>PTEX01000230.1:69817-138510 GCA_003342815.1 Eudromia elegans | reverse complement strand
GTCTAGAAACAGTATGGGAATATTTATACTTTTTTTTTGTAAGGTATCTATACACTCATACAGACAGAGAGAGCACACACAGACACACACACACAGATACACAAAACCAAACATTTGTAAGATTTCAAACGGCATTTAGAATTTCCTTTGAACTTTTTTTTTTCCTCCTTTACTAAAGSGCAGAGCTGCAGCAGTACACCGGGAGTATTCAAGGCACCTTACTCACAGGATTAGCCCAATCTAAACCCACTTTATCCACGATTTCTACCATTTTGAGTTTCTCCTTAGGCCTTTGGTAACTGCAGTTGGTAGGTGCTGCCTTATGGAGACTCACTTGAAGCGAGCAGCAGAGAAGATCAAAGCAAAGATGAAAACCAGCAGGTTAAAGTCACAGGCAGAGAGTCCATGCGGGGAGCAAAACAAGGGGGTCACACCTACTGCTCCCCTCAGAGCCTGGGGACCTGCACRGCTGTTGTGGCAAAAAGCAGCTATGCAGCTGGGTGAAGTGTTTCCTGCCACCACAACAGACCTACTGCAGCAGACTCCGCTCTGACATTGTAGTCAGAATGGAAAAGAGCATCATGACCTTTAGAATTACTGAAAATCCAGCAGCTCTGACATTTTATTTCCCCACATCACAAGCGAGCAGGCCTTGCTTGCACTGCCGCTTTGGTGGGACATTGGCACCATCAGCCTCATGAGAACTTCCAGAGCTGAACAGGCACCGCAAGCTCTCCAAATGAGAACAGGAGCTYCAGAGGGGAAAATCATCCACGCTTTATTGCCAGTTACAGAAGAACTAATGGGCCTGGTTGCATGCTGCCTCTAGGTGAATGTGCTTATATTCCCTTCCACACAAACTGTGCTTTTCAGAGGACAGATCAGCTGCTTCTGAGCTCAGTTTTGTAACTCCCTGGCATTACACAGAACAGCAGTGCACTAAACAGCACCTCCASAAATGAATATCAAGAAATATTACTTAAGCTAGGCTCAAGCTCACTTGGATTGCAGAAAAAGAGTTTTCCTTCTCATCTGTCTTCCCTGCTGAGAGGGCAGCAAATGGTGGACACAGGCTACCCGCAGCAGATTGCTTTCACTTGCTGGGAGGAAGACATATACCTCATTTCAAGGTAATCCCTTATGCAGCTGTACTTTAAACCACTTACACAAATAAAGCATTAAAAAAAAAAAAAGGAAGATTTTTTTTGTCTCCTCACACTCAAACCTTCTTTAACCTAGAAGGCCAATGCGCAAGGACACTTAGTGGAGGCAAACAAACACAACTCCACAACAGCTAGAATGTGGAGCTATATTGCTTTTAACTCATGTTTTCAGAAATTGAAACATTCACTTTCTCCATCTCCTTCCTTTTCCTGCAGCTAAGGCAAGGGAAGTGAATCTCCTTCCTAAGGCTTTGATAGAGATGTGATTTTGTTTTATTTTTAATAGCAGTGTCTAACTCAGCATCTCTTTATCCTCCTTCTACCCTATCCCATCTCCCTTGCTTTAATGCTACACCTAGCATAGAGTGAACTGAATCCAAGTTAAAAAAAAAGGACACAAATTTTCTTGAATTCTGCCTCACATCTTTCACCTCAGTCCACTTTCTCTGTCCTATATTCTGCAAATAACATAAAACATAAAAAAAAAAAAAAAGAGAGAGAGAAATAGAAAAGCAAAAAGTCTCTCAGGAGAGACTTGTGCAGAGCCAGTTCTTCACCGGCAGCTCAGCACCAGCTCATTCTCCTGTCCCAGCAACCACATGGCCTCTGCTCTCCCCACTTGTTTGCCAGTGCTCTGCACCGATGGCTCCCAGTGACACCCATGTTCCTGCATTGCTGAAACTGCTGCCGATTCTTCTCTCGTCTTACTATTCATAATCAGGTCCTATCTGGCCTCCCTAATAAAAAGGAATCTCTTATTTAAATTAAGGTGTAAAATGCACTTTGCAGACCCACCAGAATGACTTTTCCAGCATTTTCTCAAGCTAAATAGTAATACGGTATCAAGGTAGAAGATGCTCACACCACTCATACACTATTAAAACTGAAAAGGAGCTGCAAGACTCCGTTCCCAACTTAGGGCAGGGCATGATTTTATGCATTTGAGGATTTACTGCTGAGCAGCTCTTCAAAACTTCCCTAATGCCGAAACACGCTACTTAACAGTCATCTCCAACAAAAATTAATAAAATTTATAGATTCCTGCCCGTGAACATTGTGTACTTTAGCTTGGGAATAACTGCATCCATACAAAGGACTTAAAATACTGACTATGCTGTCAAACAGATTCCTGCTTTACTGGCACAGTCCACACAAGCTGCACATCATACACAGTCTAAGCTTTCAATGTTACTTTGTCAAAAGAAAGTACATTTCTAACCCTCATGGCTGCAACGACAGCCTTGGAAACACAAACCTTGATATCTGCAAGAGTCTGTAGACAGTTGGAAACAGTGACTCATGCGTGATTTCCCACTATCCATTAATCTCAAAGCATAAACATTTATGCGGCAGTGACAGTATTTTAATATCTAGGCAAAACTGGGGAAAGTATGATGAGCAGAGTTTGGGAGTGATTGTCAGGAAATAAAGCTAAGATGATGCTTGGAGGACATGGAGAATAGGGAAGAAATAGGGAAAGAAAAGGAAGTCATGAAGACTAACGAAGCACAGGTCTCCAAGCAAAATAAGAGTTCAGTTACAACCTGCTTCCAAAAGCCATGTTTTCCCACTCACCTCCATGCAACATCCCTCAAAACAACGGCAGACACACAGTCGATTAAGCACAAACCCATCCTTTACATACCCAGCCAGAGACCTCAGGAAAAAAACACGATGGAATTCAACTTCATTCTCGCACTTCTAAAAATCCTTAAAACATAACTTCTACATGCCCATAATTTAACATCTTCCTACCATGATCTAACAGGGCACATAGAGAACAGTGAAAGCTACCTCCAGAGTGCTGTACCTTCTCCAGGCAGCACACCGACCTTGCCCATGGCCAAATATGCTTCTCAACTCTGTCAAACTGACTACAGCCCGAGAGCTTGCAAGAAAGCTCTCCAAGGTGTGTCTAAAGCAGTTGACCAATAACCTTTTTTTTTCCTGAAGAAGGCAACTATTTGGGTGAAAGGGAGTTATTTCCCACATCTCCAAATCATATAAATCCTTGGGGTTTTTTGTTTCTTTTTTCCTAGTTAAAGTTCTGTAGCTTATACCACTTTGGAGATTTTATCTGCTCCAGAAAAGTTTGAAAGAGCAATCCAGAATTTGGGCTCACAATTAACAACATATCGCTTTGTTTCCTGAATGTACAGTTCCTAAGATGACTTAACACCCAAAGAACACCTTTGCAACTATTTCAACTACTTTGCAAGACTCAGCAAAAACATACATTTTATTTGTACACCTTGGAAAGTTTAATTCAACTTTTACCTCAAATGTCTCATTGAAGTGACATAGCATTTTTAAATATACATTTCTAAATATGATATAAATGGTCTAAATCAGAACGTTCTACAACTCAATTCTTGTTTCCAAGACAAAGGCAAATGAGTTAGAACATGACATTTTGCCATAGCAATAACGGCACGGGTTGGACTGTTGCTCAAGCTGTTTTTCAGGAAACTTAATCTTCTGTATATTGGAATACTGAATGCAAGCAACCAGCACAGACACATGCAGAAAGCTTGCAGTGCAAAGACCCAACTATTTATTTTATTTTCCCACTTCTGCTCAATGAGGAATTGGTAAGAATTTTTAAATACTGTTTTTCCATTGCAGAGGCTTAATTTGTTTAAGCTTCTGCTGCATAAATATGCACTTTATAGTATTATCTTTGCCATTCAAACGACTTGCAAATTAACACCAATACACCAAAGAGAAACACATCCAGATATGCCTAACATGTCACAGATCCAAGACAAACGCAATTTCCATTTAAAGGACAATAATCTTGTCATTTAATCCCTTACTTCCACAGTAGTTTTTGCGCTGAGACAGCAACACTGTAAATGTCTAACACAGATGGACTTTTCAAATTAAATCAAGGAAATCCACCCACGCCTGCAATCTGCAGAAGTGCATATGTCCCTGTACGGCCTCAAAAGTAGCTGGAGACTGATGTAGATGTATTCAAGCATCCTTCGTCTTAGTCACTGGAAATACTCTTTTAAAAAGGGGGTTGTCATTAACAAGCCACTGAAAAGGAGACAATTGGCTGCATTTTAACTTATAAATGAGCAAGTAGGTAAGAGGTAAGCAAACTTCAACTACGAAACATCCGAAAGTAAAACTTCATAAACAACAAAATATTACTATTCAAGCTTTGGGTTGAGCTTTAGCTTCTTCTGTCTAAACCCATGGTTGCTTCAGAGGCCCTAAGGTGTGGGAGATCCTAAAGACCATTTTTATCTTCTGGAAGATGAAGAAATAAAAGATACAGAAGTGATAGGAATCTCACTGGAAATAATAACAATTATTAATTCCACTATATGAGAATCTTTTTAGTGTATGAACTGCAGCTATTTTTCACATTTGCAAAATATCATACAGACTTGCTGAGTTGCACACTTTGGTAAAGAACAAATAGAGAAATAGTTCATATCACTGCCAGGCTCATCAACATGAAGGTCATGCTAAGACTATTCCTCTGTGTTGTGATAAAATACATCTACACAGGTGAAGTACTCATATGGAAGGAACAACTGCTAATTAATGCTTACATCCAGAAAAATCAAAAAGGAAGAATCTAATATGTGCAAAGAGACACTTTTGCTTAAGTTAACGAGTCACGTGATTAATTACCATACTTCCCAGTGTTTACATAAGGTGTAAAGGTACACACAAGGAAGAACTTACCAGGGCTCTCTACTCGCTTGTAGTGATAGGGATTGATGCAAACCTCCTTCTGTTTTGAACCAAAGGGATACTCGCAGCATTCCAGCGGCTTCAGTTCATGATGGCTCTGCAGGTCTGGCCAGCGCCACACTCTGCAGTAAATCACATGTGGCAGCCCTTTCCGGTGCGAGACCTGCAGCCTGCCATCCAAAGAGCGAGGAATCGTGACACAGTTGCTTGGCTGACCAGGACAGCTTAATGCTTTTTCCAGCTCCTCCATAGCACCTTTTTTTTTCTTTAGTTTTTTCACTAACGCATCAACAGCTTTCTCTGCCCACTTCTCTTCTTCATCCCCCTGCTTCCATCCCAAAAGCCTCTTCACTGCAGGGCTGGTAAAGGAAAATAAACTTGTCACATTCATGGTGATCCCACTTGATCACACTGGAGAGCACAGACCAGGCAGAGGAGACTGTCCTGTTTTCCACACAACAAACTGGGCACAGCAGACTGTATCAGTAGTTAAAAGCAGTTTGTCTCAGAACAATTCTGTTCCTTTTAGCTTTTCAGTCCTCAGGTCCCAATAAAATGATGCTGGCATTCCTCTTTGGCAGAAGTGACCTGTTCATTCTTTACTGTTCCTGCTGACAACCTACAGGAGAATACAGAAGGAGAAGAAGAGAGATTTTACTCTTTAAATTAACCATCAACAGTTAAACATATCCTCCAGCAATGGTAGTGACAGAAAAAACAACAAAAAACAACAAAAGTGTTGACAATCTCTAGAACTGGACTCCAGGAACAGCCTGACAAAGACTTTTATTTAACCTGGCCTGCTAAAAGCCCAAGTATTACCACCTCACAGAAGAGTCACAAGTAAATGATCAACTTGGAAAATAATGTCCAGCACAAACACAAAGAAAAAGTAGGCTTTGCAGGAATAACATTAAAAATGGCCCAAACCAGTCACTTGGAGTTCATCTTTCATTCCTAAATGTGAAGGGCACTCTTCATTCTCAATTAGAAGTATGCGGCTTATGCAGCACAGCACTCCAGGGAGCCAGAATAAGATTGGCAGCTCTTTTGGGTTTTATATAGCAGCTTGAAGCAAAATACCCCAACAGCAGCCTCCTATCCACCTCTTAACTAACTGCACATGATACAGCTAGCAAACCATTGCACTAGAGCTTGTGCATATCACAATTTGAAAAAAAAAAATAGTTGAGGTAGCCCTCTGAGCTACTTTAAGTTTCAAAGGCCAACAGAAAGAAAAAAACAAAACAAAACAAAACTAGACAGATATGTTTCCTCACTCAGGTCACATAAGAAAGCAAAACTCCACCATACTAAAAGCCATCATGTCTCATAAGCAGGCTAAGGAAAAAGACCTCATGAATTTATTTCAGGACTACATCCTGACCCTTCAGTTTGCAATGCCTGCTGGACAGATGCAGGAACACATGAAGGAGTAGGAGGGAGGCAGAAGTTCTGATAAGCATTCCTCCAACTGGGAACAGGGAACAGAGCCTGGGAGCAGCAAGGTTCACATTCGTGCAGGCTGGGACCAGGTAAAAGGCTTGTATCTGCCTGGGGGAGAGGGATCCAGGACTGGTAGGGTGGAAGGAAAGAAATGAAGAGCAGTAAACCACTTCTCAACTTCACTTCACAGCATGAAGATAGACAGGAAATGCATCCTGGGAGGGACAGCAACAGGTTGCAGAGGAAGAAGGAAAAAAAAGGGGAAAGGATAAGAATGTTTTTGCTACCAACAGAAAGACAAAATCAAACCAATTCAACAGGCACATACAAAATACCAAGTGTCAGTACATCCAATGTGTTAGTATGTAAATTTAATTGCATTTTTTTAGTACAAATATAATTTATATAGGAAACATACTAACTGCAAATCTCAAGATTGCAGGTGCTATGATATATTTAACCTCCTGAGAACTTCAGCAAACTGTCATCAATTTTAATATTTGCATAATGTACCAATATCTTTGAAGTCTTTTCAGCTGAAAACAATCCACTTTGTAATTAGTGTTTAGTGACAAATTAATTTGAATAAAGGTTCAGTTTTACCAAGCTGGAGGCATAAACTACATTTACATGAATAATGCTCATGAACTAAGAGAGAGATCGTGTCTACCCACACTTAGTACTGATACTTTCCATTCTCTTTTATGCTACAAATTCTATCTGAAATAATAATGTCAATGCCACAGAAGATTTGCATAACCCTGAGGCAAATTTAAGAATTTATTTTGTTACCTGGCCTTGTACTATGCTATTAAATGAACTGAAACTCCATTACTGTCACTGACTGCACTCAAGAAGTATTTTATCCTTCCATGCATCGTGAAGTACTCTATTAAAATACTACTCTAATTTAGGAACCTTATTATCAGATAACCTGCACTTATGCTTCAGCAGTGCTTCTAAGTAACATTTTCAATTCATGTATAGTCTGTAACTCATTATTCTGAAGATCTTCATACATGCCTTTCAGATAAGAGATTAAGGTTTCCACACATGTGGTACACTTAAAAGTGATAAAGTCTGCTTTTGAGCTCATATCCATTAAAATTAAAACTGAAACATTTAAAATACTAGGTGAAGTTCAAATAAAAAAAAAGAAAGTACAAAGTTTGAATCTAGACTCAGGAAACTTATTTCAGCACTGATACTATATCCAGCCATTGTTTCATCTAGGTTTTAAACAAATCCATCAAATTGCTTTAAAAAAATGAATTTTGAAATTCCACTTGCTATGGAAAAGAAAAATTCTGTTTATTAAATCATGAAAACATTTACAGCTATGCCTGCATAAGCTTGGCAAAGATTAAGATGACATTTTAATATACCCATCAGTACTCCTTACTCTAGGAAATAATTTTTCAAAAGTTCTTAGTATTGATCAAATCCTGTAAAACACACACACCCCTTTTCTCTTCCCATAAACTTGCATTCCAAAGCCTATCTTATCATCACAGGTAGTATCTTAACAGTTGGCATCTCTCTGATAACAACTGTAGCACAAAATATGTTGGGGGAGGGAGGAAAGAGGTACACCAGGTACTTGTAGATACACTTGAATTTAATGCAATTCAGCAGCTGCAAATACCAGCCCTATCTAGCCTGCCACTAAGCTACAGTGCAGGGACTGCTGCTGAAGTACAGCCTGCCTAAATAAAATTTAATCATAAGACAAGCCCTGAACAAGTCACTAGGCAAATTAAAAGAAAAAAAAAACCCACACATCTGTATGCTCCTCTAACGCTGAATTTTAATGTTGGTATTAAATTGAAAATAAAAGACAGCGTAGGTGCAGATTTTGTTTCTGAGAACGAGAAAGCGTATCCAGAGTCCTGAGCTGTTGCCAGTGCATTCTGTTTCYCTTTCTGCCACTTCATGTTTTTGCAATGCATCATTTCCTGTATTACTTTCGCACAAAGTGGCCTTATCAGTTGGAAGTGCAAAATAAAGATTAAAATACGAGTCAGCAGATGGCACAGTGTCAGCCTCTCTTTCCCAAATACACATGCCCTTCTGGGAAAACAGAGCTTGGCATTTCCAACAACTGAGTGACCACCAGCCCTTCAAGGGTATGTTTATTCACGAGGTACAGGTGAAACAAAACCCCTCTGACAAACCAGAGGACATTCTCCAAAAGATGGCCAGAAATCAGCTTAAGGGAACTGAATTGTTACCTACCTCTCTTTACACATAAAAAACCATGCACCTTTTTATTAGGCGTCTTGCCTGCTGATGGATGAGTTGAAATCAACTAATTTTCTTCTAAATATCTCTGCTCCTTTGTCTTCCTTTGCTGCGGTTATTTCTTGTGTAATCTTTGGACTGGCAAACATACACACAGTTTGGGAGTTAAAAGAAGAAAAAAAAAAGAGTATTATACAAATAGCTTTTTAGCTTGCCTTGTATTTAAAGAAACTTACTTAAGCAAAGCACTGAAAACTGAAGCTTCCAACACTCAAAGAAGAGATAGTTATTCTGTCAGCAACACTAAGCAGACAGTAAAATATTCAAAGCGAGTCTTTGCCAATTCCCACAGGAGATCCCATAGGAAACTCTGCCACTTTGCATAAGTGATGTTTTTTAGTGGCTGTAGAAAGGGTTAGGACAAGTTAATAACTGCCTCCCATGGTGGGGGAAAGAACTCCTAGCCCAAGATTCAGGCAAACAAGAAACAGCTCTGGCTATTCTACTGATTTTATTATTTGTATTACAAGCTCAGGAATGAAGGCAAGAAGAATCACATTCAATATTTTTAATATATGTTCACCAGTCATACATAAAAATGGCAAAGAACTGTAGCAAAGGGAATGTATGCAATTCTTAATGGAGATAATTTGTCGTTGAATAAAATAAGATTAAATGAATTTTTAAAATTTAGTCAATATACCTCCTTCTCGGTATCCATTAGTTATTGACAATATAAAGAGGTAAGAAGCAGAGAGATTTTAATTTGCTTCTTCAAAAATATTTAGCAAATTTCATCTTCTCTGAAAGACCAATTCATCTTTTCCCACAATACAATAGTTAGGCCTTTAAAAAAAAAAAAAMCCTACAACAACAACAACAAAATTTTGGTCTAGAAACTTCAGAAACTGTCAGTTTGCTCCTTGCAAGAACTATTTCTAGGCTCTATTAGAAAGCATCCAGTCTAAGCACTGGTCATGCTAGAATGTGCTACAACAGATGGTGCAGTAACTTTCTCTATCGCTGTATTCTTGAAAGAAATAGCAAGAAAAATTATTTTTCCTTCTTTCTCAAAGCATGACTTGTAAAAGGAGAATTGTGAAGCCTTCTGCTGCTGTACTCTGTTTTTATCAGAGTTCTTTCTTTGTGCTTTCCTAGGGTAAAAGACCAGATCTGGCTCATCTTGGAAGAATGCATGGAAACCTAGTAGACACCTCATGGCATTACAATATACATGCAAAATGGAAGCAACTTTGAATTCAAACTCCTGTAAAACTCATCAGAGAGACTCTTTATGCTGAATGACTTTCCTTTTTATTTCTGAAAATGACAATCACTGTTTCCAACCTGTTCTAAGTAGCCACCTCTGGCTTGGCTCCTGAGAGCCAGACTCTAACCAAAGCATCACGTCTGAGAAACCTCCTCTAGGAGAAGTGCTTGCTGTGTTTGAATGAGGGATCGCCCTAAAAACAAAGGTCCCCCTTCTAKCATTGCTTATTCACAGCGAGAGCCCTTCTGGATGCCAACTGTACCCTTTAATTCAGCAGAATTTAAGAAAGCATAAAAGGTAGACTCGTGTAAAAAGCAGTTGCTGAGTACAGCCCTACTAACTACAGCAGAAGTTGATAACGTTTCTTGCCAAAACTATCTAGCAGTTCCCAACAGAGCACATAGCTAGTAAAAACATTCCCCTTCAGAAGGGGGACCTGTAGAACTTCTAACAAATTTAATTTTTTACGTCCTGAGAGAGACCTGAGCCCCCAAAAGCAGTAGTATTGCTCACTCAAAGTGAAATGTCAGGGCCAGGGCATGCTTTATCTATGGGAGAAGGAGGAATAAAAAAACCCAAAACAAAACAAAACATCACTCAGTTACTAAGCCACAGAGAGAAATAACCTTACACTACCAATGAACGCTACAGTTCTAGCCAACTACAAAGCATCCGGCTGGTTTCTAGGCTGAAACACAGCTCTGAATACTGACTGTCATGCTGCCCATCAACTTTGGAAGGTTGGGCTATCCAGGAAGATCTCACAGCTAGCCTAGCTACTGGCCTGAGTTAGAAGCCCTTTCCTAAAGCATGAGAAAGCTGAGAAAATACTCTTTCCTCTTTCATCGCAACAACCCTGTGAATCTTTTTTTCCACACAGATCATTCCCTTTCCTGACTTTTTGAACTGTCTTTAGAGAGCAGGTGTTGTTTACAACAATAACACACACACATCTGTGTGGGTATGTTAATACACACAAAGGCAGGATCACTGAAAMCTCTTCCTATATTTAGATCTGTCTGGTCAGCTCTAATTGCATAATTTAATCAAAACCATCTTCAACGGAAATACATCCATATTCATCACAGGCATCAAAGGAAACATCTTTACAAACTATATCCTTTTACAAACCAACACATGGTCCCACACCACTTGTCCAATTGTTAAATTCCTCCTTTGGGAAGGGCATGGAACTTTATTTCTTTTTATCAGCTAAAAAAAGCATTTCCCTCTGATTCACAAGGATAGACTGGGAGGAGCTTCCTTCACAGGTGAGGCGAGGAGATTTGTTAACATGTCCCTTTCATGGCGCCTTTTTTTTTTTTTTTTTTTTTTTTTTTTTTTTTAAGTTAAAACATGCATTTGTAGCATAAAGGAAAAACTTTAAAAACAGGAAGAAAAATGCCCACAATCTAGCTTTTTGAGTTAAGCTCATGAAATGCAAAAAGTGCTCTATGTTCACTTAATGTCACATATTAGCACAGACTGCATGGAATTAAAAACACATCTGTTGGCCCATTCGAGTGTACTTTCACAACAGAGTATTTTAAGGGGGAACCACCCCACATGGAAAACAGGCAAGCTCAGCTGATACAAGCCACTGTTCCTACTAATGATTCATTTTACTAAGAGCTTGCACTGATACAGTTACATCAGCTGCATTAAACCACTTCTAAAGATTGTGACCCAGACCTCATTTATCAGAGACTAAGTGAAAATGTTAAATTACAGCTCAAGATTTTCAGCTTTAAAGCAGAATGTTTCACCAAAGGAAAAAGCAACAAAAACTGAGGAGCAAAAGAATCTACTGATGAATAAAAGTGCCATTATTTCAAGTCCCATTATAGCAGAACAAATAGATGAAAAGTAAAGCAAAATGGAAGGATTTTAAATTTTTTTTCCACAGATTAGCGCCCTCATCTACCATTTATACACTTGAAATAAAAGGAACCTCTTCAATTTGCCACTATTAAAATATAATAGATGAATATTGACTAGAGGCACATTTTATTTTGTTTGAAAAGGATTCCTCCAGTTTTCCTCTCATTTGCCTTATTTGTTAAAATCAAAGCTTTTTTTTTCTTTAAATTATTTTAAAAATACCATATATTCATCACATTTTTAAAGGAGAAGATGCAGAGGGGAAGATCTAAATTAACTCTTGTGAAATGTCCTGCAATTTGCAACCAATTCTCAGCTATCATTTGGGAGGGTGAAAGTGTTTAAAGATGATACAGCTTTACAAGCCAAGTTTATACAACCCAGAAACAAACATCAAGATCTGCCAGATTTCCATCCTCCAAGGAAACATTGTTTAATTACTGGATGCCATCAGCGGTCTTCTGAAAACCAGGCCTGGACTTCCGCATGACACAAAAAGCAGTTTGTTCCCAGTCCCTACGACAGCCACCAAGYAGCAGCTGCACTATCACATTGCACCAAATGCTCCTTGACACTTGCTTGGTATTTGTCAAGCCACCTGAATGTGCCAGATGCTTTATAAGTAGCAGAAATGAAGATCACAATGCTTAAAAATGCCTCAGTAGCTCATACAGAAGAAGATGAGACTCTTTAAAGATATTTACAAGCAATTGTGCTTTTACCTGGATCCACCTGAAATCAAGCCAGGAAAGTTTTGGTTTGTCTTTAAAATACACCAGCCAATACTATATTGATGAAAGCCTCTAGTGACAAGTGAATTACAAGTTTGAATGTATCTACCCTAAAAATTTCAACTGCCTTCAGCTATACACCAATGTAATCCTAGTACGGTTGCAGTTCCACTTACACAAATATATAAATATACATATAAATAAATTTATTGACAAAGAAATAGGAAAGTACTTACATAAAGTCTCTGTTTTTACAAATGTTTGATCAAGGTAATTACTAACTACTAAAGCAAAGAAGCAATAATAGTTCAGTGAAGACACAGCCTCAGTGACACCAGCCTTCCTCCCAAGCTGGCAGGCACACCTGAAATGAAATATGTCCTGCATTACCTCAGTCAGCAGCCAGGTCAACCACCTTCCATGTGAGTGTCGCTTCACTGATTCAAACAAAAAGCTTTCCTCTTAGAAGCAGTTTGTGCTGAAGGAGCCTACTGACTGTAATTGAACTTGTTATCAATGCATTTTTTCCTCTGACATATCGGAACCCATAAAAGCTGGCCAGCAGCAGGAGTCCCTGAGCCTGCTGAGGTGGAGCTCAGTGAAGACAAGTCCTACTTCCTTCCGCAGGGCTTTGAACAAGACACTTTCTCACTGGAAGCCTTAGTGTCTTCCACTGTCACGCGGAGAGACTGCTGTGAGGGCTACTGCCCAAGACAAATACTTTCATATGCAGAAAGCTGCAGTGGTGAGCACAAGCCCCTGCGCTTGCTAGTAGCTCCACTTCGAAACAACCATYACCCCAAGCAACACATGCAGGCCGAGGACCAGGGACTTGCCTAGAGGCAGCCTGCCTAAAGAAAGAGCCCTGCCACATATGCCTGTGATACTGCACTGATCTCAGGCAATGGAAAGTATCTCCTAACCACTGCCAAAAAGGACTGAGAAGTCCTGAGGCCCTGGACCCACATCCTGCCTTTTAAAAGCATGAAATGAGGACATCTCTGTGTTTGAGGATTCAAAAAAAACCCAGAAAATTGCAGAATGAAGCAAGCAAAAACAGCTATCACAGCATCGCAGTCAGAATATCTACAGAATATCATGTCAGACTGTCTTCTCATATTGCTGAGATCAAGGCTTTGCAGCAGTTTGTACAGAGGCGTCAATCAACAGATAGGAATCGACAGAGAAAATGACTGCAATCTATTTATCTGATCCCTGGTTATCTATGAACTTTATCTTACTAACTGTATTTATTTCCTCTTTTGGAAGAGTAATCAAGCCACATCATCACTAAGCATCCTTTATCTCTGAGCTTTTTTACTAAGGGAGCCTTATACAACTCACTRTATGGAATTAAGAAACTCATTATTCATTCCGACATCATTTTCTAAACTCAATCTAAATTTCCAAAACTCAGGCTTTGCAAAACTGAAGTCAGGCAACCTTACAGCTGAGGTACTGAAACATGGTATTTCCCAAAAAACACATCTTTCCTAGGGTCACAGCTGAGTAGCTAAAACAGGTGTAACGCTTCACAAATTTTCCACTGCTGCTTGCTACTGAACAGCAGTGATAGCTGTCCCAGAACAGTGGACAGAGGGGCTCTGAGCYCTGGACAAGTTGCAAAGCTACCCTGGCAGGATGAATTTCCTGGACTTGTAGCTCTCCAAGACTACTTGTTTCTAGGCTAAAAGCCAGCACAGAAAGAAAGCACACAAATATTTCTGAGTTCTAGTCTTCAAGTTGAGAATTTAGATGCCTTTAATTTGGAGGCTGCAGCTGAAGCTGCCAGGTTCTCAAGATAACTTCAGCTTTCAGCTCAGACGGTGCAGACTGCTGGCTGGCTGGCCTGGGAGGTTGAGAGCCCTAATGTCCCAGGCAGGCGAGACAGAAACTAGGCCAAAGTGTGATGGAAACCTGCCTGTATTCAGAAATACGCAGCATTAGCCACAGCAACCAGGCACCAATGCCCACAGCGCCTGCTGTGTGGGTCTCAAGCTCCTCCTCTCATAGACACACATGTGGAAGGCGCCTGCTGGAGGTCTCCTGCCGACCCTCCAGAAGCACAAGGACAATCAGGAAGGTGCATCACATGTGGTGGACACAGCCCTGGGACCTCCTCCCTCCTTGCAAGCAACACGGACACTAAGCATCTTTTGCGAAGCAACATGGACCTTGGCTCCAGTGATGCTGCTGCTTGTGCTGAAAAGCTGGCACCACATCTGTCATGGGTATCTGTGTACCAGAAATGAGAGTGGGCATCAAGCGGTTATCAAACTAGACTGATCAACACTTTTTTACAACAAATTTTTCTACAATTTTAGTCACTCTCTTCACTCAGTGTAATGATTGCCATTTCTTCCAGCAGGACATGCACCCTGTCAAATTTCTTGGAAGTCTCCCTTAATATCTTCTCCAATCTGAGGCAATGCACACAAATGCTATATTATCAAGCTGCCCACTTTCCTTCAAGCTGCCCATTTCTTTCCTTCCACAAAACAACCACTCTCCAATCTATGAGAAGAAATACTACAGAAGCACTCTCCAATTCCCTTCAGCCAACATAAAGCAAATTCATTTTAAATTGTGGGTTCTTAGGAACTCAGGTTATATTACCTGAAACCACGTCAGTACCTTCACAGGAAGACTTCTGCCAGCAGATCTTGGGGTAGTCCTTAGGGGACAGTAGGCAGAGGAAATGTGCTAGAGTAGGAAGCTCCTCAGCCAGTTCCAAGGACAGGATGACACAAAGGCAGATGCCATCACCCCGGGCAGGTGAGGACAAGCATTTATATCCCGCTCTGTCAATAATTCCTTCAGCAAACAATTGTTTAGGTGACTCCAAAGAGCAACACCGAACAAAGAAAACATTTCTGTGAAGGCATCGGCAAGAGGGCCCTGTCACGTATCTTCATCTACTTGCCTGCTCCCAGCTTAAAAACTACAAGAGATTAATCAGATGTGACCATAAACAAGAATCATTTTTGACAGACTAGTTGAGAAGAGGGCAAAGGGAACACTTTGCCAGCAAACAGCCCTCTAGCCTTCACGCCAGTTACACTTAGGTGCTGTTTTCTACACAGTACAAAATTTCAGAGGTGGCTGAAGCCAGTTTTTTGATTGTAGCCTCCAATTCTCAAGGCTCTGGATAATTCCTCGGCATTACGTATAAAGCAACAAAGGAATTCAATCAGAACCTCACTCTGACACTGCAACTAGGGAAAACACCAAAGGAGTTAAATTTGTAGATATTTAGGTTTATTCACTGAAAACAAGAAATATTAAAAAAACACTGCCTAAGGAGATTCAAAAAGCTAGCAGTAACAACAAAAAAAAAGATAAACATATTTACTATATACAGTTAATACAAGTGCTTTCTAAACTTCTTTTGAGAAAAAGGGACTCAAAGTTATAAATTTCATAATGGTTTATGATGCAATGCAGAATTCAAGGACCTAATAAGCAGTCCATTGCCTTATAGCATCCATCATCTGCATCCACACTAGTTCTCTTCATTGGCAATGGCTTCTGGTAATGCCAGCCTATTTTTACAGAACATTTTAGAAAGGATTTAAAAATTAGCTGCTCTCTAGTTTCTTGGTAGTGCAGCTAGCAATAACTGGTTTGGTAATTGTTTCAAACTATTTTATACTTTAAAGTGGAAAAGAAAGTTTCTGTTGCAAAGAAGTTAAACTTAAATGACTTTCCTTTTTTGCCATTTAAAAAAAAACCCTCTCTTATACCAAATCTGCACTAGATGCATTTTTCTCAGTTACATTAAGCTAGAAAACCTTTTTTAACAGAGATGCAGTTCCTATACTTGACCAGCGAAGCCTGAGTATTCCTCCCTCTCCTTCCTCCTTACCTCCAACAAAATAAGTTATGTCACTAATCTTTGCAGTTTTGCTGCCAATATAACCGTGGTAGGGCTTTGTGACTGACGCGGTTGTTGGCACTATCACCTCCCCATGCTAATCATCAACATAACTATCTGGGGAGAAAAATGCAAATGAGACCTTGTCAAGGAAGCATTTCAAGGAAGTCTTCAGCTGGGAGGACTGTACCTCTCATTCACAACCAGTTCTTCCCAACAAGGTCATGGGTCCACAAGCAGACAAGCAGTTCTAATGCTTGCTGCCATGCAGAGAAAAGGTCTTTCCCTAGTCCCTTGTGCCAGCTTTGGTACTCCTGCACCATTCCCTCTCTGCTCAGCTCCATCTGCTGACTCACCTTCCTAACCCAGCAAAAAACATTACAAAGTCATTGCCAGAACAGTCCAGACAGCTCAAAGCAGGATATGTACCAGAGTCATTCAGCCAACAGATGTGAAGAAACTTGTGTCTGGGGTTCAAAGGAGTAGAACATTAGATGGAGCCCTCTCCATCTTGTGGAACTACTTCCCTTCTCATTTTAAATGATGATCTAGGACAAAAAGGTAGCATTAGTTCACAGAGGTATCAGTACTTCAGTGTCTGTGGCATGCCAAACCTTGCCAAACTTTGTCTCTTCCCCCAAGCAGAAAGCTCTGCCCTAGCTGACTCTGAATAACCAGACTGTCTGGCAAGCATTTCAGTCACCCCTCATACAGCTCTAGGTAACCAGATGGCAACTTTAAGCAAAAAGAAAAGTAATTTCCTAATGGCTTGTCAAAAAATATCCCATGCTACAGAGTTGGAAGCTACAAGTATTTACAGTGTTTCCCAGATGAAATCTAATAGTACATATTAACAAAACTATAATTACATAACCTTATTTTTAAGTTAATACCGTTTTCCTTTGGCTACTGCATCCAAGTGGAAGCACTTAACAGCGATACGAGCAGGGATAATAAAGGGCCTATTATTAAGTATGCCAGACTGCAAAACTAGCCACGAACAAAAATGCAAAACAGGAAACTGTAATAGCTGAGATGGCAACGTATACACAGCCAGGTTTCCTGAGGCATTCAACAAGGTCAAAATTCTCACCTTTTGAAACAGCACAGTGCTTCACCAAAGGCACCAGGTCATTAGAAGAACGCAGTGGATACAAAGACATAACTAATTTGGTTTTATATATCAACATAGCTCCTGCTCTTAGCAATACAAAGGTGGAAGAATGCAACATCAAGAAAAAAGATCAAGAGATTACAAGGGAAGGAGGCCAAACTTTGGTCTTGGATATTGAAGATTCCTGGAGACCCCAATCAAGTCAGAAGACCAGTGTCTCTTCACCCTAGCTAAGGGAAGCACACCCTTTAAATGTTTTTGACATTCCTGAARGCCTACATGTTGGAAATCAAGCCAGTATAATCACTTTGTTCAACCGGTGGTTCCAGAAGCCATCGTGCACGTGTTATCAGCTCGCTAAGGTCGGTCCTGGGTAAGAAATTTCAATACTACCTTCTATCACTGTTCTGACAGAACAATAATGCTGTGATAATAGAAAAAAAGAAGTTCTCAAAATACCTGTTACCCATTCAAATGCAACACGGATCTGCTCAACACTAAAAGAACAGTTAGTCCATAAAGCTGGATAGAGCTCCACTTGCTTCAGCTCAGACACAAAATCACACCAAGCACCAAAGGACAGGGATCTGAGGAAATGCTAGTTACAAATGAGGACAGAGCTTCATTTGACTTGCAGAGTCAGAGTCACAAGAGAACTTGGTCTTTAATGTAATACACCATTTTCACCAGGAAGTCAAACTCCCCAATTCAGTAACGTTAATCTAAAAATGTTTAAGTTTCAACACAACATTGGTTGGAATTTTCCAAAGAAGAGACTCTTATGAACTATGACAAAAATCTCAGTCAGGTCACTTAGTTTCTTTTCCCAATTTTGATYACTTCAAAGAGTTCTATTTATAATGTCCCAAGATCTTACTGTGTTTCTTTTAAGAATTTCAAATACAAACCAGGGGAAGCAAAAAATGCAAAGCAGAATAAGGGAAAAAAAAAAAGAGAGAGAGAGAACTCCTCCCTAATTTTTACATACATTTTAAAATACTTTTAAACCATCCAGAAGTCCCAGAGCACTGCCTTGCTCATCATCCCTTCACTGTTTATATCCTTAAGGCTTACTTAATACACAGTTTGGTTTCATTAAAATTTAAACTGTACCCATCTCTGTCACGTTGCTTCATAAGGCACAGATAAAAAGCTACTTTTCAAGCACGTTTTTTTCACTGCTTATGAACTATGAAAAGATTCTGATGTACAAAAGCTTCCTGCTGTTAATTATTTACCTATATAAAAGTAGTATTTAATTATTTATATATAAGAATAGGTAATAAACAACCACTTTGATAAATTTGCAGGCTCTTCTCAGCTTTATACTAGTCAGTCTACCTTTCTCTGATCAAGACACTTTAACCTCCAAGACCAGCGAATGTTATTTTAGACATCAGTATTGTGTCCATATTGTGCATACAAAAATACAGCATATACATCAAGTGTGAGTAATTCCACATAGATATATAACACAGTAAGAATAAGGTATTTTTAAATGTCTCATGCTCTGTTTTCATCACATTGCACAGAGAGAATACATTTATTATTTGCAAGGCCTTAAAAATCATCAGTCTGAAATTATATATCAGAGAAATATCCTCATAAACTTTTTATATGAACATAGAATAGAGAGCTACTAATTCCACAATATTGAGCAAACTGAAGAAGAAAAGCTCAAACAAGTAAAAATATTGCATAATTGGGTCACTACGTGACCCAAGCACTCCGCACATCAAGGTTTCTTGGAGTTCATAAAAACCTTTTTGACCTGCTACATCAGCATGTTGAGTGTCAGCTCTGTGTGCATACGTGGTTTTTTGCTTTCGTCTGCCTAGACAGGCTTCAAAAAACATTTATTAATCTTGAAACTTCTGAATAGACAGTGCTGTAACACTGTATGTAAATCTGGAAATCTATTCCCTACTCCCGCACAAAATCTGTATGAAAATGGAACATATGCTGTTTTCTGTCTAACAATAGTTCTGAGTGCTGAAATATGGTCCAACAGTTAAAGCTGTAAAGCAGACATGCTTTTAAACCCATGATGTGTTTGGAACGGAGGAACTTGCAAAAACACTCAAGACTGTCTATAATCAGTTGAGCCTTATCAGAAAAAGTTAAATGGATATCTGATTTCCAAGCTATCCAGTGCTGGATTCATAGCCCACAGATCACTTTGATGTGGACTGGCATTTTAATGATTTTAATGATAAAAATTTGCAAGTTAAATACTTCTGAAGAATATTAAGTGCTATAATTTAAACTGCCTATAATGACTTATTCAGATAGACTTATCTGTTGCCATGTTGGATAAAGCATTCCCTTTATAAACAGAGAAATATCAAATAATACTTCAAAAATCACTGATAAACCACACTAATCATTTGCCTACATGCCAAGTGAACATAACAGTTATCTTTAGATGATATTGCTTTGAACAGTGCCTAAACAAAATGACTTACAAAAAGGCATGTTTATTTAAAAATAACTTGTCTTCCTCTTTGCACTCCAGACGTTGCCTGCACATGCTATGGAAAGGATGACAGAGAACAAAATAAGAAAGAAGGGTGAGTGCTGCATCTATTCCAATATCAGTCTCCCACGTGGAAACTTGATACCAGAATAAAAGTGACATTAGTCCAGAACAATTACAGTCAGAGTTATGCTAAATGACGAAACTGTGCAAGTATTCACAGTAGCTGTACTGGTCAAGTCCCCCGTATCGGCCAGTTCAAAGCAAAAAGTCTCAATACTTGCTCTAAATTCAGTTTTTATGCAGTCTCCCAAGAGATGTCACTCACAAGAAGTAAAGGAATCTGAACTTGCACAGAATTCTTCATAATTAACAGCAGCAATGCTAGCATGCACAGCACTGCAGTCACATTGCAACACAACACTTCTATGGTAGCTCTCCTGATGCCCGAGTACCTAATATACCCCCTCCCTTTTCAAAATAAATCAGAAAATGACTCATCTACACAATTCAGTAAAATTATGTGTTACATGAACTGAATACTTGACCTCACAAACTCTAATTAAAAGTATATGCTCAATCTTCACTTCTATTCAACTATGAGGCAACCCCACAGCTGACATGGAGAGGTGAAAAAAAAAAAGGGTGGGGAGGTGGGAAGGTGGAGGGGAAGAGATTCTGCAAGCTCTGGGTTCTTTCCTGAAAATGTTTTATGTTCCTTTAAAATAGCTTGTTTAGTTTATGAAATGTTTGGCTTCTCTACCCTGTTAAAGAATAACAGAGGCACCCCCCTCAAATACACACAAAACAAAGGAGCCTCTCTGATGCAAATGAACATTTGTTCTCCAGGGAGGATAGGGATCTTTGTGGCAGCCATTAACAGCTAAGAGTGTCCTGCTCATCACCCCTGAATTCCAGCCTTGTAAGGCACTTCACAAAAGGCCTAATCTAACATTTTCTCTCATTATTTTGCATCTTGAAGAATGGCCGCATTCTAATGGAAATAGTTATACAACAATCTGTACGGATACAGCTCTATCAATTAAATTTTATACTACTCTAGTATAAAATAACTCCTCTATGTTGTTCTAAAGTTACACGATTTTAGTTGTAGTAAAATAGCTAAAGAAGTGCAAGATGCCTATGTAAATAAGCTTTTAAGCCACCAGCACTTCAAGTCACTCTTGCCAATTTGAGGTTTACGTTTTAAATGTGACTTCTCTGTTAAGTAAGCTTCAAAGGTAAACTTGAATAAACTGTATCATCACTATTAAGACTTGTAACTTTTCCATTTTTTGAGAGACTGCTACATTTAGAAGAAAGGGCCCTGGAACAATGTGACTCTGCTGATACTACARGGAAAAAAAAAGTTCAGTTTCTGTTGCAAAGCAGACCATTCCCTACTCCGAAATGGCACTAGAATGAGTCACAAAAAACCTAAGCCACAGACAAACAAACAAACAGCATTATAAGAATCACTTCATTAACCATCAATCAGGCTGTGAAACATGATTTTCATTTTCACAAGTTTTTTGCCCCTTCTTTCAACAAGGTCATTTCATTCATCTGTGTTAACACAGTACAAGAGAGCTGCATGCCCACATTTTACACAATAAGGTGTCCAAAAATCAAGCTTAATTCTTTATATCCCCAGAGCGCATCTTAGCTGAGGTACTTCGTATCGAGATGTAACTGACCTTGAAGGCTAACGAATCTTTCACCCATAATGACTATATACTTTCTCTGCTGCTCTCATATCCCTTGAAATTAGTTTTCTTAGCTACTCCTGTGACTAAAAATTAGTTTGTAAGAGATGTTTCTTCACTGGCAGGGATGCAGTGCTGCTATGAAAAGCTGGTTAAACCATGAATACAGGCAAAACCCTCGAATCATTATGTAATATACCATCTACTAGAAAGAAGAAGCAAAAGGATTTCAGCAGGATTTTCCTCAAACATTTCATAAAGCACAAATAGCAAGACCTAAGATATATAACATAACATATAGAGAAGATCTTACTCTGTGGTAAGCTTCTTGCTAAGCTCTTTAGAGCAGAAGCATGAATCTTAAACCGCCGTCGCTTTCACTAGGAAAATCAGAGTGATCTATGCCAACCCATATTCAGGATTCAAGGCATGACTAAGATGCTCTGTCCTATACAAGAACTCGTATCTACAGAAATATTTCAGCAGCTACAGCCCTCTTGATATGTGACAGCAGAGACAGCAGGTGAAGTCTGGCTGATGTTGAGCCTTTAGAAAAGATAAATACACAATTCAACTGAGAGATGTTCACTTGCAGCCATGTCCCCCCACCTCAAAAGCTGCACATGCCTTCATCTATTTCAGTCTGCAATGACTGCAACCAAGAGGTTAACAGTCAACCTAAATTAGTTCAGCATTTATTCCTCACTTAATTTCAACAACTCTCTGCCTAACGTAAAAAATAAGCATGGTGCTCTCTTTATTCGATTCCTAAGCCACCCATATCTGAAGCACAATGGGACATGTCACAGACACTTGCTTGGCTGCCCTCATAATACGGTTTAATTATGATGACTGAACTAACGGGCTCACATCATAGACTTTTGCAGGTTGACCTCGTGTCATCCTGATGTATCATTTTGCACCAGTTCAGTGCTGTAAATCAATTTAAGATCTCCAGCAGGTTGAAAAGGCTGGTAATGATGCTTTCTCTGCAGTCTCTGGGGACTCCACATTATACACAACTTACATTATTTATAAAGCTGAGATGATGCCTCCATTAGGCTTGTAAGGCTACTCAAATGAGCTTTTATTTTACACACACAACTTGGACCTCATAGAGCAGACCCCTGGCCATATGTGATATACAGTACATTCACGCCTCAGTTGAAAACAAGGTCACAATCCCTTCAGTTTTGAAATTTAACTCTTTACACCAGTCAGCAATGGATAATTTAACCAGAATCATTTCCCAGTATTTAGAACTATGAGAAATACCTTTATTAACCTTCATATTGTTTTTCTCTATGTTCAGCTCTTCACTTTGCATTCAGACTACAGAAGAATGAACACTAAATCCATCAGCTTTTAAACACTTGATTTGACAGTTAGTATTTATACAAAAACTGAAAGATCTCAATCTGGTTGTTTAGTCACTTTTCACCAATATTTTGGATCATCATGTCTTGAAGAGTACACAAAAAGAGGCAAGTTGAACAGTACAGAGTAGGAAAAAAAATATATTTGATTACATACCATAGTTGTTGAAGGGATCAAAACTGTACCAAGGACAAATCTCTACCCTTAGGGTAACCTGATCATGGCTTGAACTGATCCCTTCCAATAGCTGGGGAAGGTTTCTGGATCACCCAACTCAAAGGAAACCTCTCTCAAGCTCCCACTTACAATCTGAGGTGAACTGCAGGATTTGATCCCTACAACCAGGCCAGTAATTTCAAATAAAAGGGGTAGTTTTGGGGGTTTTTTTTCCCCTCAGTGATGATCTTTCAGTCACAGTGAACATGCAAAACTTAAAACTAAAAATTCAGTGAGAACCTCTTACAAGTTTCACAGCTCCTTGATTCAACAGAAAAAATAAAATTAATATAAACTAGTTGCAACAAGAAACTCATCCATCATAACTCAGAGCAGTAATTATAGACAAGTAAAAAAAATAAGTCAATGTTAACACCTCAAGTTCCTCTGTGTGACTTGCTCCTATTGTGTGACACAAAAAGGTGCAGACACTTGGCCACATGAAGATCAGCAGAATTACAGACATTAACAGACATATGTCCCTAAGGATAAGTGGTCTCTGCAGGCCAGGTTAGCTTCAGGTTTTAAGTCTTATTCCTGTGTCCTGTTTTTTATACACACAAATATTAAAAAAAAAAAAAAAAAAAAAAAAAAAAAAAAAAAAAAAAAAAGGTATTTTAAGTTTTCTCTTGTTGACTACTCCTCTGCTTGCAAACAAGATCTGAGACATCAGTAAGGATGGGTTTCAAATTTTTTTTTTTCCTAAACATGTTAATTTCCAGACCCCAAATCTTTAAATATTGATGTCCACTAAAAGGTGACATGTTTCATGGCATTGTCATTTCCCATTTGCTTGTGTCTGAAATATACAACTACTTTTATTCTTCCTCACCTTGATCTAACAATACTTCTCTGTCTTCAGATAAATGTTTTCTCTCTTACATTCATTGGTGATCTCTTTTTTTTTCCCTAAAATAATCAAAATAATGATCTTTCGTCAGAATAAGCTATAGCTTATTCATATACTGTAAAAGCAAACGATAAGGTCAGTTCACATCAGTTTTCAGATTGATCCACTAACAAAAGAGCAAGCCCAGCAGTCCTTCTTCGGGTTTCTACTGACTTTGCTTTATCAAACAAAAAAACCAAACAAACGAACAAAAAAACCAAACTCACGATTTGGCCCAGATCCTTCTGAATGCATGACTATTTCCACACCAGTACATTTTAATAAGCTTTAAAGATCTATATTCAGGATAAGATTATTTGGCTGCAGAGTCCAAACCGATGAAGGACCTACACTGAGAAAATGAAAATCATATGCATCCCAAGCTCCTGTTAGCAAGAAGAGGAGAAAAAAAAAAAAAAGTGAACTTTCCTTGACCTCTAAGCAGAGATTTGTCATTAAAAAGCAAGAGGAGGGGAGGGGGCTGCGGAAAGGCCGAAGGGAAGAGAGGAGGGAGGCGAAAGGAGCGGGMAGCGAGGCGGGGGCCGAGGGTGCCCGGCGCGCGGGGCTCGCGGCCGCCGGGCTCCCCGTGGCACAAAGAGCAGCTCTGCGGAGGCGCCGCGGGCCGCGCGGCGGCGGGGCCACCTGCCTCCCCCGCGGCGGGACCTACCCGGGAAGTTCAGAGCGCGCGGGCGGCGGGGRAAGCAGCCGCCGGTCCCTCGCCGTCCTTCCCGAGGGGCGCCATCATGCCGAGCGAGCCCCGCCGCCTCCCCGGCGCGGAGCCTCTTCCCGCGCCGCCCGTGCTGCCTTCGGCCCGGCAGCGGAGCCGCGGGCTCGATACCGGCTGCCGGAGGGGCCGCGAGAGCCCCGCGCCGCCGCTGCCCGCTCCGCTCTGCTCTGCTCCGCTGGAGTCAGGGAGTCGGCTTGGCGCTGCCGGAGCGGCCGGCACGCGCGCTCCCGGCACGCGCGCRCGCGCTCCCGGCGCACACGCACCGGCCGCCGAGGGAGCCTCGCCAAACTCCCGCCCCCGCCGCGCGCAGCGCAGCGCAGCGCCGCCCCGGGCTGCGGCCGCAGCGCTGCGCCCCGCTCCGCGTCCCGGCCCCGCTCCTGCTGCCGGGCCCGCTCCCGGGGCCGCTCTCGCCGTGGTGCTGACGGCGCCCGCGGCAATGGCCGCACTGCATTGCTCTGCATTGCTCCGCACCGCGCCGCAGCGCTGCGCTCCGCTGCGCAGTTTTTTTCCTCCTCCCGGTGTCTCCGCGGCCAGGACGAAGCTGCTCCACGGCCACCAAATTTCCGCGGCCACCAAGTTTACCGCACAAGCCTCGGGGCTGGCAGGGTTTGAAAAGGTGCTTTTCTACTCGCTGGGGCACCTCAAGCTGCTCTTGCAGCCCCTCCACACCAAAGGATGGAGTTTTAAGAAAAACTCCCAGTACTATGAGACTTACAGTGAGGATCAATAAACTGGTAACACGCTGGTAGAAACAGATTTCATCCTGTCTCTTGCCTGCAGGCAATTCATTCTCTTACCTCTGACAAGTGTCTACATTTAACACAGAGGTTGTTATTAAGATAATAATTCCTTCCAATACCAGATCACTTTTTATCCCAAGGCCCGTCACCTGTGGACCTCATCCTGGCCACATTTACTATTGCAGTTACTTCTAATTTACTCAAATAAACCCATTAAAGGGCATGAGGGTTCTTGTGCAATCCAATATGTAGAATGAATTCATTCTCCATCCATGGCTCTCTGAAATAAAAACAAACTATTTGTATCTTTAAGCATCAGTCCAAAAGTAGATGTTTCAACCTAACTTTCTCCAAAAGTTTCTCCAAACTTTCAATCAAGCTTGGAGCTCATTTGAAGAAAGAGAAGTTTTTCTAGACACTTTTTACAAAGGCATCTTTACAGCACTTAGATGAGCATAGCACAGCTGTGATTGAATTAAAACTGATTCCTTAGCAAACACCCTAGCTTTCACCCTGTTATTATTTCAAAAAGAAGTTAGGAAGTGATTTGCCTACATGAAAAGTACTATGATACATCTATAATGGCATAATTATACCACTCTACATAGGCGAGTAAATTTTCCTGTGCATATGAAGCTCTAGGTATTGTATAAACTCATTTCAAAATATAGGGAAGTGAGGTCCAGAGAAGTCAGGGCACTGCAAATTACAATAGATTTATACAGTTTTACACAGAGGAGCAGCATTCCTCGATTACTTACCTGTACACTTGGGTGTGCAAGAGTCTGAAGAAACTGAAGTCCTGAAATGGTCACAAAACACAATGGCAGTGGCAAAAAAATAACAGTTTTATGGCTATGAGGTCATTTGCACTTCATAAACTAGATTTTATCCCAGTACATACACAGAGTACAAGGAAATCCTACACAGAATGACACCGCAATATTGCTGGGGGAAGCAAAGTGCTACTAAAAGGATCAACTGGGGATCACATTTGTGTTTTACCACTTACATTTTGCACTTTAAACGGCCCAAGATGAGTGAACTTCAGTAATCAACTTTAACTTGTATATTTGAACTGTGGGCAATTACAGTTAGCAAATAAACCTTTCTACATAGAGTCATGCACTGACACAGTGTTGCAACGGGCTAAAGATATGCCTGGTAAAGGTTTATCTCAATGCAAACTAAAATGCATTTTTAAATTTATCAATGTAATGACATTTTTCTCGAAGCAAAGCACAGAAGAAACATGAGATTGCAGCTATTTTTGTACTGTAGTAATGCCTAAAACAGAGCCAAGTGTGGTAGGTACCACAGTAATCTGTGTCTTAAGAGCCTGGAGTGCCTTAATCATCCAGTCTCCCAGAGCAAAACACTCAGAAAAGGCCTTATGAGTACCTGAGGTCTGCTGTGCAGGCTGGTTCTGCAGAACTGTGATGGGCAGCGGGCTCCCTTCGTTCACTTCCCATTGCTGGAGCATCTATTCAGTACATGATTCACCCTAAGCAGATATGACAAGAAGATAATTAGGGAAGCACTGCAGTTTGTCAGGTGTCTCGTTAGAACCATATTTTTACTGCTTTTGTTGTTGTTAGGGTTGACTGGTTCGTTCACTTTGGCATGAGAGAATTAAATTATTCTCTACTTATGCTGAGGCTTGGGGAAAATCATATTAATATGTTCCCTTACCTAAAAAGGGTTATAAAGCAGTGTGACCCACTGACTCAAAAACTACTTGGTATTGCCTTTTTGTGATGTTTAACAACCAGAATAGTTATTCTGGGCAGAGCTGGTTACAACTACCTTATATCAGATCAGTTGGTAAGAAGATTGGAGGACAAGCCAAAAAACAGCAACACTGCAAAAGTGTGCCATGGTCAGCAGCTGCCATGAGACTTCCCTGGCTAGACTATCTTGGTACACAGCCGAGTGAAAACATCAGGTCTATCACCCAATTTAAGATGTCCAACTCACAGCAAACTGTCTAAATGCATCACTCAGTCTGCTGATAGTATTGACGGTGTCTTGCTTGGATTCTGCACATTCACCACCTTGAAGTCCCTCAGCTACTTTATTATATCCTAATTAAACTTCACTGGAATCTGACTGTCTTTTCTGAATGTCACAAGGAAGCCAAGAAAGGGAAGCACAGGGCCATGCACACCCGGGGCATAGAGCCAGAGGCCCTGTTACTCCTCCAACAGTGCAGGTTGCACTGCCAAAGGGACCTCCCTCCAATCAAGAGGCAAAACAATTGTGCAATCTTCAAGCTGTGACAGCAAGTGTGTTTCTTCTTCTTGTGTTATACCAGCAACTCCATGATTGTTAGCCCTGGTATAAGGAAAATGGAACGTGTGTCTGGGGACCCATCCCATTTGGAAACAGCCCAATATTTCATCTGATTAGGTATAAATTGAAATGGCACCAGTCTTAGGGCCTACAAGCCTAATTTTAATGGAATTGGAGCAGTTAAGCAGAAAAACTTCTAATAAGATTTGCAAAGAAAACTTTAATGTCTTAGATACTTTAAAAAATCTCACTAAGTACCTGCCTAATCACCTTTAAAATCTGCCAGAGACAGCTTATCAGAAGGTACAGTGCTAAGAGATATTCACTACACTGCATATTTTTATACTGTTAGAGTGTATGTTAAATATCTAAGAAATAATACTTACAATAACAAGAGTAATAACTTTCAATCTTCCTCTGAAGTCAGAATTTATGATTTTGCAGATTATGATTCAGTACTTCTTGTTAACCTCAGTCAGGCAGTATATATTTCATCAGGCTTATTCAGGAGGCCCCAGGTACACAGAGTACCTGCTGGAGACACTCAAGTGCCAAAATCACTAACTTCACTTTGTGTTCAGCTCATTTCTACTAGAAAGGGTAGCCAGTAACTCATTGAGCTTCAGAGGTAATAAAACTGTATCAAATACACAACTTGTTATTTACATTTAAATCACAAAGATGGCCATTTTCCTTTAGGTCACTACTGTGTTGCCCAAGCATGGGAAGACAAACAGTATTTCCTGGGGATAGGGTGGGGTGATGGCCGCTTAAGAGGGCCAAGGCGGCTGCAGCAACCACTCAGATGACATGCCCGCAGAAGTAAGTTTTGCCTGACCCTTCAGAGGTCAAAGGAAGCTGTTTTGCGCTAGAAGTTGATCTGTTCTAACATTCTTGATCACCAAGATTCAATTTTGCATATGCTGAAGAGAATCTTTGAGCTGACACTGTAGATTACACAGAAATGCAGAGCACCTTGAAAGGCCTTGAAGCCCAGAGTTGCAACGTGAGGATTCTCTGTGCTCCCGCTCTAGCGCATCCAGCTGTTTACTTCCTAAGTGTGTCTCTGTAGAGCTGAGGTCCATTTGCTTTTGCCACCTCATACACTAACATACACCAAAGAAGTGCCACTTCACTCCTTAACTTGGAAGCTCTTCCTAAAGAAGACCATGATTAGCTGGAATTTACACAAATAAATGTGAAACTGATAATTTTGTAAGATGAATGCACTGCATGCACTTCCTTCTATTACAATAAATAAGGTTTCCACAGTACATCCATCTGTAGATGCCAAAAAGGTCTTTGATCAGGTTGAGTAGTTGTTCATCTTTTCTACCCTTGAGATGATGGGATTCAGAACAAAATTCATTACTTGCCTAAGATTAATGTACCCAGCTAAATCTGCCAAGATACTTATTAAGAGTTATGAATCAAAAAGCTTTGTGCAGAAGCAAGGTACTAAGCAGGGCACTCCCTTATCTCCTTTATTGCTTGTTTTCTCTATGAACACTGATCTAAGGACTTTGCTCCAGCAGAGTTACATTACTGGTAAAGAGGGAGGATATTAGGTTGCACTCTGTCCTGAAGGCAAATCACAGACTGCCGCTGAGCATAATATTGCTGCCCGCTATGCTGTAAAAATACCACACTTTGCAGGGAATGAAGTTCTCACCTTGGATCTTGCCTGGACACATTTAGAAGCTTTTGAAGAGAGTTTCACTCTCTCCCCACTTCAGTAACACATAATGTACTCTATGTAACTCAAAATTATTGGTCCTTTAAAAATTAAAATTCTCTTCAGGCACTTGATTTAAAAAGATTTACATAACTGGAATAGCCTTACTCTATTACTGTTTTCTTGGAAAGCACTGCTAAGATTAATCTTATCTCCTATTTTAATTACTCTTTTCCAGTTCTTACAGTCCTCATCCTAGCTACATCTTATTGCAAAAACCACCAGAGAATGATATATTAAAATTTATTCAGGCAGGTGGCAGATACAAAAATTAAAGCTAATAGCACTATGAGAAAGGAAATCAGAAGTGCTTTCACAATGTGGAGCTCTTACTCCTTGGTCCCAGGGCTGCACCCAGTGGCTGATGGTGAGTATAAGCAGTGCAGTAGTGGTCAGCACTGCAGAGTGGCTGCCTAGGGACAGGGACATTCACTGAGGTTGCTGATGGTGGCTAAAGAGGCCCTGAGGCTGGACTGAGTAGCTGCAATGGATGTAGGTTGGATGAACTGTGGTGATTGGCTCATACTAACATGGTAGCATGTAGAGATCTCTCTCTTTCTCTACACCAAATGGGAGGCTACAATGCTGCATACTATACCATTGGAATAACAACAAAATATTCCATCCAAAAACATCCCTTTACTTCCATTTTCTGTCAATATTTTGTGAAAAATTGTAGAGCCCTTTTAAAAATGATTAAAAGCATCATAAAAAAAAGTGAAGCATCATGTATTATTTTTATTCCCCATATAAATCATAGAATCACAGAATGGCTAAGATTGGAAGGGACCTCTAGAGATCATTTAGTCCAACTCCCCTTTTCAAGCAGGGACACCTACAGCACGTGGCACAGGGTTGCATCCAGGTGAGTTTGGAATACCTCCAAAGAAGGAGACTTTACAACCTCTCTGGAATGCCCWCTATAATTAATTTTATGCAACTTAGAAGCCTCTGTTCATTTTTTCTAACATGGTGCAAGGCTAACTCACATTTCAGTGCCACTTTTGGCTGCATAAGAGCCCTGAAACAGATCCACTCTCCCTGCTCCACAATGACTGCTTCTCCTTATCCCCATGTCACCCACCCTCCTTGTGCTGGCAAAATCGCTTGTGCAGCTGCAAAACAAACAGGCCTAGAGAACTGATCTGGCTGGGAAAAGCAAATGTGTTGGGAGCCAAGTTAAAATTCACTTGGATTAGTTCCCTGATCTGCTTCACTATGTGATTATCCAAAACCATGTGCTCATCCTGTACAGGGCAGGAATGAATGACTGAGGCAGGAGAAAGGGCCAAACTTACCCTTCTGACAACTTTATTGGATTCTGCCAGTTTAGACTGGTTGCAAGGAAACTTGGATGTCTTCATCCAAGCTTCATCCTCCAAGTAACATGACTGTTAGTACTCGTTGGGACAGCATGAGGGAGATTCTCCAACCAATATCATAGACAAGGTTATAGGCACTGTAGGACAACTCTAGCAAGAAAAACCATACCCAGGTTCATTCTGCAGCTAGCCAATATGAAAAATATCTTTGCAATATTTAGCTGCAAAACTAAAATTTAACTAAGGTTGGATTATGGCGTGTAGCTCACCGCTTGACCCAAAATTCATCTCTCCTTTACCTGCCAAATTTAATTTCTCTTCCTGGGTGGAGAGAAGCTCTGAAGCCTCTCCTTGTCTTTCTCAAAACAAAACAAAACCTTTAGTATTTTCACTACTTACAAAAAAAATTATTTATTTATTTATTTATTTCAGGAAGTCCTGAACTGTTTTACTGTCACTTTCGATACTTATTCAGGCCTGAGGCACATACCTTGGACACTTAATGTTAGCTAAAATTCTAAACATGTAAAATCATTATGCTGTCGATATAGGAAGTACAGGGCAACCTTAATTATAGATGATTATCTCAGTCTACTAATAATATAATTTAAAGAACCAAAGAATACTATGCATATCCAGAGAGTCTGCTGTAGTAGAGGTGTCAGGGAGAAGAAGGGAAAAGGCTTTATGACTTATGAACACTTAGGAAAATGATTTTCTAAATTCCTCAGGCAATAACTCCTTAACTGGGCAAACAAATACAATGCAGAAAGAAGGCATCTAACTGTGCCTTTTCAGACAGTTTTCAATGCAGGACTTTTTATCTGGGTTTCTAAAAATATCACTTTTGTGGATAAGAATCAAATTCTGTGCATGGATATCACAGAAAGTCCCCAGAAAGCTACAAATAACAAGCAAAAGCAGGCATCCCTTACTCTAGCTGAAGCCCTGTAGTGGCCTTAGGGCCAATGTGCAGTTGGCTGAACTTCTGCAGTGTCCAGCCTCCCCATACATGAACCCTATAGTGCAGAGTCGCTCAGGTGCCTCAGGGCCTCAGCACCTAGAAGATTGCACTGATAGAGCCTATCACCCTCATTAAGCAAAGCACACACTTGTCTCAGAGCAACCAGATGGAGGAGTGTAACAATTTATGGCCTGCAGCAAGGCAATCTTGAACTGTGATCTCATCAAATCTTGAACAAAATAGGTCAATCTTGGTCAGTGGTCAGATGAGACACACTCTAGGGAAAACACAGATTCTGTAAGAAATGGTGGTTTAAGAYTCAGCTGACAGAACTGCCAAGGCACTGTTGCAAATCTAGATCACCTTCTCAAAAGCCTCAGTATCTCAGGCAGAGCCATAGTCTGTGGGCTGTGGGCCACCGGACTGCTAGGACCGTACTTATCTTTTTTTTTCTGATGAGAAATAGAATTAGAACTATTACTCATAATTAAACAAACTCTTTGTTGGTTGGTGTTTTTTTTTTTTTTTTTGCTACAGACATGGGATTCAGAGACAGCATAAATGGAAAAAAGAAGCTTGTTCCATTCCTAAAATCCCCACACAACTTTCTTGACCTCTCTTTTAAAATAACTTCTTTAAAGCTTAGGCCACCAAGAGATAATCCTAAGATTTGGTTAAAGCCTTAAATAAATAAATAAATAAATAAATAAATAAATAAATAAATAAATAAATAAATAAATAAATAAATAAATAAATAAGGCACAACAATCTATTCCCGTATATGAAAGTATTCTCTTTCCTTCACATTGACACTACCTATCTATTCACAATCCCACTTATCAGCTCTCTGCTCCCCTAATTTCCCCAGATACCGACAACTAGCATCTGCTGTCATTTCTAATGTGGTTTCATTCTTACATTGATTTTAAGCTCCTTTGAGCAACTTGGTTTAAACACTGTATCTTTTTCTCACACACAAAACATCACATTCATGTAAAATTGTACGTTTAACTGTCATGTTCCTAAAAGCACATAGCTGTATCCCCAAATAACCAAAGACAGTGACAACTATGCTTCTTAGAGAATTAAGTAGTTAAGAGTTATAGTGTAGTTAACAAGCTGAAATTTAGTGAGGACTCCAAGCTGCCCGCAGTGGCTCAAGAGGAAAGTGCTCATGAAAACACTGATAACTGCAAGCGGTCAGGACACTGCTTTCCTATCTCACTCACAGTGTAACACCTCCTGCAGAGCGATCATTAAGGTCAAAGATGAATTTACAAACCTTGCACTCTTTGTATGTCTGCTTGGATGGATGCCTATTATCCTACCAGTCTAAATAAAATTGTTTCCAGCTGTTTTAGGCTGAAAAACATTCAAATTTTATGTTCTTTCTTTTTATTAATTTAATTTTAATTTTATTTTACTTTGCCTTACGGATCTTCATCTTTGACAAAAGCGAGCTAGAGAAGCAATGCCTGCCTTATCGTTGATTTGCAGTGTATAATCATGTTAAAGACAGATCACTGGTCTCCTAGGTACTACAGTGCCATTTATAACAGACAATTATCTCTGCATGGTGCAGTTCTCCTGATCTAGTGATTGCAAATGCTTGTTATCAGTGCAGAGCCAGCTAAATACTATGTGCTTTCTCTCTAGAGCTGATTTGATTTTCCAGGACTGTCTGTCATCCTCAGAGTTTTCTCTAGTGTAAAGCCCGGTTTGCAATCTGCACACCCTGAGCGTGAGGTGCTTTTGATGTGACCTATGTGAGGCAGAATCTGTGTCCTGTTCGCACCTACTACAGGGAAAGACTATAGTACAAAAGCAGAGAACAACAGCATCTGACATGAGGAAATCTCCAACCATTTCACTGTTCTGAAGGGAGGCCCTACTATGGTAGTGACAACCAGCAAACACCAAAACAAAGGGCAAAGAGGATTGAATCCAGGGGCACTGTTTACAAAAGGGAAATGCACCAAAATCTTGTCGTTGGTTTTAAAATTAGCTAAAGATGCAAAGAAGAAGCCTAAGCCTTAATGACCTCAGTACCATATTTACCACTAATTAGCTCTATGATGAATAAATGGGAACAAAACAAGGAGTGACAGACTGCATCAGCCAGTTGTTTCCAAGCCTGGTCTTTCCTACCGGGGCCTGTATGAGGTGTCTTTTATTTGTATCTCCACTATCTTTTAATTGCAAGCAGGCCTGGAACTTCACTGTGTTAAACGCTATACAAACATGCGTTGAAACACTGCACTTGCTCTTGTAAGGCCTGACAAGAGCAGAGCCTGGTGGACATCCTCATGCCTTCATTTGCTCTGTCACCCTTCTCTTCCTTCTTCCATCCACAACCAGTTAGGCCACAGGGCTGATCCTCTCTACCTGCTTCTTCAACCTTTTATTACTGCCAATGCCTCACTCCTCCCTAAAATCCATCAAACTTCCTTAGATCTCCATAGGATCTGTACTTTGAGGATTCTCAGAAGTTTTGTACATTTCTGTACATCYAGGGCAATTGAGCAGATCCCCAGTTCAGACGATCAGTGCTATAAGTCTATCCACACCAAGAAACCCCTCTGAAACACACTCAATTTGCTTAGATGACTGTTGCGCCTAGGTTTCATAGTGCTGAACAATCCTAAATTGTTTGGCATTTCTTTTGCTAGGATTTTCCACTTGTGAGTGTGCTTTGGGATGTGGGTGCTTTTTTCCCCTTTAAAATACATCAGCTCTTTGGCTACCAAGAATACAAATGCAGCAAAAATATTATAACCACAGTAATTTATTACATCCCCGGAGATCCAGCAAATGATAGGTCAGAGTCCTTGTATTAATAAAATGGATGACTAAACTTCCCTCATCTAGACCACTCCACTAAGGTCTTCCCCAGGTGCACAAGCGATCAGGAGGGCAGTGCCCTGCAGCTGTGCAGGTGTTGCTTGTGCAGGGATGCAGCATAGCTCTGCAACAGAATTTCCAAAAGGAGCCTAAGGCTTTTAAAGGGACCATGCTCTGCTTATCAGAAAAACAACACAAACTGCTCTTTAACAGTCCACTGTTTTACATCAAAGGGTTTGCCATAAGCAGGAATGCTGTAGTCCCTTTTCTACCACCAATCATCACTGCATTCACGACTTTTATTATCAGGTGCACCCGGAGCGGGCAGAGGGTACCTAAGAGGACTCTGGGTCTCTTACCAGGCAGCATTACACTATTTTTCTCCTACCCCCATGTAGAATGACATTGCACTTGTGCCCAGCCAAGATTATTGAAATACCAGAACAAAAGACGATTTAATTYTCATATACTGATCACATATAAAGTCAGCATTTTGGTGACAGAACTTTCTTCCCCTTTATCGTGAGGGAAGTGACCTTCACCTTCTGGCATTACAGCCTAGGAAAGCGATGACAGTTACGCACTGCTGCCAGCAGATCTTGTGAAGGTGAAGCCTGAGCCTCACTTTCAGCAAGGCAGACATGACAAAATCTTCCTCCTTTTCTTCAATGACATTATTATTCAATGACATTAATAATTAAGACGACTGTTTCTTTCTCACTTTAACAATATCTCCAGCCTTATCTCCAGTCTTTACTTAGATATAATTTCAAATACAGAAGACATATCCATACCACGAAAATTCAGAAGTCCTGAATAAACACCTCTTTTCAGCGCAGAAAGGCACATGCTAGCACTGTTCCACTCTGTGCCTGAAACCTCTCCATTGAAGGCCAGCTACTTGTTCTTTTTTTAACATCCACTGAGATTTTAAAAAAGTGGAAAGATTCCTATTGAGCTCAAAAGAAGGCAGCTCTTCAGTCCAAATGAAGTCGGTACACGGTTTAAAAATGGCTTTTGAAACTACCCATTTAACAAGTTCACCTCAAATCTTACAGCATTAGGTAACCACATGTGGCCCCACAGTGGATGACCACTAGGTAATTCCAATTTATCTATAAAACAATACTATATTTTGAACTATCTGTTTCTATTGTACAAAGCTGAACTTGTGGTTCTGCCAAACCTGGGTTCACAGCAGAGTGGGAATTTGCTAAGAGTTTCAAACAGATCAAGACAAAAAAAAATGAAAAAGAATAGATTTTCAGAATTTGGCCAGCGATAAAAGCAAATAGATCTTAATTTTTAAAAACTTTTTTTTTCTGTTCACGCACACACAAAAGAATGTTCTTTCTTAGCAGAAAGTACAAGATGAAGGYAAAGAAGAAAATAACTTTGCAAACTTTCATGTATGAAAGATATTATAAAATCTTGAAATTTTGTTGTCTTAAGATAWTTTTAACCTATTATTGCTTTTGTCAGCACATTAAGATCTATTCCTCTCTCCCAGAGACGGCAAATTTCTTTTGCTTTCTCAATGCTTTAGATCTGAAAGTGATCTGAATGCTTTACATCTTTATGCTAGAAGAGGCCTCAGATGGGGAAGCAGTTTGATCAATGTGTGAGGGATTAGCACAGAATAACAGGAAGATGTATTATACCATCAAAAATGGCACGTCTGGAAGGAACATTCTGAGCATAAATTAATACTGACCTTAGCCAAAATAACTTGCTCTCTTCAACATCTGCAGCTGTGCAGTTATGAGGGAGTTATCTGGCTTTGCATACTTTTTCACATCTGTCAACTAAACCAGAGATAGAATATAAAAATCTAGCACAAAGGAACATATGGATTTGTGACAGTCCCTGAAGGACTTAGGTCTTTAAAATAACAAACATATTACATTAGGACAGAGGTATATTTTTCCCCTTTGTGACAGGTAMAATATTGATCCAATACTGTGCCTGTTCCATTATGTAATGGAAAAACTGTATCTGATATTTTCTTCTGACAAGCTCTCTAAAATTTCCAAACATGGGTAAACAGACTACAGTATATGAGACAATAAGTTTGGCAAACATCTATGAAACTTCATACTTCTGGGATGAGCAAAATGAATAAGCTCTTATTTTAATTGCCTTACAACACTGTGAGCAAAAGCAGCAGAGTGGGAACATATTGTAAGAAGAGAGAGACAGAATTTCATAGATGTAGTTCCTACAGCAATTTAGTCATTTTTCATCCTCTTCAACATCACTAGTGACTTCCAAAGACTGAAGTGGAAAGCAATAATAGAAACGGGCAATGCAACGGTACTCAACAGGAGTGCCAACATTCTTCAGCATGTAGCGTGCAAGTTACTGAAATCAATGGTATGTTGTATTTTCCCTGCCTGCAACATTTCAAGTTATGTTATGGTCAAGCCTAAATGACAAGGTGATGAAAATGCACGGGTATAACATGCCTTTATTTCAATCACACATATGATACAAGTACTAAGATACCTAAAGTATAACATTGTCCTGAATAATTCTGTTCTAAATCTTCAGTTGCCAATTGAGATATTTTTATGTTGTTGCCCCATGCCTGAAGATACTATGTGAGGTGTTCTTAAACTATACTCCAAGGTCACACAAAAGGCTTAACCAAACCAAAATTCAGTATCTTTTGCTCACATTTTGAACAATTATTGCAATTTCAATTTGTAGAAAGACTATATTCTGTAATAATTTTATAATATCAAACTATAAGTAAAGAAGGTGATGTTCCAAAGAGTAGTGCAAACTGATGTAATTTTGTTGTACTAAAAGATGTAAGGACACTAAATTATAAATATATAACCATTTTTTAAAAAATTGCACGCATGTGCAGACATAAAATAAACAAAGAAATCAACCTCAATTTATAGCCATTTTGGAAGGTGATGAAATTCCATGTGATCTCCCTGGTACAGCCACCAATATAACTTGTAACTTAAAGCAAGCAAAGAATGTTTTCATACAGTATGAAGAMTAGTGAAGGGAATCATAGAAAGTAAATGAAAGTAGTGGTGACAGATGTGAGATGTGATAAAKGTACTCCTTACATGGTAGAAAACTGTCTTTTTTTTTTGAATGAWTTTGTTTTCTGATGAATCAGGATAATGAGAAAGCTCGGACAAATGCAAGGTATAGAGCAAAAGAGAAGGTGAGACTGCAGCATGAGAAAGAAATGCTTACACCGCCATGAAGTTACTGCCTCAGATAAGCTAGAAGAACAAGCTCAGGAGCAATGGTGATCTCTGTAATGTCTCATTTAAGCACATCATTTTGTGAACATGCATTAAATGTTGAAGAATAATTGTAAGTGTCTAAGGATACACAGCAACACACAGAAACAGAACAGATTACATTAGTTGGTTTGTTGGTTTCCTTTTTTTTTTATCATGAATTATTCACCGGACTGTAGTAAAGAAACAGAGCAGGTTATTTTCCMTCAGTGAACAGAGACCTGTTATTCTAAATACTGAGGAACAAAGAGGCTGCAGCTGGGGGGTGTTTTCCCTGAACAGAGCACTCAACAGCAAGCTTAGTGCATCACTTCTTGTAGCACTGCCTTGCACACCACATCTCCTTCTATCTCTCTGACTGCAGCCCACCATCCCGACAGGTTATGGCTACACAGACATTTCTTTCGGGGGTCTGACTACCACCTCATTCCACTTCCCAGCCTACTCCTACCCTTTGCTGTCTCCTCAGTCATGCCATTCCAACTCTTTGTTGGGTAGCTTATTTGGGCCACTTCTAAGCACAGGGTATGTACACAGCTCTGCAGTCAATGCATGGATTGCGTTCATGTACCCACACAGCTTCTCCAGTTCTCTCTACACTCCTAGCCTCATGTAATCTAAACTTCAGGCCTTTAAACTTCAGCCATTAAAGCCAACACTAAAACACATCCAAAAACCTCTTAATATCTGCATAGTTCTTTCATGTAAATCCAACATTTCTCAAGAAGTTAAATCTGTTCGTTTTGTGATGATTTGGAACTGAAAACAGACAGCCTGGAACCCAAGAATGCAATATCTACAGTGAATCTAGTTTTMTTTTTGGCATCACGATGTGTTTGTCTCAGTTGTAATAATAGTTACTATGTTTTAAAACAAATATCTAGCAACCAAACAACTCAGATGTACTTTAAAAAAGCAAGGTCAGTGCATTTTCTTTCACTTGTTTGACAGTGTCATTCATTTACACCCTCCTTACTAAATCACAGTTGACTTTTAATAGGATGAGAAATGTGGGTTTGCCTGAGATGGATAATTGAGTTAGATCTGGGTCAAGGTACCCTTTGGAAGAAGTGAGCAAACAAAATGCAAAGCAGAAAAATCCACTGCCTTTTCCATGGAGTTTCATGCAAATACTCTCTAGAAATGCACCMTGGCTCAACCACAGTACTAGGCTTTTAGGGATGTAGTTTCACTACTTCCTCATGCAGTCACTGAAAAATCCTCAGGCCTTTCCYTCTCCTTCCTTGCTCATTCCTGTCCCCACTGCATTCACTTGCAGTGCTGATTCTGGTGCAAACAGAACAGTGGTTTTGCTGGTTTGCTTTTGACCCCCAGAATGGTTCATCAGCTGCAATTGCTGTGACTGGCATGAGGAGGGAGATGTTGGGGAAATAGAAGGCAAGAGCCAGGTGAAAGTGCAGCTGGGTTAGCTCTGAGTGCAGCTAGAAGATACAGCTGACTCAATCTAGTGACTTGCTGCTGCCAAAACTAGCAGCCACACACCCTCCTTCCCCCTCTTCTCTGCACCTGTTTGCAGCTGTTGAGCCTTCCCTTTTTTCTGCCTGTGGCCAATTCCAAAACTCATGTGGCCATGCAGCAAGCCAAGTAAGCTCATTAAACCACCAGGGAATCGTTTCTGTGTTTTGACTGTARGGAGTTTAAATAGCTTGCTGAAAGGCCAGATGCACTGCACAGGCAGTGCAAGAGACGTGTGAGGAGGGCAGAGGCAGTAGCAGGGGTGCAGGTCAAGGTGTCAGAAGAATTCTCCCCTTTCAGCAGCACTGACCTGTTAGTTTAGCTTAGTTGGATTATCTCACTGCATCCTTATACTGCTTTGGCTGCAGTGCTGGCTTATGTCAGCTAAGATGTGTGCTATTTCAGCCATGCAGGTAAGCAACAGACTTCCAAGAGCAATTTACATACCTGTGATTTAAAAATATGCTCATGTACATTTTGCATCAAAGCCCTAGCTCAGGAGCCACATGTAATCCCACAGAAAACCCAACAAACAGCTTTTAGGGAGGTTCATAGATCTGCATTTCAAAAATGTGGACCATTACGCCAGTAGTAATTCTTTCCTGAATGATAGCTTTAAGCACTTGTTATTGATTTAGCTTTAAGCCCTTGCTATTGATTTAAATTTTAAGATAGTTTGTTTTGATTCAAAACATCATTACACCTACAGCTGCCTTTGTGTGAAGTTACCGTTCAAATTTCCATACAAATTACTCAGCTGGCCAGAGGTCTGAGGCTGTCCCTGACCTCATGCTGCAGCATCCTGTCTCCTCAGTTTTGTTTGTGGGTCTGCACTGCAATGAGGATAACCAAACAGACACATTGAAAATATTCTATCTGCTCTCTTTTCCATTTTTCTGAAATAGTGCCTCACGCTTTAGTTTCAACAGCAACACRGTTTTATTGCTATTATACCCCATAACCCCCTATCCCCAGTGCACTTACACCTGCCAACATTTCACTGATAGCATCCTCCCCTTGTGTCAGAGTGTGTGGCTGTGTTGCAAATGGGAGCAGAGGATTCATCTAGATAAAAATGCAGCCTGAGAAAGGAAAAGAATTAAAGTCAACTAACTCCCTTCTCTGGTTCACAACAAGGCTACACAAAGAGTATGTCATGCTGGAATGAGCGAGGCCATAATTAAAAAGACATCTGCAGGTATTTTGCTTACTGTACCCATGGCATATTCCCCTTCCTGAGCTTCCTCCCCCATTGCACTAGAAAATGGGCACTTGATTGCTATGTTGAAGTCAGCAATAGCTCACTTTTTAGATAGCTCTAAAAAATAGGAACTCTTCATCCATCTTGTTATTTATGCAGGTACATTTTATATTTCTAAGCAAGACAAGTTTTGAAACAGTCTCTAACTCAGCTAAACGGTCATTAAACAATCTACGGCATCTGAATCTGTAAGTGGCCATCTTAAAAAACATCCAGCATGGAAAGAAAAAAAAGTGTCACTGAGAGAAGGAGGCAAMTTCCACTCTACCAACAGGCACAACAGGCTGTCGTGGCTGCCTTGGGCATTTCTGGTTTTGGCAGAGCAGGCCATCCCATATCTGAACCAGTTAAACTGGCTTCACACAGACTGCAAGAGCCCAAAGGCAGGCAAGTATTTATTCATCCCACCGGGAAGGATAYAAACTTTGCAAACAGTGCCAGAGATTCCCATTGCTTTTGTCTTCTTTGGCTGCCAGGGTCACTGAGCTGACAAGTACCCTGGAAAGTATGCCAAGCTGTGTAGAGGGTAAAAATAGTACACCCAGCGTGAAATCCGCACACGGGCAGCTTCTATACATAGCAAGTATGGAATGGGTGGCCTGTACTGATGAGCTAGCTGACAGAGCCTTGACAGGGAATGTTAGGTGAAAGGACTGCAATTATCTTACAGACGTTACCGGCTTTGTTGTGTCTGTGATAGTTTTCCTGATGATGAAATATGGCTCCTAGCCTGGCAAGAAAGCGGTGGGACACAGAATTTGCCAAGTCAGTGGTGGGGACTGAGACCTGGAGTGCTTGTGCAATGGCTGCCTGGGCGGACATACTGCACTTGTCTGTGAAGGATGGACGACCTCTGCTCCTTACTAAACATATAGTGCGGATAACTTACACATCAACACCGTTAACTATTTCAGTAATAGGAAAGAGATAAAAAGTCCCAGATTTGCTCAACAAACTCTGCAAAATGTCTCATTTTGGCACCACAATTAAATGATAAAATGCGATTTGGGAGATATCCTGCTTTCTGTGCCTCGAAAGAAAGAAGCCCTGTAGACCTCAACACATCCAAATCAGGATGCTGCTTTTTCATGACCCATAGGAATGGGGCTCATTTTGTAAGTGGGGCTTGAAATGGTCAATATGTTTTCTTTTTGGATCCCACTGCAGTTAGAAAACTTTTGTGTTGTTCGACCTTCCAAAAATGTTTAGCATCTTTGTGGAAATAAAGCTCCACAAGTCAGGGTAAGAAGATGTARCAGCTCACTACTGCTGCTCACCTCGTCTCTCTGCTCTTCTCCCAGAAGGTGATTACACTGTTTACCTATTTCTGTCTTTGGAGCTTGTCAGACCTGTTCCCTGAGCCAGTCTAAATCACCAACCCAGCATAAGACTGATCCATGGTAAAAGGTGTCTGTTGTTTTGGAGGCAACTCATCTAAAGACAGAACATGTAATATAGGTTAAAAATAGTTCAAAGATGGAGGCACAGTCTCATGGCTGAGAGTGAAGGAACAGGTAGAAGAGGGAGAATGAGACTGCTATATTTACCAGGCAATGAATTGTTACGGCAGCTCAGTTGATCCTCTATTTCCATTCCAAGCTCACACACAGAGTGACAGAGCTTAGAGATGAAAAGAGGACAGCAATACTGTGAATCACTCTTTTTGTCATAGAGATACCAAAAGGTAAATTTTCAACTACTGCATCTCCACTACATGGAGCTCAGAAAGATTCAAAATGCTCTCCTTCAAATTATCTGCCCCAGACTAGTCTAATTTTGCCTTCTGTGCAATAATTCAATGGTTACTTTTTTACCTATTAGCCAGTGAATKAACATAGTCTAAACTTCTGTCAGTCATGAGACAAACTATACTTAGCATATACTATACTAGCATGCACAATAATTCATGCAATTAGATAATTACATTGAAGTTAGCTAACAGATTACTAAAATCATCTTTTATCTAAGTCTAGACAAGCACTCCAAAAAAGTGTGAGGTGCCACCAGCCAACACCCAATTTTCACCAGTAGGCAGAAGAAAACCCACAGAATCATACTTTTGCTTTTTTCTACCTAATACAGACAATACTAGCCAGAGATCAGCGATGGTGGGAAGAACAGTTTGCAAACTCAAAAGAAACTGAGTCAGTAAGAAGGAAAGATTCTGAGGAACTTTCAAATGTTTTAATCTAATCATTCTTGAGCGTCACTCATGCAGACTTGAGTTTCACAAAACTAAGTGGATTTGACAGAATTGGTGGTATAAAACATTCCTCTACTCCTGCCACACCACAGCAACCCACAAAGGTGGGGGAACCATTTGGTCTTAAACAACACAAGTTCGGGAGTATTCTAAAATGCTGCATTTGTTCACTGCTCTGTTATACAGGGAACAGAAATTTACTTCCTAAACACTTGTCTCACAAAAAGACACAACTTTGCAATCAAGCCAGAGTCCTCCCTGTGGATGGACAGCAGGTCACAGTGGTGTATTGCTTACATAAAAGGGTTTATCTATCTCCAGGCATGTTAAGAAGGCCCGATCGTAATTTTTGGAGAAGCACGAACCAGGAGAATTTCTTCCTCCACTCTTAACTATAAGGAAATGGGCTCCATTTTTTAAATAAAAGGTTAGTTACCAAGCAGAGATTTCTTTACCTCCAACACTGCTTCCCAAAATGGAGTCTCTGCCAGGCATTGAAAGTGAGACAAAACGATTTCAAGTGGTACAGCTTGCAGGTGACAGTCATTTCAGCTTGTGAAATTCTCCCCTTCCCGATTGTTCTTTAAAGGTACCATCCCCTTTTTGGTGCTTTTGTCATMATTTTTGTTCTGGTTTTGCTTTCAGCACACTAGCAATGCACACAGGACTGGACCTGCACACACTGTTACATAGCAGTTTTCAGACTTATTTGCCTGCGCTTCTCTCACCTTTCCTGTAATTCTTTCCCTTTTTCCTTTACATTATTCCCATTCACTTACTCCCAAATATGTATTTGTATCTCCRTTTTCCTGCCCGCCTCAACCTAGGCATCTGAGGTCTTTCAGTGAAACAACACACATTCTCTGCTCTTCCCACCCCAAGTCTTTGTATAAAAAAGCATACAGCAAAGCATTTGCAGGTTTCATCCAGGCAAAGCTCTTCAAATCCTACTCCCCATGTTCTAGTAGRGGCCCCTTGCACCTCAAGCAGATTTGCTGCATTCAGAGCCTCATCAAAGCACTGCCTCCAGGGGCCGCCTTCTCATTTCCCTAAATAACTGCATCTTTTGCCTGCAAAGACACCTCCTGAGACAACCGCCTGGTGCCCTGCAGCCCTGCTCCTCAGAGCTCAGTCCCACAGCTGCCTTGTCCAGACTGGTGAGCCTGGGTTCTCCCAAGGAGGAGGCACTGCTAGGCCTGGGGCAGCTGCTGTTTGTTGGCCAGGGCGTAGGGAAGAGCATGGGGCAGGAGGCGGCAGTTTCTTTGCAGTCCATTAGCACCACGTCCTGCAAAGGCGGCAGCTGAGCCGCAGCTGCTCCCCTCCTCCCCATTTTCTTCCTTCCCACCCAACCTCAGGGGCCTGGTAGAAACGTCGCATTATTCACAGGACCACCAGGAGCAAGAAAACTTTTGGGAGGCGAGAATGAGAGATAGAAAAACAGGGAAAACAAGAAGGCTGGAGAGAATTTTCCTGGCCTGCATGCATCCTCGCCCAGGGCAAGCACCTCCCCAGTGCGGGCACCTGCTGGTGTCACAGGCAGAGTTATTATTGATTTTTATGTGTACTTTTTTAACATCACATTTGGTATTTTGTTATTCTTAAGACTGCAAGCACTTGAAAGCAATGGCTTTTTCTATGAGTAATGTTATATCAATGGTCCAAACCACTGTTCTGTCTGCTGTCCTCTCAGACTCTGTTCTACTCTCTTTTCTCTCCTCCCAAGATACACATAGTATTTCTCTCCTTCCTCAAGGCTTCTTCAAGTATTAGGCTGGCCTCCCTGGGGAGGTAATGCCTGGGCCCTACAAAAGTGCGAGACAGAAATACACACAGAGTCATGTCCTACTTGGAAGATGCAGTGTTCTCCTWCGGGTGACACTGTCCTGCTGCTCAGAAGCTATCCCTGTGACATCTGTTTGTGCTGTCAGAGGAATGTCTTTTGAGCAGGGCGGGGCCATGGTCAGCATGAGAAAAATAAAATAGAAAACTAAGAAATACTACATTCAGTTACTATTGAGTTCCCATGTAGAAGTTACTGAATAATAATAATTCTGTGTAGGATAGGTGAAATGGAAATCATCCAKCTAGAGAAGGAAATTACTAATATGAAAACTCATGAGAGGAATATTCCTTCATTTTAGCATCAAACACTGAGAACACCTCTGGTACAAACACACTGAAGTCAAGGGAGTCAGAGCCCCACGCTTCTTCACAGGCTGGAGGAGGTGTTACTACAAGATTTTAGACTACATAGGTGAATGTTAGGAAATACATTAGTAATTAATCTTACTTCCTTTTCTCACACATTACAATCTACTTCTATTCTTCTGTGTTAGCAATCTCTGTGATTTCCGAGACAAACTTTTCCTCTGGTTCCATTTATACTTTTCTGTAGAACATTAACAAAATGTCACACTTTTCCTGAGAACACTGTTAACAGTTAATTACTCATGGTATCACCTAAATGCTTAAATTGTTTGCTTTGCTAGGTTGTGCAAAGACAGATTTTAAATACACAGGATACCCCAGCTGAAGGGARTATTTTTGTTGTTGTTTTTAACAAGCATTTATGTAATTTGGATGCAGTGTCATTAACCAGATAGGTTTAGCCTGATGAATATGAAAAACCTGAACAGATTTGTAGGTGAAAAAGGGAACAGCTTAATCTTAATGCAGGGAATTATGGGTATCATTCTTCTCAGAAAGATGAAAATTAGTTAATCTTTGTAAATCAAAATTAATAATAGATACCTCTATTTTTCCAGCCCTATGTGCAATACTTTTTACCATGATTTACATTAGCAATAGAAATGGTGAACTGCTATATAGAAATGGTCACTGCTAGAAATGGTGAAATTCCTTTGTGTCCAGCTTAAAGTTATCCTCATCTGGCAACACTTTGCAGCTCATGTTCTATGAGTCCCCAGCCCCATTGATGCCAAATGGACAAAAAAGCCAAGCCAAACTTGGTTCTCCTGCTATTACACACTGTGGAGCGCAGCTGGAGACACCAGATCTTTGGAGGCAGCTAGTGGTGAGCACGAAGTAGTCTTATTAAATTCCACCAGATGCAAATGGTCTCTCAGCACATGGAATTGGATGATGCCCTCTCCATGTTCCTTCTTAACCAGCTTGTGATATATGAGATCACTGTTGATTCCATATATCCAACATAAACTGCTTCCTCTGACAAATCATAGTAAGTCACTGAAAGAAAACCAGCACTTAACTGAAAGACTATATTCAGTGAGGAAATTAAATTTGACATCTTAGTAAAACTTTGCAAATTGTTTACAAAAGACGACTACAATTCATCCATCTTGCAAAAGAGACCAGAAGTTAATGTGCAATAAGGATGAGAATTTTAAGTAAAGAGGAGAAAACAGGAGAAAAAAAAAAACTTTTTTCCAAAGAAAAGCAAGTATTTTGCATTTTTGTTCTCCAGTTTAGTTGCAAAATCTTTGTTCTGACATTCTGAGAGAGCCAGAGGTAATCAGGTTTGTTAAATTTTGTTTGTTTGTTTGCTTGTTTTTGTGTGGGTGTTTTGGTTCCCTCTTTAAATCAGTCCTAATCTTTATGGCCTATCATTCAGAAATSTCTCCCTAATAATCTCTTGAATTTCTTCTATACAATTTGTGGGAAGAGATATTATCTTTTATTAGAACAAGAGACAGAGATATGTGAAAAAATAATCCAAACTTTCAGTTATACAAGATGGGATTCCTTCTTCTTGTAAGCAGTATTTAAATTAAGCAAAGGCTGACAGGTGAGTGTCAATGAATTATATAAGAAATTAAAATGTTTGATTAGTAAGAAAACCTGAATTACATCTTACTTTAGAAAGTTTGCATTGAAGCCTCACAAAAGCATAAAGTAGTGTGAACTTTACTAACACTTATTGTTAAATGCTTAATCTACATCCACATCAAAACAAAGACAGAAGGCTGAGCTCTTTATATATGGTGACTTTTCACACATAACCTTAACAGTAAGCCTTGTGTTTTTCAGGGAAATACAAAGCTCAAGATAATGAAAATTTACATATCTTCCAAGAAGTGGAAATTGCARAACTACAGATAACAAACATTGGCTAATCAGTCTAGAGAAAAAGGTGCAAAGGCAAAACTCCAAAATGGGTTTGTTTAAAAGTTACCACAGGCACAAAGGACCTTGAGCTATGAATGGTTTTGCTTTGCTAATCTACTCAAAGTTTCAGTGACAAAATTCTTAAACAATTGATTCTGACTTTGCACAAGTGTTAATCGGATATCTTGGTCTTAAAAAATCTAATACTTTTTTTGCATTTAAGCAAGACTTTATGCAGGAAAATAGTCTTTATTTTGTAGTCATCATGTGAGTACCTTCTATTAAAGTTAGTAGGGCCTTGCCTACTGTGAGATTTTGAACCTGTAACTGTTAATTAGCCCAGCTGTCAGTTGTCGACCCTGAGGAAGCTGTCATACAGACAATATCCAAATGTAGCTGTGTTTTTCCCACAGTGCTCTTGAAAGGAAACTCTGATGTTAACAAAACCTGAGAGAAGCTGGTATCTTGTAATGGAAACAAACTGAAGAAATGTCTCCTAAGCTGACTAACACTTTGCAAATATAATGTCTTCAGAGCTGAAAATAGAGACCAACAATGACTTTTAAATCTCTTTTACAAATACAAGTTAGAAGTGTTCAGAATTTGTGGGAAAGTTTTTTGTCAGTGTAGACGACGGTTTGATGTTTATTCATACACTGTAGTAAGCAAATGAGAAATTAAGCACTTTGTAAATGACATATCATTTTCACTAGTTGATCCACGCTACTGACATTTGGCATAATTACGGTCATACATTACATTTTCAAATTACAATTCTCCAAACATGCTGGGGCCTCAGCTGACAGCAATGAAAGGTGAAGAGAGGCTGCTTACATACTCACCTGAATTTTATATTATTCAGCTACAAATTTGAGGTATCTGTAGTGTTTGATACTGTCCACAACATACAAATTCCTCTATCGTGACTAGTTCCAGTTCTGCATCGTGTTATATCTTCAGTTACTACTTTAGCTGGGAGAAGCTAACTCTTCTCCAGCTGACCACAAATTTCAAAACACAAAAATGTTTTGAATTAGACCCCAAGTGACTTTGATGCTACGTCCACATTTAGTTTGATTTAACATTGGCAGTATCATGCAGATTACCATCTTGCCGCTCTGAGTTACCAGGCAGGAACACACGCTGAGTTGTCTTGCTAATGGGAAAACAAATGACTGGCAGAAAATGATGAATATTATTAGTTTCAAAATACCAGCTCAACATTGAAAATATTTTCCCTGTTGTTTCTTCGTTTTTTCCTAAGTCTTCCTGCAGTGTAATGCCTACAAAGCTTTCCAAAACTGCTGCATGGGAAACGGGTTCTACGACCTTAGTTTTCCTTCTGCTGTAGGAGAATATGTAGATCTCTTATCCTGTAATTTTATTTGGAATAAGAAAAACTTTAGAGGTGAAGACATGGTCAATAATGATCTAAAAAATATACTACTGAAAGGAAAACAGTTCCCTAGCTTATTTCTTAAAGGAAAATATTAAGTCAGGCATTCCTGCTCTTGGCTACTGGTTTCTGCCTTTTTCTGGAGACTCACTGAGAGCACATACATTTAAAACAGCCTGTAGGCAGGCTCATCTGTAGACTGTAGAAGACTTTACTGTTACAATGGCCCTAATACTAGCAAGATGGTCCTGGTGAAGTCACAGTTCATACCTACAGAGCTGCATTTGTAGCCATATCTTTTTTTTTTTTTTTTTTTCAGAATCAAAATCACATCAAAATCAATAATTTCATTAGTGTATCTGCATCAGCATTCCTTTTTTTTTTTAATTTTGCCATCATAGTGATGTTGGCTACAAATAAATTCCTTCTCAGTATCTTCTGACGTCTCTACACTAGCCAAAGGGCAGACCCAAGTCATCTGGTAGACCTGTCTCTAGGCTTAATCCAAAACAGCTGTTGAAGCAGAAGAGAAATAAACTTTTTTCTTTTCCTGGTGTCCTTATAAGTTGTCAGTAATACTGTACTCCATGCAGTTTTATGTCTTTCAGTGTTTGGATCTGTATTACTTAGAACAGGCCATCTAGGCAGTCCCTATCAGACCTGTCTGCTGTAACTAACATATGTCACTTTTTTTTTTTCTTTCAGGCCTAAGTTTTTCACAGAGAACTGTGAATAACCTCTGAGAGCTCAAAACATGTCTATCATCATTTTTAGACTTCAATGATTATTTTTTAATCATGGCATATTTTCAAGGCTCTCTTCATAAGGAAAAAGACTAGTGACATTGTAAAATCTCTTGTGTATTCCAGGCCTCACAGACTAGAGACGGATGAGCAGCCATGGGCTTTGGGAAGCTGCAAAATGCCAACCCCTATTTCCAGATGATACTTTATATTCCTACTCTGACTGCTAATAAAGGCAACATCTGTGATGATGATTTTAATGATTTTGCTGTCAGACCAAAAAGCTTCCAAAGCAGTTCATCTAGAGATGTAGACTAATATAATCAATAACATTTTAAAAGATACCTACACAGCTAAGAGAAGACAAGAGAGGGTTGGTAATTTTGTATAGACAAGTTCCAGACATGATATTTTTTTCCCAAATTAGAGTTTAAGAGCATGCTAAGTAGCCATATCCCTTAAATAKAGCAAAGATGCCACAGACGGACACATCAGGCCTTTCTGAAAGGCACTGCCATTGGTCCTAAATACCTCTCAGAATCTAAACATACCTCTTTTAGCAACTGTAGACTCCAGTCTAGAAGACTGGTACTATTTGAGTACAGTTGCAGAGGAACCAATTAGATGCCTGTGGGGCAAGTGTACTCCAGACAGGCAGCCACTCTCTAGAACTTTGGTGCCTCTTATATCAACAATAATATATTTCTCCCTTCCTTGCATTTACTAAGGTAAAGGCACATTATAAGAATGACAAGTTTGGCTTTCAACTCTGTGATGGAGTTTTGGTTTTAGACTGAAATCTTGCCACAGTGCCATTCCAGAGAAAATAAAGTATGGGAATGTTGCATTAATACTTAAGATACTTTCTTTACTATTAAGAACTTCAGAAAAATGAGGAGTTCATGAACCTATTATGTATTATTAAAAAAAAAAAATTATTCTAGTGGAAAAAAATCATAATGATCAAAGTGTCTCTGTGTGTCCCTTCCAACCAGAATAACTTTGGCACCCAAAGGGCAATTGTAGCCAAATTTGAGGAAGGACAGAGGTCTCAAGATGATTACATTTCTTTAAGTTTCATGTAGAAAGAGAGTGTACTAAGGACAGAGACTCTGAAAACATCTCTGTATGTATCCCATCCCAGGGAAAGGCTAAAGCACAAATTTATTCATCATCTTGGAAAACACAAGGAGGAGAGACTTTGTCTAAGCTATGAGGAAAACAAAACAGAAGAAAACAAACAAACAAACAAAACAACAACAGTAACAAAACCTCTGTCAGATCTTGCACATTTTTGGACACTATGTCAAACAACAGTAAGATGAAAACCAATAAGATGAAATACAATCATAGATGGGCCCATCTCATTCCAGCATTTGTCCTGAATAACATAGCCATAATTTTCCTGGGTTTTGACCTTGAATGTCAGGTTTATCTCACTGGGTTCTCTTTGGCCTTGGCACACTACTTTTCTGAATTAATTACAAAAGTTAGTATGTGATGATTCTGTTTGTGCTGGCACATCACATGCTGACTTATCATTTGAATGGAGTAACATTCACTTAACTATTTAGAATGCAAGGGTCACCTGTACTTCCAGCTTGTTTTGAATATGATAGCAGACTAGCCGAGAGAATTAAATAGCAGTTATTACTGTATGGCTGCTTTTCTTACATGCTTTACCTAAGCACTCACAATTAGCCAATGTTGCTCCCAAATGAATGTCAGGGCGCTTGTGCTAGCCTGTGATCATGTGAGTGGTTCTTCAGTTAACCATGTTATCCATGCTCCAGATTAATTTCTAGATCTCCATCAGCCACCAATTCTAGCATTAGCTGCCAAAGTTTGTGCCATAAGCCATATCTCTTGCTTCCCACAGTTCCCATACTGGGATAACCACCCGCTGTTCTGTTAGCACTTAAAAAAGCTAAAATTCATATGTTAACAATGTGGAAACAGTGAGGATTTTTATAATGTGAAATCATACTTATAGCTTTAAGCAAAATAATCTGTTCAGATTACCTTATCAGTCCAGTTTGTGCAATGTCACTTTTTGCTTACTTACTTTCTGGCAACCTGAGATGCATAACTGACAGATGTTAGGAAAAGAAAGAGGGTGACTATATATTAATGATGGAAATTAACAGAGAAGGAACATTTCAGAATGATTGCTGTTCTTAAATGATCTAGCCTTTGAGCTAGGATTTGTTGTTAGTGAAATGTGATTGAGAGTTTTCGATTACATTTATATTCTTATTCTATATCTTATATTAAGATTATATTATATCTTATATTAAGATTATATTATCTTATATTCTTATATCTTATATTAAGATATTCTATATCTTATTCTATAGAAGACTGAGAGGGGACCTGATTAACGTATATAAATATCTCAAGAAAGGGAGTGAGGAGGAGGGGGCTGGCCTCTTCTCAGTGGTGGCCAGTGATAGAACTAGAGGAAACGGCCAAAAATTGAGGCACCAAAAGTTCCACAGGAACTTGAGGAAGAATTTCTTAACGGTGAGGGTGACAGAGCACTGGAACAGGCTGCCCAGAGAGGTGGTGGAGTCTCCTTCTCTGGAGATCTTCAAAACCCACCTGGACACCACCCTGTGCCCCATGCTCTAGGGGACCCTGCGTGTGCAGGGGGGTTGGAYTAGATGACCTCTACAGGTCCCTTCCAACCCTAGCCATTCTATGATTCTATGATTCTTATAAATGTGGTTTATAAGAGCAACTGGAGTCTTAACCAGACAAGCCAATGAAACAACTGTGCACCACTGTATGTCTGCATGGGAAAAGTGAACCGTGCAACTATTCTGAAATAGTTTTGATGGTATAAGACGGGAATGACTCCCCACTGTGACATTTTTATTCCAGAAAATCATTGATTTATTTTGGAAGGCAGTGTATGTATGCACAACTGCGCTTAATAGTGAGTCTGGCCAACACAGCTATGCAGACAAGACTTGATTGTGATTTTCAGAGCCATACATAGTTTTTCAGTTGTCTAGTTYGCAGCAAAATCTGTGGTAAAGTGGTGTTCAAATTCCTCAAATCTCAGCACCAAAACTTGTAGTTAGAGATATGTAAAGTATGTTTTAATTTATATGTTAGCAAGTTCTGTTTCAGTTTAAGTTAAAATGTATCTTTTAACGGTTGAACTACTGAGAATATGAAAAAAAAATCCTCTCATCATTTACTTGATCTTATGCTAAATATTTATTGTTTAGTTTTGTGCAATGAACCTGAAAATGTCAAAATCACACACCCTTTGAATGGAAAATGCGACACTTAGTTCAAGAAAACTCATGCAAAATGCTGTTATGTATTTTTCCCCATTATTAATAACCTGTCATTAAAACAGTCTGGATTTTACATTAAGATTGCTCCAAATTCACTCAATAATTTCTAACTCTGTAGCAGAACTGTAAGCCAATGGCTGAAATGTCCTTGAGACTGTGAGTACTGAAAAAAAGATCTTTAGGGATCTGTACAAATTCAACTATTATCTTGATTTTGTTCTCTCTGATTAAAAATATCCACTATACAAAAATTACTACATAATTAGTGGCCTCAATAGCTCACTAGCTCAACAGCAAAAAAAATGAATCCTTTATTGGCTGAAATTTCCTCAGAAAGCAGCAGTCTTGGAAAAGGTGTTAAGAGGCCATCCTAAGCAAAGACCAGAGCAACTACACAACCTCTATGATTCTTGAAGGAAAGGTGCCCAAAGCATGCTTAAACCTGTGAGTTTTAAATAATAAAAATAAAAGTGAATGTTTCTATATGTGTATGAAATGGTAGGAAGCTTCAAAATAATTATATTAATCTTTCTGACATTTGTTTTAAATAGGCTTAGAGTCTAGAGCTGTTTTCAAACTCTGAGCCACAGAAGTGCATGGACTCATGGAATTCAAGCAGTGTGTGGACTATTTCCAGGGGATGTAAGAAGTATCAAGATTTAAACTTCCTCCATGTCAGAATGCTGCTTTTCTTCAACTACCAGCAAGGACTTCATATTTTCAATTTTTCATATTTTTATATGTTCAAAAGTATATAAAAGCATCTGAAAAAAACCCTACATCCGTTATTTTTTTTTTTAAAAAAAGTAAAGAGTAAAGGTGAATGAACTTTGTTTGGACAGCATAAGATGCTTTTCACTCTTAGCAAATCTGAGAACTCCATTCCTTTTTCAGTAAAACATTTTAAAAACCTGTTTGAGATTCACTGTAGTTAATGAGATTTAGTATGCTTAACTTCACACTCAAACCCATACTATTTTCTGAATTGGCACAGCTGATAATGAAGGAGTTTGCTTTAAAAAGGGAAAGAAACAGTTCGAGCAGTCTTCATAGATACAAATTCTATCAACACTTTACCTTTGACTGAGTGGAATAAACTGCTGCATAACCCAAAGCTTATCTGTACATTCACTCTAAGCAGACTGTGGTACCGGGAACACACATTTAAAGACAGAAATAGCAGTCAAGTCATTCAGTTATGCCGTGCAGAACTCACGCATACCTACATAGACAACCTATCACTGCATCGGTCCACACTCTTTGTCTGCTGGCAGGRAGAAGAAAAGGTGATTGTTTGTACCCTGGCACTTCTGTTTCCAACCAATTCAAAAACCACTAGGCTTTGCTTCCACTCACATGCAACCACAAAAATGCAATAATAACTGTTAATCATATTGAAATCTCATTTGCAGCCACCTTTCCATATTTCAGTAACTACACAATTTAGACGCTCTTTCTAGAAAACAACTATCTTTACTGTTATAAAGAAAATCATCATAAAATGAGACAAAATCTTCTGTCTTTCCCATTATTTCCAGATTCACCAGTTGAGATGTTTATTTTATGGCAAGCATATTGTTGTTCTTAAGTAACTATGTAAAAAGTACTAGTAACAAAGAAGACTGATAATTGGGAAGAATAACTAAGAACAGTGTGTACTATTGTCTCCAGTCATCCCAGGCATGGCATTGATTCTAACTTTCAGAGGTAATATTATCAGTGTCGGTATTTTTATAAGTTTTCTAGCCATAGATTATTTGAAGGAAGTTAGAAGCCATTGAAAAGAGAACTAAAAAAAAAAAAATAAATCTACTGCATCTTGTACAAGTCATCAACCTTAACCTCTTCCTGTAGCTCTTGCCTCGTAGAGCTCTGAAAAAGTGCATTCCTTTGCTGAAAACTGATAACTTATCTATAGAGCAGTATATATAACAGCATATATAGCAGCAAGCTTTAAGAGACACCAGGCAAATGGGCATTAAAATTTGTTTCTGTTGATGCACACTGTTTACACACAACAACCCACTGACAGCTCCAAGATAGTAATTTGTGATGAGTTACAATGAGTACAGAGMGTATTTTTATAGAGACAGTGGAATACCTGTTTTTCAGACTCTATTTTCCCTTAAGATTTATTATTTTTTAAATAATTGTTTCTTTTCTACCTGAAGGAGACCATCAGGAAAGTCTGTCAGTAATTAACTGTGACGACAGAGTGGGGAAATTTGCTTGTTAACACTAGTTTAGCATCTGCTATCACACATGTAATGTGCTATAAGGATGAAAAAATATTTTAAAAAGTGTTCTTTATCACAGATCTCAAACTTAATTGCTTAAATATACGGCCACATTGATGTGGCTGATGAATAGAAGATCATTGTTTAGACTGTGCTTATTAGACTTGCACATGATATGTAGTTCAGGATGATGATAGAAACAAACTGCTTACTGTATCTATTTACCTGCTTACAGAACAGAAGGTTGACAGAGCAGTAAAAGTGTATCTGTGTACATTATTAATGTACAGTTTTCTGTCAGCAGATGTAGTTAAAATCCTCTCAAGAATTACTTTCAATATTGATTAAAAATAGTGTGCATGTTTTACCATAATTGGAGACAATCTTTTTATCTTTCAGTATTCTGAAAATCACACATGATAACTCACTGATGAATTGTCACACAGTCCTTAAATACCCTGGTCATTCAGAAGTCATACCATGTAAATTAGTCAGCTAAATTTAAAAAAGAGAGTAAACTTTAAAAAAGAGAGCAAACCTTTAAGTTACTTTACAAGCATCATAGAAGCCTCACTTCTAAACTGTAATGGCCACAGTGCTAAACTCTATCTTGATAAGTTTCCGGTTACATTCACGAGATTGCATATTTTTATTTGGCTGTACTCAAGGAGACTAACAGTTAAAGTACTCCTGTCTCTTTGTGGCTGGGGGAAAGCATCAGAGCTCAACATTTCACAGATTTCTGGGAAGCTAATAAGATGTGCGGATGATGCTGCATGCCAAGAAATGGGCAAATGGCAGTAGAAAATCATTTCAAGTCACTTCAGGACCTTTGCTGAGTCATATCAGTTTCAGTATCTGTGTCAACAAGTCTATGTGGATTCCACATCAAACTTGAAACTACCAGTAAGAATTTTTGCCTGCCCTTTATGTTTTTACAGCTAATTTACAACATCTGCCTAAGAAAACTAAAACAAATTGAAAAGTGGAGTCACAGACCGTGTACCTGAACATCTTACACAACCACTAGTTTGACAGATCCAAACCTGACTGCAATGCTCCATGACTAAAAAACATTTTCCTCACATTCAGCCTATTAAATGGTGAAACTATCATCAATACAGACAGTATTATTACAGTATAAAATTTCTACTATTCCCTTTTCATTTTCTGACCCAGTAACCAATGCATCTGTTATTATCATCCGCACCCTGCCAATTTTAGGCCTAGCATATGGCCTTAAACAAGGTGGGTGGGCAGAGCAGAAGCATTTGTTTATCAGAAGTAGCATTGGGAAGGCACTTTCATTCAGGGATATCGGTAGTGGGGCTCCATTTTCTTCCCTTGCTATATGAAGGGAACCTGTGCTTATTGAGCAGCAAATTATAATAACCACACTGAGCCAGCTCAGCTCAGGTAGGCTCGGCTCGGCTCAGCTCAGCTTAGCCATGCTGGCTGAAAAGTTTAATCAAAACATAGTCTAAATTCATGTTATTTCCTCTCTCTGTTTGTCTACTTGCTGAGAGCCAGAGGACAAAGAGCACTCAAGGGCTATTGCACTCTTGATTCAGTCAGAGGCTTGGCTAGTCTAACCAGTGACAGGGCAAGCTYTTCCTGCACTAGGTTTTCACTCCTGGATTGACAAAGGGAGTAAACCCCGATGCAGTATATCCTCAATATACTATCTGTGAGTAAACAAGGTCAAGGTACACGATCCACACCGATATCCGGGTAAGTAAAAATGRAATTTCTGTCTTTCAGGAAGTGACTGCTATAATTGCTGTTAAGAGAACATTTATAAGCTCGCTTGTTTCATGTTTTTCAATTTACTTGTGAATTTGTCTGTTTTTTAACAGTGTGCCAAAAATTTACACTTGGAGTATAAACTGCTTTAAGGGATCAGAGCTTCTAAACGCCTTCAAAACAGAGCTTYGCTGGCAGACCTGAACAAGTCTATTAGGAAGACAAAAGAGCATACTCCCAATTTCATTGTTACCATTTTTATTTTCAAAAATACACTGTCCTAGAGCCACTGGTCTGATCAGCAATCACCTTTCTCCCTAGATCATAAAGATTTAGAATAGAATAGCCTAGGAACTGGACAGTAGTAAAAAGAGGCATTAAGTCATGTTACTTATTACAGCAGTGTGCCTAAAGATTGCTTCAATTTCCCTTAAGAGATTATTTGGACAAAAATAACTTAGAGTCAGAAATGAGTATCCTGTATGCTGCAGATTTATCCCATCTGTCTCTAATTTAATCATACTAATTAGCTGAAGCAATTAAAATATCATATTCTTTCTGTCAATACTATTCATATGCTGTATATTTATCTGCAGATGGTACAAACAGTTATTTGTTTTTGCTATACAGTAAGCATTGCTACGTCAGGAATCCTATTGCAATGAAGTTTCTCTTTAACAAACATTTCTCTCTAAGGGAAAGAATAGTGTCCATGGCTTGCTACAGGTAGCAACAGACTATTACATGATAACTAACTTGCAAAGGTTCTTCATTTAACAGTTTGTCACATATTAGAAGTTAAAAGGACAGATTTTCAGGATCCAAGGAGTCAACTTAATCATTTTCTTATAGCAGGGGGAAAAAGTACACTCTGCTTTGTAGCAAACGTAAGCACTAATGTCATTAAAGATAGTCTTATCTTTAATGGTAGGTAAGTAGGTAGAAACAGACAGTATTCCAAATTTGTTGGAAATACAGAAAGAAGTTGCAACAGATCAAAGAAAGGGAACAAGAACACTCTCAGAATGTTGTCCATTTTTGAAATATCCGAAAATACATTTTAAAAGCACAGTGCTATTGTTTATATATGAATATATCTTCCACATAGGACTTCTCTGGACACTGCAGACACAAAATTTATTTTGAGCAATTTTGCAGGAAAATATTCAATCTCTAGCTTTTGTTTCTTTATTGCCATTTGATAAGGTATAATCAGGTTGTGCTTTTAAAGGACATACTTAATTTATAATCAAATGATCAATTTCAAATGTTTGATGGCACTTTATTTTTTTTTCCAATCTATCTCTAATCCAGGTCATGGATTTATATGATATATTTTCTTAAGAAACATTTTTCTTATAAAGAAGTACACTTTGCATAATTCAGAAGATTTTTACACAGAACTGTACTCTCAGATGGATAAAGATGTGCAAATTCCTCAAAATCAAAGGGAGTTGATACCCAGGAGGGCAAAGCAGACAAAACAGCCCATCAGCAATTCAACCACATGAAAGACCACAAAGAAACTCCAAAGCCACCCACACAGCTGCCTAAGGAGTCTGTCAAGGAATGAGTGGCTCTTGTTCAGCTCAAGTTGCTGCTGGAAATGTGTTTGAAGAGTTCAGCAATGCATCTGGATTTTATGAGTGGCACACAAAGATGAGAAAAAATGAATATGTTTTGAACTATGTGCTACAGTACATTGGCAGTGTTGTCTCTCAGCTCACTAGTATATAATATAAATTGCAAGATAATGGAACAATCTCCTGTATTCATTATTTCCAGAGGGGTAGCTGATAAACATATTAGCAGTGTAAGTACAAAGTTAACAAGACAGTTATGTAAAAGGCAAGGAAGATGGGATCCTTCTCCTTGTATCTTAACCCATTACTTTTATTTAAAAGTAACAGGTAATTTTAACAGGTATTTTTTAACAAATATTTTTAAAACCTGTTACTTTTATTTTTTTAGAACCCCTCTGTTTCTGAAAAATTACTGTGCAGGTGTTGAACATTAGAGAGAATGGGTATGTGGAAGAATCAAGATTTTTGCTTCTGTGCCCTTGCTGGAAGATTGAGAGAATAAGACAATTATAATATCACTTATTACTGTTTTTTTATTTGGTTGTTTTATACAAACATGGTAGAAATGTCTCAACTTTCTGCCTACAAATCTGAGATYTTCTCCTCAAAATTCTTTGCTTCCATAGTCAGAAAGGAATATGATAAGGGGCAAGCACATTTAAAGTATTGGTTGGTTAAGTACTAAAACCAGTGTGTTTCAAATTCTGATCTCTATTGCTACAATGTAGCTCTGCTAGCTGTACTGAATCAWGAAGAGCATTTTTCATCAGAAAATACTTATTTTAAATAAATTATTTTAGCTGCCTTCAAATTGCAACAGGGAGTAGAAGGGAGAGTAAGGAAAAATCTGAAACATTGAAGACACTTGTCTTGTTAAATGCTCTTGTTTTGTTGGTTCTTAAGTAAAATGGAAAAGACCTTAAATACACATGGTGAAGGCAGTGAATGCCTTATTCAGTCTCTGTTTAATCTTCCACAACACATTTTGTGTAAAATTGTGAGTGACTCATAGCAGTAACTTCAGCCAAACTGAGTACAGACAGACTGTGTGTGCCCACTTAAATGCTGATGAATCTATTCCCAGTGCTGGCTTGTAAGATTCCCACTATCACTTTTTGGAGTTTTTTTTGGGAGAGATCACTCTTTACATAGGTTTCTGCCAAAGTAACTCATGCTCGTGGTGGGAATAGCTGCAGACAAGAGACTATATTTTCATTTTCACTTATGATCTAACACAGCAGATTATTTTTTGCATTACATCAAATGAAATATTTGTCCTGTGAACTATGCTTTCATAGTTTCCTGTATAATACTCTTTTATTTACAGTAAAATGCTTTCCAGGTAATACATTTAATGTAAAATTTATGTAGTAAAAACATACTCTAAATAAGAACCTACTCAGATGACATTGCTTTGGCCATCCCAATTAAAATCTTAAATTCCCTCTCACAGGAGAATACTATTCACATGTAGACTTCCAGCTCATCACTAGTGTAAAAATAGTTATTTTGATCTGTAATATGTTCTGCACTACAGTTGCCCTTCTTGATCTTGCAATAATTAGACAGCACATTTGTTTAACATGTAAGTCTTTTTGAAAAATAGACAGGATGTGATTACCTACTAAGTGCAGAAGACTCAGTCTAGGGGAGCGTAACTGTGCTACAATGACCTAAACTTTCAAAAAAAGGTTTCTACTCCACGTCATTTTTATGAGAGGAGTTGTTTTCCTCTGGAGATACATTTTTCAGTCACATCAGTTTTCTCAACTGGCATATCTGATAGTTGCTCAAATGCAAATGCCAATGTCATGTGTGAGGGAGCTGATACAAATGCACAGCTTGGAGCACAGGGGCATCTTCCCTGAGCTCAGATGAGTGTAAATGCTCCTGGAATCACATACTATGATTCTAGTGGCCTATTATTAAAAGTATAGCCTAGTGGCCTCATATTATATGAAAAAGCAGTGGTAAGTTGTACTTGAAGTTGGTAAAATGCAGTTTAAACTGCTAACTGCTCCTCTTTAGAGAGCTGAAATTCTATTTCCTGGCTGTTCTCCTTTTAAATATGCGGAAGTATTTCATATAAGCTTTATATAATATAATAAAGAATCACTGGGAGGTGTACAGAGTTGAAGAATAGGATAAGGCTGAGGCTGAATTATGGAATTCAACRTTAAAATTTAGGTAGGGGTTTACCATACTGAAGCCCGAAAATCTTTTTAATGAATTTTGACTTAAATGTTGTCCATACTATTTTAGATTTCTAGTGTATCAAAACATAACTTAAATGTATCTGACAAAAGGCTAATTCTAGTTCCTCGTCTGTGTCTGGGTGAAAAGTATGCTTCTGAGGCCTGTATCCAGGCCATGAAATTCAACTCAGAAGCTTACCTGAAGAAATCTGATAGCAACAGCTCTGATTTGAAATCACACATTTTGAGACTTTTTATTGTCATTTATGTAGAAAGACAAAGACCACACTTGTCTGTAGAGACACTATTACTATCAGTGGGATTCACAATGGACTCGTATTTGTGAAGATTTGCTTGTATTTAAGAGGCAAAGTCTCAAGTAGATAATTTGAATTGATATCCCTAATTTCCAATCCTCATTTTGCCATTTCTAATGTGACAATTGTTTTTTCAAGCCTCACACAGGACTACTGTTAAATTCTCTACATCTGCAAACCCTCAAGTTTTATCAGTATCACTCCAATTAGTCCTCAGAATTTTTAGTTAAAAATCTTACTCTCTGCTTTCATGATGAACCTAGGCTCATCTAATAGTGTTGTATTCCTGATGGAAGTCTCCAAAAGTTCCAAGAGGTACATTTTATCAGGGAACTAGGACCCCTGAGTGCAAAAGGACATGCATTATGCCAGTCTTGACCCTAAGCACCAAACCCGACTCATTTCTCTTTTGATTATATCATCCTTTTTCCTGTTATTCCAATCACATCCATTTCTACAGGATCCAGTTCACAAATTGATTAGAATTTGGAAGAACTTGGCATATGTGAATATGAATATATTCTATACAGCGCAACACACCTTGAAGGAAATGAGAGTAACAGAGTTATTCACATATAATTTAATCCATTTCACAACATAGACTCATAAAATGAAAGCTAAAAAAAAAAAAAAAGTTCTTAAAAGATGCTACTGCCCAATAATGAAAATACTTCTTTTATTCACATTCTGCTATATTGGTTCTGTCAAACATCAGGATGCCTTTCCATTCAAGGCTGGATTTGGATGCCTTTCACTACTAGCTACATTCAGCGGTGGTAACTACAGCAGTAAATAATTAACCAGTTGCTTTCCTAGATGTTTTAAAAATTGTATCTTACAGGTGCTTAAAATTTTCCATCTACCTTCAATGAAAGCTGATGGAGATTATAATTCACTGTTATAATAAATTGACATTTTGAAATCTACTAATTTTAAAAGGGAGTTAGTTTGAAAAGACGAGTGAATTCTGGTTCATCTAAAAAAAAAAATCCTTTTTTCAAGGTTCCTCTATCATAGCTGTAGTTTATAACCAGGAGACAGCTWCCATATTGATGCATCCTTCAAGCCTCTGAGAAAGCAGGAAGAAGTTCATAAAAACTATTTGCTGTTACTGCTATGACATCAAATAAGCTTTGAGCTTCACATCATCACAACAATGGGGCACATTGAAAGAAGAAGGAAGTCATTTCAAAYGCTAGTTGGGTTCACATCATCCAAATGGCTACCAGATGGGGCTCTACACAGCCTGGAGAGTCCACCTGGGGAGCTTCGGTTCCCCAGGCCCACTCTCTCTGATGAATGGACTCTCTGTGCCACTGCCTCCCAGCCTGTGAAACCCAGCTGATCACATCTGGTGAAAATCTTGGGCTAGGCTACTGGAACACACATCAGCGGGTAAGTCCTGGGCAGAGGGGAAGGCTGACAATGCTTCCTAAATTGTCCAGTCATTCCCAAAGTGTCTGCTTTATATGATTTATTCATTCTCGGGCATTAGGCAGTGAGGTTTTGCAACTAAAGAGAGAAGGATGTTTTCAGTAGCTGCATGGATTTTAGTGTTGTCCAACCAGCCAATGTTAGAGAAGGCTACAAACATCTTGTTTCAGGTAGAAAAAAAGAAAAAAAGGGAAGTCAGCAAAAATGAAAAGGGTGACCAAAACCTAAACCCAAACCTTAAGCTTCAGAATAATCAGAGTATAAGATCTAATTGCAAAAACACACCAGACCAGTTATGTCTATTTTTTTACAGTATTATAATTAATATTTTATTTTGGTATGCCAGGCTACTCATACAGATAAAGTTAAGGCTGATTTTATGATACTAGAAGAGTCTAAGGAATGACATTTAAAGATCAGATACAAACTTAAATTAGTAGATAGTGCCTACATTGGGTTAAATAAAATCGGTGAACCTTGCTTTCTGTACTGCATTTATTAAGGAATTTTTTTTTCCTAATGCTCTATAAAATCTGGAAAAATTCTTGAGTCTGAAACGATATAACTACTGCTTATATAGGAATATGTGTGTGCATATGGGTATACATACATCCATGTTCAATTTTGGATTTGTGACGACTAGTTATTTAGGTTGAAGGGAAAATGGGAGTGTTAGGACTGTATTTGGAGGAAAAATGATTTTTAACASTTTCCTTTGCAACATCTACTTTTTAATACAAAAAAAAAAGAAGTCAAAAAGTTGACTTCTGAAAAGCAATGTTATAAATGTAGAGACAAATCACTGAAATGAGAAAACTGTATTCCTACTTTAATTGTAAGAGTCCAATTAGTGGTGGAACAACTACTGCCACAAATACGCAATACCACTACAAAAAGGGAATCTTGTATGCTATGCACAGCCTGCAATATTGCACTCAGGAAAACACCTAAAACTCCATGCAGCTTTAAGCGTTTGCTTAACCCTTTGCGAATCACAGCTTAAAACTCCATGCAACTTTAAGCATTTGCTTAACTCTTTCCGATTCACAGCTTAAAATGCTCCTAGCATTATTTCAAGTCCACTACAATTACTAGGTTAAATGAATGGAAAGTGAATATCAACAGGTAATTTGCTAATTCTAAAGAACATTTTTTTTTDTTCTAGACTTTTTATACCCAATACATTATTCTCTGTCCATTCTTGCTTCGTTAATATTAATAAAAGCTGGTATATTCAGGCCATCTATAACACTGAGTTACATTAGTCAGTGACTCTAATTATGTTATTTCTTGAATTCCAAATTGACTCCCAGCCTTACTCATTTTACCAGGTTTAAATAAGAATATGATTCATCATTTAGAGAAAGCACATTTCATAAATTGCAGTTTCACAACTGAGCACAGTGACTGTCTGCCTTGAAGCTACAAATAGGAATTGAGAGGATTTTCCATCCTTAGTTTGAAATTAAACTTAGGCTACTTGTCAATCATGTGAGCTCTGGCTGAAGTGAGAATAGAAAATATTCATCACATGTTTTAGATCTTCCAAACTAATAATAGTCTGGGACTGGTTTTCAAAGAAAGATATAGCTGTCTTAGAGAGGGTGTGAATCCCAAGTACAACTGCGGCAAATAAAAGCTTTGTGTCTTTTTTTTTTTTTTTGTCTGTTGGATTCCTCATGAGTAAAATTTACTCTGCATGTAGCATATATAATAGCTTTGTGATTCTAATGAAAAGAGTTAGCTACAAGCAGATTGTACAGCGTAAAACTTCTGGTATATTCAGCAGCATACTGCAGCCTACAGATGTGATTCCAATAATAGTAAGTGAGCTCATCTGTAGTGCAGAAGATTATTCATTAGGGAGARAATAATGTAAGTGATATGATCATTACATCACCTTTTCCTGTACATTATTCTCACTACAGCTGACAGGGAAAACATTTCTCAGTTTCTAAGTTATATTATTTTCAAATTTTGCAGAGTCTAGAAAAAAGTGATCCTATTTTTTWAAATATTTTAATATTTTTAATATTTTTAAAATTTTATTTGATAATAGACGAGTAAAAGCTAAGATAGCAGGGTTGGATTATCAGTTCTGTGCATCTGTTTTCTTCAGGCAAAACAATTACTCCCTAGTATTGCATCCCACTGCTATTGATATTCTTTTCAGCATGACGAGCTATCTTAAACAACTCTTTTGAAGAAAAAGTATTTTGAGTCTACATACTGAAGGCTTGTGGTGGAATGATAGGATCAAGCTTTACCTGAAAAGTGTAAAAGATGTCTTAATATTAAACTCAAGAGAAAATTTGCATAAGTTAAAAACTTCAGGAAATTTGTGTTCAGATTACAGCAAAAACATGTGGCCATGAGAATGCTATCAATGAAAACATATGGAAAGACTTCTGGGCTTTCTCTGTGCTTTTAGTAGTAAGCTTGTACTCCTACATGCAAGGATGAGAAGAAAATCACATTTTTGATGAGTAAGAGAAATTTATCAAGACAAAAAGTGTGTTTATTGATACTACTGCATGAAGGAAGTAAAATGTAAAGCAATAGCAGATATCATCCTAATTTTGGAGCATTCATATATTTGTTATTACTATAGGGTATTTGGTCTTGATTTTCCAAATCAGACTGCTGGTCCCCAACGTCCTCAGCACCTGCCATCAAAATGAGAATTATGAGCTTGTAAAACCTACAGCCTAGAATATATTAATACAGACATGAACATTTGTATACTAGGCCTAGCTTTTAAGTATTTCACTAAATACGAGTGTTTTGATAAACTGGAATGTTTATGTGCTGAGACGTGTAGCTCTTTTGGAACTAAATCAAGATAAAAAATACCCATTTCAAACTGTAAAGAATAGTCCTGTTTGTACTGCAGACATTCTTTATGCAACTAACATAATAAAGCCTATAATAAACCCATTCCCTGAGCTCCAGAGAACTCAATTTAGTATATTTAGGAATTAAATGTTGAGGTGGAATGGGGATCAGGAACAGACTTTTCACACAATTCTGCTTTCAGTGGCTTATATGTCTTTGCATAATCACTTGTCAGCAACCAATATAACAAAAAAAAAAAAAAAAAAGAGAAAAAGAAAAAGTTGTTGGCTTAGTCATGGGAAAGTGAACTGAACTAAGTATTCTGTAAAGGGAAATTATCATAAAGTATATATCCTGTTTTTGTCTTTGCTATAGCACCTACTTGATACACTTGTTACCTTTATGAAGATTTCCTGCTGYTGTGTGCACAAGTCTGCTTTATCATGTGTGTTTCTGCTTGTAGTACAGTATATTTTCACTGCCTGAACTGTTACCAAGCAGTGTAATATCAGTCACTGTGCTATGATATCAACAGAGAGTCTCCCAAACAAAGATAAATGGAGTTCTGCAAACCTGATGGTATATAAAAAATTTTAGTCTTTCTTATCTCATTACTATTATTCCCATATGTGAATGGAATGGGGAACTTCCTCTTTTTTAATTTCTGATTTTTAATTTCTGAACTATGTGCAAAAACTATGCTTAATAAGTTGTAATCAACTGTAAGATTTTCCTGATCTAAAGCACCATCATTGCCAGTATTCAGAGAATCTATATCTAATGAATGCAGATATACTTGTAGACTGGTAATCTTGGAAAACAGTTGTTCAGAATAAAACCTATTCTGTCAGCAGTGAAACAAAGACAGCATGATTTATGGTAGGTCGGCACCCTGCTTCAAGTAGTAATACTTGTCTCTTCCTTTTCTGTTACTTTCTTCCCTTGTCCCAGTTTTCCAGCTGCCTACTAGGTATTTTACATATTTTGGATTAGCAAGTGACAATACATGCTATGGCTGGTAAGAAATTTGCCTCTTACTGTGAGAACTAGCTCCCACTGACTCCCATCTGCTGACCCTGTGGTGCCACTGGAACAGGTACCGGCCTTTGCCTTTGGCCCAAGCGCTGTAGCTATCCCTGTAACAAACTGTGCCACAAGTGGGACAGAAACTTCTAGGTGCCACTGTTGCTGTGCTGCTGGCACTATTGGTGATAGCTGAGGGCTGGTCTGGTGTGGGAAGACAGTTTCTTTGAAGCAGGGATATTTTTTGCCAGCTTACRAACTTGTGTGAACAACAGACAACTTTATTAGAAAATTTTGCAGTGCAGATGAGGCCTGAGGAAACGCATCTCTTTGGTTCCAAAGACACATCTCATTCTGACAATGGCAGCTAAGTGCTTCCAGCCCTGCTTCCTCCTGACTGATCATTTCCACGCCTGCACTGACGCCCTGCTTGTTCCAGTACAACCATCTGTGGAGCTGAATAATAAACCAGATCAGAGAGCTAATCCAACTTGAAAAACACTCCTCTCCTCCCTTTTTTCCTTTTCTTTTTGAGGATATGCTGTCAGGAGAAACATTCACAGACCTAACAAAAACAGAAGGAAAATTTCTCCACGGCATTACAATCAAAAAGAAATTAGGTACAAAATCACATTTGTGAGTCTGACTTTATGTGACCTGTTCAAAATCAGGAGGTCTTCACCTTTTTTCCTGTCATCCTAATACATAGTTAATCTTCCTTTCATGCAGTTAATGAACCATAGTTCAATCTATCATCACCTAGATACTACAGAGGTACAGTTGTATATATATTTCATAAATTAAATATAAATAAATACCAAAAAAGAAGTTGATTTAAACCCTAGATCAAATATATATAAATACAGCAGTATATTGAATATATTTTCATTAAAGATCCAATTGAATTAACTCTTTGCACAGCTTCTACACAGCCAGCTTGTCATGACTTTCTTTACAGCTTGACTACCTCCATTTTTGATAGATTTAAAAGGTTTCCTCCCTTCCTCTGGGATTAAAGACAGTGATGAACTCTAATTAGCCACCTGCACCAAGAGCACAGTGCTACAGCTTGTTTACCTTACAAGGGTTGCTGCAGCCCTGGGGAAAAATCATATTTCAGTGTGGKTTTTTTTTGTTTGTATGTTTGTTTTAAATATTTCAAATCCAGTTCCTTCAAGAGAAATTTAACACTTTATGCAATTTTTAGTATTACTGGGAGGAGAAAAACGATCCTTTTCTCACAGTACTACCTGGATTCCATAAAACAAAAAATACATACTTTTAACTTTTCATTTTTCAATTAGTAAACTGTGTTTATAACACCCACATGTGACTCACACATTTGGTGTCAGCTATAGWATTCCACTTTCTCTAAAATGTAGAATGGGATCTTTGAAAATAAAAACAAAAATAAAAGTAACATTTGGCATTCATATGGATTTTCCAAGAGTTATACTCATGTTATTCTTGTAGCCAATTAAAATATGTTTAAAAAATCAAAAATAAAAGTAGTCTCTTTCAAATCCTTAAATGCAATGATATTTAAGTGTGGGTTGTTTTTTTTTTTTATGTCAAACTACCTCTTAGAAGGAATTCTTATTCAGGATCATCGGATGATATAGTTATAATTCAAACTGCATTCTACATTTTGTTTGGCATTTTTGATTGTTGTGACTGGCTAAGAACGGTAAAAAAAAATGTCCTGCTTTGTTTGTTTTTTATATGTTCTGATTCAGTGGCAGACAAGTACTACTTATGGGCCTGATCTAAAGCCCAGTGAAGTCAACTGGAATGTTTCCAATGATTTCATTAGACTTTGGATTCATTTTAAAGTGCAGCAATTTACTCAACTCTGAAGCATAAATTACAGGCATATAAAAAAAATTATTTGTGTGTTGCTGGATTACTGACAGCAAAACGTATGATGTCAGAAAAATAATAGGCAGAGATAGCCTGCACAAGTTGGAAAGCTTAAATTAAAGCCAAAGATAGGGGAATATTCTTTGGCAAGGATAGAGGTGGCGTTAGCTCCAGAGCTGATGGAGGAAAGTTGAGTAATTTGGCAGACAATTAAATGTCTAATCTAGTAGGAAAAGACGCTATCTGTCTTAGTCACCACTCTCCTGCCTGGTCRCTGGACTAATACCTGGATGAAACGATGGTCTGCTATCACTGCAGGAAGAATTTTATTTCAGAAACAACTGATGAAAACCCCCCTGGAAGTGTTAAGAATTTCAGTATTCTAAGCTAAAAGCAAAGGCAGATGATGGCAGCCAACTCATCATGCCAGAGTGGGCAAGACAATATTAAAGATAACTRAATGTGAATGTCATTTAAGCAACAAAATAATAATAAATCTCCTTCTGAGATAAAAATACTTAAAAAAATGTGAGAAAGAAAAGATATATTTCTGCACTGGTATTTTCCTTCCCCTTTTGCACTTCTTGTGTTTCTTAAATTGCACCCATTTTCCATCAGCTAAATCTCTTATAAAACCTCACCCTACAGGTGCTGACCAAGCTTCCTTTGTTCCAGTAAAATCTGTGCTTACATTTATATATCCATACTACTATCCATACCCTTTGAATTAATATCAACAGAAAACAAACTATGTGATACTAAAGCAAAGTCTTTGCTTCACTTTATTAACAAAGTATTTTTGGTAGCAATCTCAGGAAGCATTTTTACAGATAAAAGATAGATTAGATGGTATGAAAAACGATTTTTGGTTTTCTAAGTTCTATTTAATTTGGGAACCAGTATGATTTAGTGGCTACAGTACCTTAAAAGACRGGGAGTGTTTTCAGGAAGGCTGGGCCACTGACAGAATGACCTTGGACTAATCACTGAATCATTAAGCTCCTCAGT
>PTEX01000230.1:18447-69627 GCA_003342815.1 Eudromia elegans | reverse complement strand
AGATGCAGCTGCACTGAAAGCCTATGCAACCACAGTGTTGCATATCACAGAGCTGAAAGTCAGCATAAAATATACTCTGAGGTCTATTTGATTATTAAAGGCTCACACTGAACCTGGATTACCCCTGACTTTGAAAACAATAGCAAAAAATCCATGGAATAGCATCCTATTAGGGGGAGTCTAGTAGTACTCAATACTTTCTGTGTTTTGTTGATACTTGTGTTTACTCTAAGCACTCTGCATTTTTACAGTATTCAAAAAAAAAAGAGAAAACAATTGTTACGGCTTTCCTTCGTCCAATATGGACACTMGCTCAGAGTATCTCATGTCAAACAGCAGCAGGTACAGTAAATAAAAAATTAACCTGACAAAAAAGGGTACAAGAATAAAGAACAGAAACCCATCCAAGTTCCATTTTTACATGTGARACACTTCCTGGATCATCATGTTCACATCAAATTTTGATGCTCCAGTTTTCTCATCTACAAAATAGATCTAGCATCATTTTGCTAAGAATAAACTGTGCTTTGAGACTGAGACGAAAAATGTTGTAAAAGAGTATTTCTCAGAAATGTGTTTCAAGTTTAARGGGTCTACAGTTCTGGAGAAACTTACATTGATAACTATGGCAGCCCTGCTTGACTCTTTACCCTCTCAACTAATGCAGCATTTAGTTAATTTGGTATTTCGTTAAAATTATTCCRGAGTAGAGAGATTCATACACAATTCATTTATGTGTCAGCATCAGATGAATTCATATAACACTATACAGAGAATTACACGCATTCAAATCTAATGTTACTAGCAATGGCTTGCAAAAAAAAAAAAAAAAATCTATTTTCAGCAAAGCACTTTGTTATACTTCTTTTCACAATCTTAATCCTAACTACATACTTCAATAATGTCACTTCATACAGTAGAACTAGAACTTTATCCAACCAAAGCACTTGAATCTCTCTTGGCAACAAGACAACAAAGCAGTTTATTTTTTTGCCTGCATATAGCTGGCAAAAGCAGAATGGACAGGAAACACTAGTCCCCTATTGGCTTTTCGACTCCTCAGAGTTGTTTAGTACAATATCCAGAGAAAGACCAGGCTTAGAATTGGGCATTTCTCAACTGTTTGCTCTGGGTGTGGCTGCATCCTTTATGCTTCCAGTGAAAAAAAAAATCTCTTCCATTTTTTTATCTTTTTCTTGTTAGATACTGAGCATGCTGAATGTGTTCTCTTAACGAAATGTCAACGCCGTTGTGTTCTTTTTTTCCTTCAATTTACACTTGAACATACCAGAAAAAAAAAAAAAAAGACCAAGGCACTAATGCCATCTAAAGACTAACACCACGAACTGCAATCTACTGGCATTATAACCATAAAGGCGATCACTGCATCTTAGATCTACTATAAATTTTCACTTGTCATGTGATTTATTCTAATTTTAATAATAAATATTATTTCATGGTGCTGCACTTGCACTTAATTTAAGCAAGGCTGTGTCATAGAATGAATTATTAGTCATTTCCATGCACATTATAAGTCAAAGAATTCTGCAGCATCATTAGAACTTGACAAATATGAATGTTATTTTTCCAGCTTTCTTAAAGAACAGCTTCCTCCAATCACTAAAATATTCTTAAACATGGGGAAAAGTACCTTKTTTCCAGGATTCCTGGCTCTGTGCTTGATTTAACTGCTAACTTCTTAAGGTCTCTAAAATAAAATTATTAAAAAATGAATAAATTAATTATTTTATTTTAACACATTTGCCTTTGTAAAATAAAATTATTTAAAAATACATTTTAAAGTAAGCAATATTGAAACATAGAATTTTTATTCTGGTCAAATAATTTGAGTTGAAAACAAGTGGCGTTATTTAGCTGTATAAACTTCCTTGTTTAAGACAAATTCCTGAATAGATGAATCTTTGTTTGCTGAAAGTACAAAACAAACAAACCTTTTAAGAAAAAGGTTCAAATACATTCATAGCAAATTTAAAAAAAAAAACTTTAAGAATAAATTTCATGAATTTATTTCCATTTCCATATGTGTCCACTAGAAACTTGATAAAAATTACATATATAAGCTAAATAGTTACCTTTAAAATCTATGTAAAAATTAAGAAACCATATAAATGCTATGCTAAACTTTCAAAATGTCTCAGATGTATAGAATGTATTCTATTCGTTAGGAGAAAAAAAAAAGACCAAATTATGCATAAGACTATAATCAAAACATTTTAATGGTTACCAATCAGTAGGCAAAATATATATATTGGTAAAAAAGACAACTGTAATATTTAAATCACTCCTATAATACATATTATTGTTCGTTCACTTTGAGTTACATATTTTTCCTGATTTTGAAACAAACTACTGCTGCTAGATTCCTCATTTCTAGCTGAACTTACATTTCTAAATGGTTACATTTACTTCTCTAACAATGGTCATGTCCCTCTACTTCCTAACCCACGTTGTGGATTCCTGCTGTCTATCTTTTGCTAATGTTAATGTACTTGTTGTGAGTTAGCTCCATCAGTTGCCTGATCCAGATGAAAACAGATTTGCTGAAAACAACAGTAAATTATTTTTTATGAATAATAACATAGGCAAAGAGAAGAGGGCTGGAAGAAGCTTGGGGAAAGGCAGAACTGCTTCTTTTCTGCAACCGTCTGAATTTTTGCTAGCATGAAGAGACTGGAGAAAAAAAAGTACACTTTTTAAGTACACTGCAAATGTTCACATTACCTACAGTAATATCCTACACCGATTTAAACAGTTACTCACGTTTCATCTTTATAGGGCTAAGGACATTTTGGTTTGGGCAGTGGGTAACAACAGATATGGATCTGCCCTCATCCCTAATTTCAACTTTCTCATATTCAGAGCACACTTTGATATCATGCAGCCCTCCAAATCGCTCATTGCTATGGTAGAATCTATATTAACCAACTTGCCAATTTCAGACATAGAGAGAAGAACAGAAGTCTCAGTGGTAATAAATTTCTCTGAGTATCATGAAATCGATAGCTGGGCCAAGGAGAAAGACTCAAAGTTCCCATTGAACACTTAAGCTATGTGCCCTGCTTGGCCTGCTAGCTGGATAATGAGCACATGCTACTGCCAGGCCAGTGAGCACAAAACAGTTTATTTTTTTCTATTTTTGCACAAAATAATGCACGATACATGCTACCTTGTGTTCAGCTAGCACTCGGTGAGCAGAAAAGAAAGATGAGAGTACTGCAGGACATCATAGAAAGCTAGAATCTAACAGAGGTGTCAAGGCAATGTGGGTGGTGTCTAGAAAAAGTATGGGAAAAATGGAGACAGGTGACATGTCAGGAAGCCAGTGTTACTGTCACAGGATGGAGGGTACCAGGATGGTTAAAAGACATAAGATCATAAGATGCAAAGGTCTTGATCATCATCCGGATGCCAGATCATCATCCGGCACTTCTGCTGTTCTGCTGTGCTATGCTTACAGTGCAACTCTTCATGACTTCCAACTTCTGGAATGACTTTTCTTGCCCAATCTCTTAATATTTGACTAAATAAACCTACRACTTCAGATCAATATCTTCAATAGATTTTAATGAGCTAGGAGGAACAATTTTTACCGCAATGTGTTTTTCTGTCACATATCTCAGACAAATGATTACCATTCACTATGAGAAATCCAACAGAAATTAAGGAATACAATAGTATTTTCTAGAAAAAAAATCCCAGACCAGTGGTTGTAATTAGCTGTTCTCACTGGAATTCATTCCACAGACTCAAACYAACCTTTCTATTGCTTGCTGTGTTGTGCTGAGAAACCAAGTTGCTGACTGTGACAACAGCTGAAAGTTTTATGCSCTTGTTAAAGAATGCTGGCTTGCAATGTTAAGCACCTTCTAAGCAATGTTAGACAGATATTCATTCCGACACTGTATTAAACATATATGGAATCAATGCAGCTAAAGCAATAGGCCAGGAGTTACAGCATTAACCAAAACTCTGCAGAAATGCTAGAGGATGGGTAGTTTTTTGGAGAATATTAGKTTCAAATTTAAGTAGACTGCATTCTTGTAGTCCTTTGATATCTAACGCATATATGTARTACTGGGAGTGCACAGCCGTTCAATTGTGCATACAGCCCAAACTTCCTGCCAGCTATAARTGGCATCCAGGAATAATGCAACCTCTACTATATTCTGCTATTATTACACAGTGCTATTCTGCAAGACAAACATGAAATCAAGCCTATTCTTCATCAGCAGAATTAAAATTAAGTTTGTCTACACATGCAGATCCATAAAGCAAATTGGTTTTGTTGAAGATGCTTTTATCTCTCTTTAAGCCTGATCCATCACCTACGAAAGACAACARAAATCTTTCTATTGACTCAATTTAATGTTGGACTGGACTACTTCAGCTACAGGAAAAATAACATTTCCCTATTACCAAGTAACAGTACCTCTTGTTTTAYTTGCCATTATAATATTTATGGGGCTTTTTTTCAAAATTTTATAACAATAACTTTGAATATGCTATTTGCATTTTCTAGAAAAGAGCTTTGAATGACCAAAAATGCTCAATTCAAAACTAAAAATCTTATTAAGCAAATGAGCAACTTAAGTATTTTTTTTTAAAACAGACACATTGCGATTCTTATTTTACTGTGCATCCTCAAGCACCAGAATTTAAAATCATCAGACTAGATAAGTTTATGTAGTTTTGTTAATTAATTCACACTGTTTTGCCTATTATCTTCTTTTAGTCATCAGAATCTAGCCTAAATAAGGATTCTGTTAAAACAAACAAGATAACTTTGAATTTGTTGTATGTTTACTTATTCTTCTCATTGCTTTCCCATTACTGAGTTAATTTTGTGTATTTCAGCACATCTGTTACGATATTTCTAAGAAAGAGAAAACAAGAACATGAGAGTTACCACTTACTATTCATGCAGTTATATGTACACATACTCAGGGGCACAATTTAACAGCTCTTTCAGCAAAAAGGCAGCTGATGTGATTGCCATACCCCCTCTTACCCATTTCGTACTGGTTCCTGTGACACATCTGTCTCTCTGGGGCCGTAATACATGATAAAAATTACTTGCCTTTAAAAAAAAAAAAAAAAAAGCTATTTAAATATTTAAACTACATAAACGTTGCATTCCACAACCTGTTGCATGCAAATCATTCAAATGCGTTCTGAAGTAGGTGCAAACCCTGCTTGGGGCTGTTACCACAGCCAAAAACCGAATCTTTAATGCAGGGACAGCCCCGCCGCTCGCGGCCCCCCCGCCTGCTCCTGCGCCCGCCGCGGGGCAGACCTGGTTTCAGCTGGGGGCCGGATTCGCATTTAAGTCACAGCAGCAGACGGGGACCGGGACGGCGAATAAACCCCCGCTGATGAGCCCGGGGACAGGGACGGCCAATAAAGCCCCGCTGATGAGGCCTGGGTGACAGCGGGAGCCCCCTAACACCACTCGCGCCCCTTCCGCAGCCGCGGGCGACCGTTAGGTGGCAGCGGCCGTTAGGCCGTCAGCGCCCGGTGCGCACCGCCCGCCTCTGGCGGCGCCAACAGCAGCTCCCGGCCGGCTCCTCGCGGGAGAGGGCGGCTTGTAGCGAGGCCAAGTGCATGCATTTTTATTTATTTTTCCACACAACCAGCGTTAAGAGGGATCCGTCCCGCACCTATGGCCTTCACGGCCTTTCGTCCCGGTCTCGGGGGAGCGGGACACGCGGGATATGGCCCTTTCTCGCCGGGCTGCGCGTGTGGAGGAGCCGCCGCGGCGCCTGGGGTCGCCTCTTTCGGAGACGTTTTGAACGGCAGCAGGGGCAGAGGAGCCTCGCCGCGGGCGGCGGAGCCGGGAGCCTCTGCCGGGCGGGGATCGCGCAGCAGCAGCAGAGCTCGAGCCGCGCCTTAACCGCGGCGCTATAATTAGCCAGCGGGAGCCCTCCCGGCGCTGCCGAGCCGCGGCCTCCCGCCGCCCCGCCTTCCCACCACGCGGGCACAGCCGAGCGCGGGCACCGGCGCTGAGGGGGGAGGGACACGCTCCTGGGCGCCACCACTGCGGCCCGGAGACGGGGGAAGGAGAGAGAGAAGGAGGGGAAAGCGCGGGGAAGGAAAATAAATAATAATAATAATAATAATAATAATAATAAAACCGTCAGGGGAAGTCGTCACCACGTGCCGCTTCCTCTCAGAGCACCGGGGCTCCTCACTGGCTGCCTCCTCCTCCCCCTCGCGACAAGTGGTACGAGCCGCGGCCAGCCGCACAGGTGTGGCCGGTGGGACAAACCAAGCGTGGCCAGAGGGGGGCGCGCGCGTGTAGGAGAGTGATGAGAAGTGGCGAGACGGGAGGGCGAGAGTGGGACGGGGGCGGAGGTGGCCGCATCATCGCAGCGCGACTGCCGCGGGAGATTGAAGCGCCGGGGCCCTGGCGAGGCGAGAGGGAGGCGGCGCCACTCCCGCGAGTCGTTGTCCGCAGCGGGAGGCGGGTGGGGAAAAGGGGGAGCGCGCCCGCCCCTCCTCCGGTAAGTGCCAGTCAACGGGGGGATGGGATGCAGGGCGCGCCCGCGGCAGTTGGGGGGCGGTTAAACGGTCTGCGCGGGCCCGCGCCTGGAGCCCGGCCCAGCCCGCGCCGGGCCGGACGCGGCTGGGCCCGCCTGGGCCGCGAAGCCGCGGCCCTTGCGGCGGGCTCGGAGTCTGGTGGCAGCCGCAGGCCCTCAGGCCGTCCGTGCCTTCTAGCCCTGGGGATGGCTCACCCCGGCGAGATTTGCCGTCGGGAAAGATGGTTATTTTGTGTATTTATTTGGTTAAATGGTAGCTGTGTGGAGTGGGGAAGGGTGCACGTGAAGCTGGCGGAGAGTGGCTCTCCTCTCTCAAGGTTGTCGTTTGGTGAGGTGGTAGGAGGTGGTGGCAGTGCACCCCTTGTCCTGCTGTTAGCACAGCTGGGCAGCAAGTTGAATCATAATGCCGAACTTGACTTAACGAGAGAGAGAGAAAAAGAAGGAAATAATAAAAATTTCTTAGCTTGAGTCAGTTTCCTGAGATGGCTTAGTACTAGCTGTTGGTGCAGAGGAACCTCCAACATGTTGAAATGCTGCTTTTGGTGGCAGCACAGGTTGAAGGCATTTATAGTAACTAGTTGCTGATTAGCCTCTTGAGTTAGAATTTGGCCATCTTTACTTTGAGGTGGCATTTGAATTTCAGGTGCCCTTTCATGTTTCTCCATAACCCTTTGAAATTGTGTATGTACTGGCATTTTTTTTTTTTTTTAGTAGGAACTTCACCTTTGTAGAAATAAATGTCATCTTTTGTAGCTGTACRTGAGCAAAAATATGCGTATGTTGTCATTGCCTAATCGATTTTAGCAGCTGGCCACAAAAAAGAGCATGCTTTTGTGGAACTGATGACTACATGACTAATGTTATCAGGTCATTCGCTTAACAGAACTAGATTTGCATTCCGTGATGTATTAAATGATCTTATTTTTTGAGTGACTTCATGTATAAGAGTGTTCTTAATTCTATCAGAGATCATTGAGATGTCTTAACAGATATGAGGTATTTACCTTTTGTCTAATCATGTTCTCTGAATCATAGTGAGAAAAGGCTCAAATATAAGGTTTGTGAGTGTGGTAGAGTACTTCTGGCACTGAAGGTGATTAATAGAATGGGGGAAATGGAATACTTAGAAATTCTGCAACTGGACACTTTTACTTGCCACTCATGCTACTGAGAGTTTCTAGCTTTCGCCTTATGTAAGTTACAAATTCATAGAGTTGATTTAAAAAAAAAAAAAAAAAAAAAAAAAAACCAAAAAAAACCCCAAGCTTTGCACAGTTGAAAAGCTCTCTTTCTTGTCAAAATTTGTGCATCAAAATGTTTCCTTCCCCGAGTGTTTAAGGCCTGTCCTTGAAATGCCCCACACAGTGTAGATCACTTAATATAATAAAAAACATGTTTGTTTGCCGAGGGCCAACCGGTCTTGTGTTGGGGCAGCTCCTGCTTCCTCCTGTCTAGGACTACAGCTCCCAGAAGCACCCTGGCTCCTGACTGAAAGTGAAAATAAGCTTAAGGTTGCAGTGTTTTTCTCTGTAGTGCATGTCCTTTCTCTTTTGTTTTCTGCCTGCAGCCCCAGCGTGTGTCTACATAAACGCTGGGAAATCGCTGCCTGGAGGAAGAGGTTGGATCGGGACCCTGCTGGAGCAGCTTCCAGGAGCCACTGCAAGGCCCGTTAGAGAAACCTGCAAGTGACACTCTGCGTGGCTAGAAGTCCAGACTCTGTAGTGAAAGTTCTTCTCTCTGTGATTCCCATATGCATGTTATAACGTGAAACCTGCTACGTTTCCTGTTGCTGCTTCTGTATTCAGTGCTGAGAGAGGCGCCAGTGCTCTCTGTCTCTACCTGCTGTGGTTCCCTTTGCCTGGCCCTAGAACTGTCTGGTGGGTTTGTGTTACCATGTGGGGCTAGGAGAGGGGCGTTCAGCAGGAAACATGGAGGCGACAGGTAAAGCAGATGGAGGAGAACAGAGTCATCAAGGCAGTGGCACGGATGCTTCTGGAGATGCTTCTATGGACCGCTACTTGCGATCTCAGGGCTTATACAGAAAGAGAGTTGCCAAGGATGGATCTTGTCTCTTCAGAGCTGTGGCTGAACAGGTAGCTGTTTTTTCAAATAAAGCTGTTTTACACAAAAGCATGGAAAGTGGAGAATCTCATTAGTGGGTGATAATTAATGTTAATGTGCAAACAAGTACAGGTTATTTTGACACAGTTGTGTGCCAAGAAAAGAGAGGAGATCTCTCTCATGGAGAGAGACTTTCCATGTGTATAACATTCATGTACTATTAAGAGAATAAGCTTTTTAGTTTTGACATCCACCTTACGTTTTTCATTTGAGATTTCAGCGTTTGGGGACAAGAGCTTTGTATAAAATTATGCAGGAAGGTGAATTTGGCATGAGGAACTTCAGAGCTTTTTTTTCCTTAGGTGGTTTGTTGTAAAATTGGAGAAAATGAACATTTTTTTTCTACCTGCTGAATTCTCCCCTCCTTGTTTTAGTGTAACTTGAAGGAAAAAGTAAAAGTGTCTTAAATAGCAGAACTCTCACTGCTRTCTGTTTCTACTTCTATTCTGAGAGTTAAAATACCCGTGTTAGTACACAGGTGTCTTTTTTTGATCCACTTTGCTCCTTTCTCTACTAAATTTTAAAATTTTAGGCAAACAAACATTATTGTTCTGAAAGTAACTTTTATGTTAAAGGAAAAATGAATACATTGATCTCTTGATGAGCAGACTTCCTCTTCAGTCCACTGAGATTTCCCTTCCCCCACCTAAATTTTTAATACTTAGTTCTTATTGACTTGAACAGAGAATAGAATGTTGGTGTCGTATTGGATTCTGTAGTCCTGCCTTCCAAATAAGTAAATGTTTGGACAAAAGAGCTACACCTCTTAAATGAAGAGAATGTGATGCTGTACTCTTGGACTTAGCTAGTTTTTTGTTTTGACAAACAATAATAGATTTCTTCATCTCTTCCCACGGTAACAAAATCTTACTTCATCAGCTAAAGTAAAGTTATTAACACAGGGTCAGAGAAGGACAACAAATGTTTTTCTAGTACTTTCTCTCAGTAAATCTTCCTAGAGTTGAATTTAGTATATTTGAGAATTCTGCTGTTAATTCATCCTTGACTGACTGAGTAATTGAGATTTTACTTGCATAAATACTTCATTTTTGAGTAAATGTCTTAAATGTTCATAGAAATAAAACCAGGCTATTTCAAAGCAGTATTTAGCATCCAAAAATTGATTATATGCTCTTTCCTCAAAAATCATAAGAACTAGTGCAATTGTCTTCCATTTTCCCTTTTGTAGGTGTTATACTGTCAATCTCGGCATGTTGATGTTCGGATGGCTTGTGTAGACTATCTTCGGAAAAATAGGGATAAATTTGAAGCAGTAAGTATATATGTACTTTTTTCTTCTTTCTCCTCCTAACTATTTAAAAATCTTATTTTATTCCTTTCACTTTTCTAATGTTTAGAGTTTGTTACAGCTGTGTGCTAGCTGATAATTTTTTAAGACTATATCCCTTAAGTTAACTGACTTATAGTAGTAACTGACATATAGTAGTAACTGATTTTCAAATCTTAGAAAGCTCTGTACTGCTTGGATTAGGGGGGTACTGGGAAGAGTAGGAGCACTAGTCTTTTTTAAAAAAAAAAAAACCTTTTCAACTCAGCCTGCAGTGATACTCTCAATCTGAAATGACTTTATTTTAGTATAATGTACTTATTAAAAAGAACAAAATGTTCCTATTCTGATGGTTAACTGCTTTTACAATAAATTTGCCTTCTGAACTCTGTTATAACTCCACAAGCTGTTGATATTCTTGCTTTCTAGAACTCAGACCTACTTTTTTTACTATTTATTTCCTTGTTCTGCATTGCTTTGTATTTAGATTATGAGCTCTTTGAGGACAGAGTTTTCTTGAGTTTCTGTTGATAGTTTATCACTGGTACAGCAGGTTATAGTCTATGTATCCTGCATGCTCTGCTAATAAAATTTATAATCAATTTAAAATTTATAATCAATTTGTACCTTTTTTTTTTAATACAGTTCATAGAAGGGCCATTTGAAGAGTACCTAAAATGTTTGGAAAACCCACAGGTACATTCAACTTAATTATTAATAGAAAGCAGTACTTTTATTGATTTTGATAGATAATTGGATTTTTTTTTTTCCTTCCAAAAGTTATTGACTGAGTTTGAGGTCTCTTTGTGTTATATGTATGTTCCCTATTGCAAGAAGATATGGTGCTTTCCATTATTTGGATTTAAACATTTATTTTTCCAAAAAAAGAGTATCCAAATGTTTCCAGCCTCTGGAAAAAAAAATCTTAAAACAACAAAACAACAAAAACACCTCAAAAATCCGACAAAAATGAACAAAAAAAACGACCAAGCAACTCAAAACACTAACTAGCATTTTCTTTAAGCTAGTCTTGAATGCTTGAAGGAAGGAATTAGATGATTATTAAAGTTACTGATGGGCAGAATATTAGAAACAATAGTCCTGGACTGTTGTCGTACTTATTATGGAATATGGAGTTAACAAATCATAACCTGGAAAACAACATTAGCACAGTTTTTTTTTTTTTTTTTGTAAGCTAGCGTATGTAGCTATACTTCAAGTTTTTCTGTTCTAGAAGTTGAAGCAGGTTTTTTTTCTAGGTCAACAAAGTCTTTAATTAGAATAGCCAGTCAGATGAAGCCAACTTGTAAAGTGAGTGTTGAAAAGGGGAAAATTTGCCTTTAGCCCATTTTGTTTCTGTCATGTTTTGTTTGTTCCAAGATGTTTAGTTGTAAGTTCTGGTATTCAGATACTGTGATAATATGCTATGCCAGGTGCCAAGGCATGCCATATTCCAGTAGAACTTACTCTACAGTGAATTTCTTGCATCAGAAATGTAACTATCTACTACAGGACAATTTTTGACTGCCTGTCTGTTGGGAAATGGTCTGTGCACTTTGGAGTGTGTCAAGTATCTGTGTCAAGATACTTGTATGCTAGTTGTCTGTCTGTTAGACAGAAGATTTAAGCCACAAGATTCTTCTTCCAGTTGTTAAAATACCTCAAAAAGAGACACTTTAAAGGAAGAGATTAACACTTTAAAAAGCACTCATTAAATGTAATGCTTCTCAAAAATCACTCTTTATACACTAGCCTTTGCTTGTCTAATATATGAAAGATCATGTCAGTTTTCAAAGTCATACTAAATCATGGCTCTGCACTTCTGTAGCTGTTTTTAGCTAAGTTTTTTTGCTCTTACTGGAACAATTATTGTTATTTCAAAGTGCATTTTAATACAATCTTATTATTTTGGCAGAAATTGAAGCTCAGTGTCATTTTATTTTTTTTTTGATATTGATTTGTTGTTTCCATTTATCTATAGATAAAGCGGTACAGTAGTTGCRTATTTGATTTAATTTGTGGTTTCTTTTTTCTTTTTTTAATACAGGAATGGGTTGGACAAGTAGAAATAAGTGCCCTTTCTCTTATGTACAAGTAAGAATAAACTTTTTTTTTTTAACTGAGCTTTGTTATGGTGAGTTAGTTTTTCACCCAATTTGGTTCTTGTGTTAATTAACCAAATGGAAGACAAAAGATATGACAAATATATGATATGACAACTTTATTTTCCAGAAAGATATACACTTAATGTATGCACATTAGTATATATTATATCTATGTTAAATTATATATATTTACTTAAATGTGTATATATTAAAATTAGGGGTGTATGAATACACACACCTGACAAGATATTGGATAAAAATAAAGTGAACTTTTGAAAGTGACAGCTAATCTGAGATCTGAATAATTTTCCATGTCACATGTCTCACCTACAAATTTGTGTGGGTAGAATCATTGTAGTTTTACTAGTTTTCGTATTGTAATTTTTCTTGCTATGGTTATTTTTCTTCCTGTTTCTAGCAAAGTTTCACCTGTAGAGGAATGGAAACTGATCTGTTTGGATGTGTGTGTCTTTGTTTAAAAAGAAAAAAAAAAAAAGTATTATCCAATTTTTAAAGGCAGGAACCATTCTTTTCACAGTGTAAATGTGACAGCTATAGCAGGCATAATTTTTGGAGGTGCAGGGGATCCTCAGGCTGCCAGGAGCAGTCTCTTGGGCCGAAATTCAATGTGCTTTGGCAGCTGGTTGCCAGCTATTGCCCCCAGCAATTCTGGGTGCAGGTCAGAAGCACAGATAATGCGTGGACTATTAAAGTTGTGGGAACCCTGTCTGGGAGGTGAGCATAGAAGTGGCCATTCCCTGGTACCTGGCCTCAGTGCCCAGAAGGTTTAATTTGGGCACATTTTTGGCTAGTGCAGACATAGCCTAGTTGACTTGCACACCTGTCAGGAGAGTGCCAGTATTTCCTGGTTCTCTTGACAAAACCAACCTCCTCTTCTTTCTAGTGATTTTTTTTTTTCCAAGTGGTAAAATACTGTGAATATCCAGGTTTACAGAGCTGTTGACTTTATGGGTGCTGCTCTATTGGCCTTCATTTTACGTGTGTGTTTTGCTTGTCATTGCCTCTGTGTGTGTTGTGCTATTACTTTTTAGTGGAGTAGGCTGTGTGTCCAGTTACAGTAAAACAGTAAAAAATTGAACTGTCTGCTAAACCTTACTGACTTTGCTCTTCTCTGAGATGTTTCACTGCTTTGTACAAATTAAATTTCACCCTTTTTCTTGTGCTGGGAATGGTTACAGAAAGTTGTGTTCACAGTTGTGTGTACAGTGTATAAGAATCCAGCTCCAAAACAAGGCAAATGGAATAAGATGTAAATTTTATAGGAAAACTACATAGGATCCTCTTAAAAAGTTGACATAACAATAAGAAGTGAGTTATATCAATCTATATCAAAACTATTTGAAAGTCAGTAGCAATGTAATGATTGATGATGACTGTGCTGTTGCACAAGTGCTTTTGGAACTTCTTCACTGAAAAGGTGAAAGACAAATCAAGTTGGTATTTTAAAAAAAATATGGGGGCAAAAATATGAATGGCAACTCTGCAAGCAGTATTATTGCTTGTATAGAGAGAGAGGAGTATAAGTATCTTGAACAAAAACAAATGCTGTATTTTAATCCTGGCTAGCTGTATTTGTGGTAAGTCTCTTCTGTGATGTTGCGAGCTGAGAACTGCTGTGGTGCACCATGAGCCTTCCTTTGTGTGAGGGAAGGCTGAAGTGCATCACAGGAGACACAGTATTACCCAGAAGCCTCTTGCACAGAAAAAGAGCAGCAGGCTACAAAACACCAATGTGGACAAACGTTGATAGTTTTTACTCTATAAGCTTTTTGTTGAGAACACAGAACAATTCACAAAAGTAAACTCTTTTGCTTTTTTTTTCTGACCAGAGACCATTGCAGTAATATTCTTCAGTATTCTTTCCCAGTAAGTGTAGTCTAATTAGTACTTTCTTTCTTAGGAAAGATTTCATAATTTACCGAGAACCAAATGCTTCTCCTTCACATGTAACTGAAAATGGCTTTTCAGATAAGGTAAAGTATTTAAAGCTATCTTGAAAGACTGAATTAAGACTATTGTAGGTAACAGCAAATAATGTGAAACTTATTAATCCATACAATGAAATGCTCTGAGAATTCAAATAATTTCTTTTGTATATGCTATAAATGTTCCATTGATATGTATGGCTGTTCTTTTTTTAAATGTGTTCCATGTTTGGGGTGTACTATGCCTTCATAGTAATGTAAACTTTTTTAATTACTAGTGATACTGACTTGCATAATTACCTTTATATTAAAGTCTTTTGACCAGACTTAAAAAGATACTTATTACATTTTTTGATAGTGCTTTATTGAGACTTTGAGATGCTGAAATTCAGCAAAACATGTTGGCCCAATAAATGGCATCTAAAAAGTACTGTTTCAACTAAAGTTGAGTGTCATAAACCTTATTTATTTATTTAAAGGTGTTGCTRTGTTTCTCAAATGGAAACCACTATGATATTGTTTACCCAATAGAGTATTCGGAAAAAGCTGCTTTCTGCCAGTGTAAGTATTGTGTTGGTTGATTAAACGTGTCTTTTTTTCATAAAAAATCTTGATTCCTGTTGGGTCTTAGTTGGAGAGAAAAGACTATATGTGAAGATTTATTACCATCTTAGAGTAGCTTTATTTTCCAAATTAATTGTCAATGATTGTATGATCTTGCAAGTCTTGAATTATTACCATATCATATTTTTGAAGTATGATGAAGTAGGTATAAAAAGGAAAAGACTTACTTGCCTCTCAGTGCTTCGTAGATTTAGTCTACCAGATTTTGTTTATATTGATCTGTTGTATTGTTTTTGATCAGTGTCCTTGTTACAGCCCATTTGTAGAATACCTTCATTGTTTCCACTAACATTTTAATTCAACTTGGAAAAGCAAGTTTATTTGAAATGTCTCATTAATGGTGCTGTAACATATCACTTTGCTTTTGCTCTTTCTCCTCTCCTTCCCTAGCTCTTCTATATGAGCTGCTGTATGAGAAGGTTTTTGATACAGATGTAAAGCAAATCATTGCAGAGCTTAGTGCTGTTGATACAACAGAGGAAAGTAATGGTAGCAGTGAAGTATCTGCTTCAGATTCAGAAGATGACAACTACAGGTAACTGAGATTTAAAAGTTAAAATGCCAGTGAACAATGCATATTAAGAAAAAGATGTCATTTAAATTTATGGTGGAAGAATCTAACCGGTTGAAACTCTTAAAAGTGTTAAGAGGAGAAATAAAACGAGAAGTTAAAACTGAAAAAAATAAAATACATAATATTCACCCTGTCTAGGGATAGGGTGCTCGTTGCTCTGTTTTTACTGCATTCTGGCTTTGGGTCCCCTTAAATAAGGGAATATTGGTAGTGTCTGTTACTATTGCAACCTTTGCCTCTGTTCAAAAGACTGTCATCCCCTGGGAGAATGGGCAGTATGCAGGTTAAGCATGGTAACTCCATGAGAACTACTTGGCTTGCTGTTTTAGCCTAATGGAGTTACAGAGTCTAATCCTAGTTGTGTTGCTCTCCTGGAGGTTGAAACCTCTGTCAGAGAGAAGGCACTTGGATAAAACTAATGGAGGAAAACATATGGAGCTTGCTCCACTTTATTCTTTTTTGATCTTTATGAAGCAATATATTCATGGGTAGTAGTTCTTTTGCTAGGCCTGGGTTAGCTCCAGCTAGTTGAGTTTTTGGCCTGCTGATTGTCAAAGTAAGGATTATTACGCAATAAAGAAGAGATTTTACATTTACATATTAGCAGTTTTTCTTCTGTCTAATGATGTTTTTAAAACTCTGGCTTATGTGAAATTCTGCTGAAGCTATGGAACTTACACTATGTTAGTGCAACATATATTTATCCCTTTTTAAATGGGAAAACTTTAAAACTTTCTGGGGTCTTTGCTGTAGTGCAGAGTGGGATGTAGCAGAAAGATATGTAGAGATAGATTTTTTTTTTTTTTTTTTTTTTCTTGTCTGCTGAAAGCCTGTAGAAGGGAAGCTGAAGACAATTACCACAGACAGAAAGGAAAAACAAGTTTCACGAAAGGGATTAACTTCCTTTCTTGTTTGGAAAACAGAAGATCGTAGGGAACCTTTACAGTTAAAATATTCTTGCCTATGGAAACAATTATTGCAGTTAAATGTCTAAGTGGAAACCTTCATTCCTTCCTGTTTTTAAGACTTCCCTTAGATTCTTAACCAGTAGCATTTTTCTTCCATGTCCCCTTTGCAAAGAAGACCATTTACTCACTTGAGAATATCACATTTAATGTTCTGGATTTAAATGATATATCTTTGTGATGCAAGAGCGCTCTCAACCTGCTTTAGCAAAGTATTTGTAATTTTGATATCCTTCTGGTAGATTTTAAAGGTGCGCTTTCTCCCCCCCACAACTGATGGCTAGTTAGGTACATATAAATCAGACATACAACTGATTTAGAAAAACAAATCTCTTTTTTAAATTATGTAGTTCAGTAGTGTAGTTGAAAATCTAGTTGGCTCGTCTAAAGAGGTGAGTGTTTCATTAAGAGTTTTGTTGTAGAAAAATATGAAGAGAAGGTTTAATATTCTTACTCTAAAGATATTTCTTACCCTGTTTCAAATCCTTGGTAATACAATGGTACCTTAGTGTCTTCTGTCATTTTTCAGAAGTAAAGCTACAACGGTTAGTGATATGAATGGATTGAAGTCACTTTCTGGTAACAAGGTATTTATGTTATGATTTATTTTTCTCCCAAGTAACTTATATTCTGCTCTACTTTTTCACTGTTTAGTGTTGGTGAAATACTTTTGAGTTCCAAGTATACAGTATTTAAACTACTTAGTTCTTTGAAAAGTAACATTTGTATTTGATGTCAGAAGTGTCCTTTTTATTGCTGCTCAGTTATAAATTTTGTTCTGATATGTTTAAAGAAATCATGCTCCGTTATTTCTTCAAAGCTCTTTATGCTCTTAACACTTTCAACTTCTTTGTATTTCAGTTTAAAGCTTGAATACTTAGATATTTAGAGTTTTCCATTTATGAATCCATGTAATTGACCACTCCAGCATATTGTTCTGTTCCATGCAGCACCTTAAGAGCAACGGGAATCCTACCTTCTTGCCTAAAAAAGTTCTTAAATCACTCAACCCATCATTTTACAGAAATGTTGAATATGATGTTTGGCTGCAATCAAAATGGAGTAAGTAAATGAATACTTGAAGTACTATCTTTTGCAAGCTGGTGTCTGAAGTGGAGCCTTTTTAAAGCACACTTAACATAAGTGCTTGGTATAAGTGGTAGTTTGGATTTTAGGCATACATATTCCCCATGTGGTCAGTTGCAGATTTAGAACGTAAACTACTGGGTTTTGCACTTTGATTAAATTGCTAAAGTAATTATTTTAGTGTATGTAAAATAACTGTAATATTTCTGCTGATACATTTACAGATCAGCAGAAACAAGATTTTTCAATTGCTGCTGGCATGCAATACTCAGTTGGCGATAAATGTAAAGTAAGTAACACTGCATTTTAGTTGCGTTAGAGATGACTTTTTTCCCCCCTCTTGGTTAACAGTTTTGACATATCATCTTTGTTTCTTCCTAAGTATGTTTTGTCTGTCTTCAACTGCACATACACGCTTTGTGTTCAAGATTTGAAGCTTACACATAAGAGAGATGCTAGAGAATATAATCTTATCATTATTGTATGGAAAGTTATGTGCTTAACTGGAAGAGTTACATTAAATAAGATGACTGTGGACCTAGGTATGAAAACAGATATATGTGGGCTTGCCAGTTTTTGTCCTTGCTCAATGCTGTAGCGTGCTAGTCCCTGTATGGGAGGTAGGTGCATTTGAAGTAGTTGATGTAATCCAGGAGTTTTTTAATCATAAAAGTTCTTCAGAGGGACTAAAAGTAAATATGGTTTCCATTAATGTTCAGATCTGGAAATGATTGCAAAGTGGTTTTTTTCTAATCTCAGCACTGTCAGGGAATTCATTGCAGTGTCATGCAGCATTAGAACCCTTTCAGGTGGTAGCTTTAACAGCCCTGTAAGAACTTAGAATGTTTAGTTTTATAGACAAATAACACCAGTCATGTATGAGCAAAACTTTTTAAAGAAAAGTTACTGAAAAATAAATTCTGAAAGATTGGTGTTCTTCATGTTCTTAATGAAATGCATTAAACTCATATTCACCAGAGTTTAATAGAAGAGATATATATACCGTATATGATGATACATAGGTGGATATACACTCTTTTAACTCTACTGGGATTTTAATCATGAAATGTTCRGGCTTCTTCCAGGAGTGTTTTTTTTCTTCTTTTTTGAATAAGTGATAAGGATTGAAAGTTAGGTTTTGATGCATTTACTGAATTACTAGTGTTTGTTTCTTGGATCTCCTGTTGCCTAGAGGAAAGCATCTATTTTTAATATTGCCAAAAGAGTTAAGTGTTATATCCTTGCCTAATCCTTTTTGTCCTTAATATTTTTAAGGTGCGCTTAGACCATAATGGGAAATTTTATAATGCCCATATTCAAGAAGTTTGCTCAGAGAATGGTCCAGTTGTTGTATTTGTAGAAGAGCTTGGAGAAAAGTAAGCATGGTTTTCTTGTTGCTGTATTTTGTTTTCTTTCCGTGTGTATGGGTGCTTTTTTTTTTTTTTTTTAAGCAGTTGAATTTGTCATTTAACAGTGTAGCTAGGGAAGAAGAGATCACTTTGTAAGAAAACTGAAAATTTTGTAAGAATAGAGAGTTACCTTGCACATTGTTGCCTTTCTGAGTTGAACTTGATTTGGAACATCTATTATAAACCTGAATGCCATCCTTCCAAGTAATATAAACTGCTGCTTGGACTTCCTAAAAGTGTTCTCAGGTGAAAATGCAGTTTTCGCTGTGTGTTCTAAAACACTAATATAATGTCTTTCAATCCTGGCATCTGTTGCAGTATTTGCCATTATGTTGTCTATTAAGTAATATTATTTTTCTAAGATTGCTAAAACATAATATTTACTTCAGAAATAATAACTGATGAGCTTTACTTCCTGCCTCCCCTCACTCCCACTCCTCCCCGTACCTCCTCCCCCCCCCAAAAAAAAAAAAAAAAGCCAATAGATTTTCATTTTGTTTTCATTTTGGTATGTATGTATTTTCATAAAGTGTCTATGTCCTGTTGAATGCTAGTTAAATTTTCATAGACTGTAACTTAAAAATAAGTTTTTTCTTTATTCATTGCTTGAGCATAATCATAAAGATCTATCTGCTTTAATAAACGTGGTATTAATTAATACAAGCCATAATCTGGTATTAAAATTCTCCCCTTCCTCTCTTCCTGGCCCGCCCCTCCCCATTGTTTTGTAGGCATGCTGTCTCACTGAAGAGCCTTAAACCTCTTCCACAAACCTCTCCTATGGAGGGCTGGAACACTGTGCCAGGGAAGAAGATAAAAAAGTTTTTCCCAACATGGGGGCAGAATGCTCAGCCTGGTATAGTGTTTTTTTTGGTTGTGTTGTTTTTTGGTGTTGTGTTTTTGTTTGTGGTTTTTTTTTTGTTTTGTTTTTTTAAACTTGTCTTTCAGTGAAGGAATCCTTATTGTCAGAGGATTTTTCCTGGAGGGTTTTTCGAAAACAGACTCTTGATAATTTATGGGGTTTTTTTTGTGTGTGTGTGTGTGTRTATATATATATATATATATATATATATATATAWAAAAAAAWTTTTTTTTCCAACTCTGTATTGCAGATGTAGATTGCAGAGGGCTAAAGAATCAGAGCAAGCCAGTAAAACCCCAGTCAGCACTACCTCCTCGACTTCAGCATACTGTGGGAACCAGGCAGCATCAGTTCTTATGTTCTGGACCCCAATCTCATCAGACCTCAACTGAGCAAAAACCTTCAAGCAGGAATCCTTCCCAGACTGTAAGGTAACCCCTCAAACAATATTTTACTTACCTTGGACTTTACTCAATGTTACTACAGCTCAGGTGCCTATTTTACATGCTTACCAAATGCTGTTTTGAAATACATGTATAGTTTTTGTTATTGCCATCCTCTTTCTCTTAACTGTTCTGTACTTGAATGCAAACGCAAACTTCTGGTCTGTATGACCACTTTTCTGCATCATTACTCCAAGTAGAATAAAGGATGCTGCCACTCACCCCTCACCCTTCTCCGAAGGCATAAATATCCTTAAAATAAGTTCAGTTAAGCAGTTCCTAAAGTTCAATTATTGACTGTTTTGTTAATTTTGTATAGTAATGCTGCTGACATTTAATGAATTTTCCTTGCATTTATGGAAGTCTCCTTTCCCAAATCTCTTTTATGTAGCAGTGTATAGCAGATTAGGGGAGTGGTGTGGTACAGAAGCAAATTAAATCACTTGGTGTAGGGAGCTGATTTTTAACTGTGATCTAGTAACTATAGCTATCTTTACAGTCTTTCTAAATAGTATCAAATTGAAAAAATCAGGGGTTAATTTTTCCCCTATCATTATCTTATAACTTGCAATAGGGAGAAAGCAATATGAGTGCACACAGAATAGCAGAAACAATGCTGGATAACTCTTTCCTTCTTAGTCCTGAATTTATGTGATGCCAGGTGGTAATTGGATTTTCTTGATGAAGTGATGTTGTCTTTCTTCTTTACAGAAAACCAGATCGTGAGAGAACTGAAGATCTGAACCAGAATAACAGAGATTGTAACTATTTTGGCCTGTCTCCAGAGGAACGGAAAGAGAAACAGGCTATAGAAGAGTCTCGTTCACTTTATGAGATTCAGCAGAGGGATGAGCAAGCTTTTCCTGCCCTTTCTAATGTATGCTTTTTCAACTGACTATTAGTGCATTTTTTTCTTTTTCTTGCCTATCCTTAAACCATTAACCAGGAACTTTCGATTTACTTCTTTTGCATTATAGTGCAACTGCAAAGTTAGAGGATATTCTCTTCATATKTCTTTCTACATAGAAATATGTGCATCTACAATACTCTATGTATTCAATGCAAGACAAACCTTGTAGCCAGTCTTGCAAATAGTGTCCACCTTGCACAGTTTTTTAGGTATCGGATTGTAGTACAAATAGAGCTTCCAAAGCCGTGAGCAGTTTTTCTTTTGTGTTGCTTATGTCTTGGGAATCCTCTGTGCTCATCAACAAACATTAGAATCAATGTAGATGTTGTCTTTTCCTTTTATCACAGAATCGGAGTTAAAGGTGAGGGCAGAGTTTGTGCTGGAGCATAGCCTCAGATCAGAAAGTAGCTCAGTAAATGGCCACATGATTCTTGAATTAGTATCAGAGATGACTGTTTTCCGTTTATTTCACAGAAATCACAGTTTGCCTATGACACTTTTTTTCTAGCCTGAAAACTAATTGGTGTGAGAATTTGCATAGTGATATAATGAGTTTTTGGGGTTCAAACATGCTGCTTTTTTTCTATTGTGAAACTTAGTTGACTTCAGTAGACTTGTTGAACTGAGGAGAGGATTTAACCTTTAGATTTTAATGTATTATTCTGTTGATGCTTGTGTTAGGTTTTTAAAGTAGGGAGATGAAAGCTTTTTGTAAGCCCGGACAGCATATCCTCTTGGGAAAAGAGCTGTGACCCACATAGGTTTCCTCTGAAAATGTGTGGGGCTTTTGGGATTTGAATTCTTGACCAAATTGAAAAGAGAGCTAGGCTGAAGATAAAACAGTATATAAAAGATGAGCCTTAACTCTTTTCCACAAATCAAGATGTTTATTTGGTTACAGCTTCCCTTCCTTAGACTTTAGTCTCCCTCTGGGCTGTGGTTATGTTGTATGTATGGACCCACAGAAGGAGGTTGAAGTTTAAAAGTGAAAATTATCCTAAAGTTTTTTTTTTTATTTTATAAAGTAACAATATGAATGCTTTTAAAGAAAACTTGTAAAAATTAAGCAGCATATAAGAGGGGATGAATCTAAATGATACTAAGTTTTTCTTCTGCATATGAACAAGAGAAATGCATATATGAGATGAAGATATGTCCTATCAGATGATGGCAAAGTTTCATCTGGCTTCTTAAAAAAAAAAAAAAAAAGACAAAAGCCTCATTTCTACTTTTGTTGACTTCTTTAGAATCATTCAGCTTGTCAAGCTGCTACACAAACTGGAGATAACTTCAACCAGAAAAAGCTTTCAAGTAATGAGGGAAGAAACAACAAGTGGACTGCTGAAGTGGAAGAGCAGAAGAATAAAGGTAATGTGAAAATATTTATTTTTACAAGAGTGTTATTTGGATTTTTTTTTCAGTTATATCTTGAATAAATTCAGGAGATTATGATTCAAGTTGATTGAGGCATCTATTTGGCCAGCAAAATAGGAAAAAAAAAAAACAAAGCAAAACAAAAAAACCCCACAACCTTATATTGAAATAAGGTAGCCTCAAGGTAGCAAAGGATGTGCTTGGGAGAGGAAAAAGGGCAGGACTTCCTGCTTTGTGAGTGTGCCTTGAGGGGCCAGGCATCTCCTTGGGATTTTTGTAGTGAAAGAGAAATGAAAAGCCAAAATGCAATGCTATCAGAGCTCCCATACTCTGGATCCTGTTGAACTGGAGCAAGTGTGATAAAGGGCACTAAGGGTGCTTATAGGGGGTTGATCAAGAGGAAAAGTGGGTTCCAGTTTTCAATGTGACGGGGCTAAGAGTTAGCATAAAGCACTGCAGGAAGAAGGAGAGGAGAATGTATTCAAGAAATGCCCTCCTCCAATTTTTACTGAAAAATGGCTTATGAATAGTTAAATTTGTGTGGGTCTTCTCTCCTTCCCTTTCGCCCTTAACTCTCCATAGTTTCTCTTCTTTGACTTTAGAATTTTCCCCATTTGTGAGGAAGTGGAAACTAAAAGTCTTAGTTAAAGTTGTAGCTTTTAGTTGACAGGTAGTTGATAAATCCCTGCCAAATATGGCTGATTTTTAAATTCTTATTTACATTTGTCCCGTTAACTTTGCTATATCTGCACACTGAATTTGGTCTTAGTTATGACATTTTTTTTTTCTTCTGATTACATAAAATTCTAATATTTTAACTCTTTGGCCTCTGCATAGCAGCTATTCTTTTTAAATCCTTTTCACCTTATCACTTCAGTAAAAGCAGAGTCATTCCCATAGCATTTTTATGGCACCTGTGCTGTAATGAGGACCAAGGATCAGATCTTTCCATTCCCGAGACCTCTGAAAAGTAACATCATTTGCAATACAAAGAGTGGTTATATAGACAATGGCCTTTACTACAGCATCATAACAGGTTTTATTGGCTTGCATAGCATGTACTCATTTTCCTATGGTTTTTGTGATGCTCTTGATTGCATTGCTTCTGGAAATAGGGTCTAGGAATGAACTGTGTTTCTCTCAGAATCCCTTGAGACCCCAGTAGGTCCTTGGGAAATTGGGAGTAATTTCTAATAGTCAACATTGTTTTGGTCAACAGTTTTATTAGTACAGTGATAGTGCTTAGACTAATTTTTTAAAAGTGCACACAGTTACTATTAAACACATGAATGGGGGGAACTTTATTGACCGACAAGCAGACGTTGCCAGATTTGAACCTAGCTTAAAATGTGGGGCGAAAAGGTACAATTTTTTTTATCATATGAAGGTTATGCCATGATTGTGTGTGTATCTGTGCCTATGTCTTTTTAAATGCCTCTCCCTAACCCCCCAGATATTTGCAGGTGCTCTAGATATTAAGCTGCTTATGTCAGTCTGAAAGCTTTCTAGATCTGTGGAGCATTGAAGCATTCTGAATTGATCTTATTCTTATACAGTCAAAAGTAAACAATACTTTAAACTTCTTAGTACTTGCATATGGAAAGTGAAACGTTTTCACTCTAACTGAAGTATAAATTAATTTCTCCTTAATTAGGACAGATGTAGGATACATGATATGCATTTAAAACAAAGATTGAATTTCTTTATTTATTATGAATTTCTTGCTTCACCCAAGCATCCCAAAAGCAGTTAACAACTGTCTTTAAAGAATTCATGCAGATTTTTGAAAAATCCTGATCTGAGTAGTTGCTTTAAGCTGCTGCCCTAACAACTGGTAGTTCTGGGATCCTTTATTACTGGAAAAAAATGAATTTTGTGTTTTCTGAATATGTTGAGGTAATATATGGTGAGGTAATTTTTATTTTGAAGGTTTAATTTTTGGAAAGACAACCTTTAACTGGCTTAAGTTGTAATAGCCGTAAATGGTGTAATAGTTCATTTACTAGGTTATGTCTTGGTGTTACAGAGACAAATTCCAGACAGATCCACTTAAGTCAGAAGCTTGAGCCAAATTCATCTGAGGTAATATTAAAGAATAGAACAAAATTTCTTTTTTAATGTTATTGCTTCTATGATACATGATTGGCAGGGCGATAGCTGCCTTTCAAACTTTGATTGCTGCTGCTTTATACTTTTGGTGAGATACAAGATTTAAAGGTTGTATTGCTGTCAGCTTTCCTCAGTCCCTTTAACCTATACTTATAGTCTTTCCGTGCAATGAGTTCTCAAATCTAGGCTCACAAGAGCAATTCTGGATCCAGATTTGCAATTTCTTAGGGCAGTCTTTGCCTTAAGATCACAGAAGATTTGAGGTTTACCAAAGGCTCCTATGCTAACAGATCATGATCTGTGAACTTCAGTGAAGATTCGTGGCCTCTTATTGGCTCTTTCTCTCTGCTGCCCTTTCAACAAGTCAAGTATTACACTAATATAACAAAGATGTAATGCTTAGCCCATGTCTTATGTAGTATGTTTCAGTATCCTTGAATGCCTTGGAAAAAACAACTTTTGTTATTAGACTAGCCATCTCTGTTGTTTCTAACTTTGCTTTAGAAGACTAGTCAAGATGAGATTTATCCAAAAGCTTCCTCTCCTTTGGAACAAGCGAAAAAAGACTCCCCGATTCTTGTTGAACAAGTAAGAAATATTTGTTTAATTTCAAATTTGAGTCAGGAAACTTCAGAAAAAGGGGAACTTAATCATAGCCAAGTACATTTTATTAATGGTGGATTTTAATTATGTAGTAATTACTATGGTGATAATACCAAGATGCCCCACTTAGAGTTAAGAATCTCTTGTGTCCAATATAAAAGGACAAACCAAAATAAAAAAGCAACTGTATCCTTCTGTTTTCTGAAATGGAATATTTCATATCTTTCTTTTAAGTTACAGTGGCTTAAGTTCTTTAACATCCTTCCCTCAGCATTCTCTGAGGTCATTGTAATAGTTAGTGGCTTTTGTTTCAGATACTAAATACAATGCTTGTGATACAAGCCCTGTAGAGCTCAGTGCAGAGTTCTTCACMCCTGACATATCTCAACTGTTATGTGTACAGCCTGTCACATTACTGGTTGATATTTGACTGTTGTGATGGTGGTAGACTGGGTGATGCTGGGTAACCAAGTCTTTATTGTTATAGGTTGGGCTCCTTAGGGCTTGTAGACAAGGCTAACCTCAAAAAATTTCCCGTGGTCCTTTTGCTTTCACAGAAACTGGCTGACTGCTTGCCCAGTGCAACTCCTGCACCAATCTTTTCTGAGGTGCATCTGCCTCCAACAGTGCCTTCTGTACCAGCCATTGTGCCAGCTTGGCCAAGTGAGCCAGCAACCTACGGACCGCCAGGTTTGAAGAAACAATGTGCCTCAGAAACCGCTAACCCTGATGCAGGTTTTAACCATCTTGCTAAACTGAAAATGCCTCCAGGAGGCATAATTTTAGGTAGCTTCACATCCTAAGGGCAAACCATCAAAAGGGATGTAGCTACTCACTGCTCAAAGCTTGTGGAAGTCCTAGTAGGTTTTTTTTTCTTTTTTTTTCTTTGCCCATACGTATAATTCACTTGACTCCTTATCTGAAAGTGAAGGAGATGAATGCCCAACTATCTAATGAGTCCTCAGCTCATTTTTTAAAAAACTAATACAATACTTTGTCTGCATTCTATGTGTCCCCTGATGTGTAGAATTGCCTTAGATTCAATAGTGCTCATCAAGCCAGGCATTGTATCTTATCCCTCTCATCTTTCTGTACAACATCTGGCCTTGGGGTCAACGTAGTATGTTCACACAGCACTTTAGTTGCTCTAATTATCTTGACATACCTGAGCTGACTGCATTTTTGATAGAAGGTGTGTAGCTCAGGCAGTCTGGCCTCGAGTTCAGAGGTGATTGTAAGTGACTAATCTGAACGAAAATTGTAAAGATGCACGTGCAACCTCAGCTCACTCATTTCTGCCCCCCCACCTCCCACTTTCCCTCTGTCTTCCTCTCTTCTTTTCATCTGGCTTTCATTTTTTTTTTTTTAAAAAAAAGCATGGTAAAGGTTTAAATATTTCTGGAAAGTTTAACTCTTTTTACGTCTTCTGAACACTATTGTCTGTGTTTAGCCAAATCTTCCTGTGTTCAACTTCCTGACTCAAGTATTTCCTCCTTTGTCTCCCAGCATGCTTTATTTTTTCTCTGAAGCCTGCTTTCCCACTGTCACTTTATTGTTAAAAGCTGTATATATTTGAGGGTTCCCCTCTTTTTTTTTCTTCCTCCACTTAGGTATTCCAACCCAAATACCTGCTCCTTCATTGATGCCAGCCCCAGCAACGGGACCCGATTCTATTGTATCCCAGGCTCAGGTAACATCTGCTCCAGTCGCTGGAGTTCCTGTGTCAATACAAGCGGTTAACCCACCTTTAATGCCTTTGCCTCAGACTCTGAATCCTTATCAGGATCCACTATACCCTGGATTTCCCCTTAGTGAAAAGGGAGAAAGAGCTGTTGCACCCTCTTACTCCCTGTGCAATACTGGGGAGGACTTGCCTAAAGGTGAGAAGCTCTCTGTTCTCTTTTTTTTTTTTTTTTTTTTTCCCCCTAATGGGTCTGCTTGAAACCTAAATAAAGGCAACTTAGTTGTTCTGTACTGTACTTAGACTGTTTCAAAAGATGTGATTGTTGTATTTCCATAACTTCGGTGGGAGGGGAAGGAAGTGATAACCGGCTGTCACTCTTCAAGTTGTGTATTAACATTGCAGTTGTTTTACACGTAGAAATCTCATCTAATCATTTTACGCATGCTGGTTGATCACCTTGTAACTTGAGACATTGTGAATTATAAGACTTTCTTCAAAGATCTATTCCCTTATACAGTAATGAAAATAATATTTTTGTTTTGTAATTAAGTTCCAAGCATGTTCAACAATTTCCTTACTGAACTGTAAAAATGTGGGGTTTGGCATATTAAGTATATGAAAAAAAAAGTTTATTAAGGATGTTCCATGCCTACCTCTTGGTGGCAAACATTTAACGGTAGAAGCTGGAAGGTCAGTTCCATAAACAGTTAAATTGAAATTTGGATTGCAGGTGAGTGGCAAGTATTCTTCTGGTGACAAAAGAAGAATTAAAGATGTGCAAGCAACACCAGTAAAATGCCAGTGTGTCGATGTGTGGGGTTTTTTTTCTTTTACTAGAATAGAACTTTATGTGAGGACTGATATTTGTATCAGGTTAAGTGTGCTATTATAGGTCTTCATGGATTTTTCTGTTTTCTTCTGCAGATAAGAATATTCTTAGGTTTTTCTTCAATCTTGGTGTGAAGGTAACTTTCTAAATGTACTTCTGTTTCTGTGTTTGTAATACCGTAAAGTAAGCTTGTACTTGTAGTTGCAAGCTTTGCTGCAGCTTTATGCTTCAAGTTTCTCTTCCAAGTTTGAAACACTTATGTTGTTGTTTTCTGTTAACTGAGGAGTTCTGATGCTAGTTCATATCTTAGTTCAAGTTGTGAACAGAAATAAATATATGGCAACATATATAATGAGTTATCTAGGAGTCAGCAGGTTATGTGCAGTCAACAAACTGTGCTTTAGAAATTCACAGAGAAACCAATGTAAGTTTGAAGATGTCCCTTTGGAAGCAATACATAGCGAAAGAGGAACTGGCCAAGCCTTACAGACCTTTTTCTGTGGGAATTCCTGCAAGCTACTTGCATGTCTGGCTTACCTATGCAGGCTAAGGATAGTCTCTTGACTTTAAGTAATTAAAATGGTTGATATGTGGTGCCATTTGAGAGGAGGGAATTGTCCAACGTGGCAATGTTTTATACAATTTTTGTTGGGAGGGCTGGTCAGTTGCCTCTGTGCATAGCAGTGCTCCTTTTCCCACATCTTCTCATCCCTTCTCTCAGGCAAACCACTTAAAAAAAACTGTTAAGCTCCCAGGCACGTTTCATGATGCTTTGGTTATAAAATGTAATGGTTTTCTGTGGTATGTGCATAGGGAGGGAAGAAAATTAGCAGATTTGAGAGGAGGAAAGTGTTCAGCACACCATACAAAGAAAAACTACATTTGATAGCCTTGTGTACTTAAGTCTTTTGTTCAATATAAATCCATAAGTCATCAGCAGGTTTGACTGCAATGTATTTGAACAGCGTTTCTCTGGGGATGCATTGTTTAGGTTGTAKTCTGTCATTTTAGTGCTTCAGCACCATCTACTGGTCAAATCACCAAGTTTTAGTAGTACTTTGGTGACAAAATCAAGGTATATCTGGAACTAAGTTTTGAATTCTTGTACTTTGCTTGCATATTCTGTTATCTACACTCTCCCAATTGCCTGTTCAGAATGAACCCATGAGTTCCCATGAGAAATAGATCTGGTTCAGTAGTTTGCTGCAGGAACTATTCCCTGTGGGTGGCACAGACAATTGTGTGCCAGGTTTTTGGGCTTTACTCCCTGCTTGGTTCTTCCTTGTGCCTCCAGCAGCCTTTCATGCTGTTGTGCAGCTTGAGACTTGGACCTTGACATTGTCGTATTAGAATCATGCTGCTGATACTGATGCTACCTCTTGTGCCAGTTGCTGTCCCTGTACAGCAAAGTCTGTGCTGGGAAACCCTAACGCTGAGCAGTGTACCTGTGTCCCTGCCTGCTAGGGAGGGAATGGGGCTGCCCCTTTAGGTGGGTGACTTGAGGGGGTGTAAGAGACACCCATAGTCATTCATGGCTTGGAAAAAGCTGCAGGTAAAAATGTTGAGACTCCCACCAGTGTTTGGAAACTGCCTTGTGTAGGGATCAAACCTGTACCCTTTATGAAGAGGCTTTGAGCAGGGTAATGCGTAGGCCGTGTGAACACATAGTCTTTAATCCTTAAGGATTCTCCTTGAGAGAGCATCCTCATTTCAGGTGTCTATGCAGATCTATTCTGGAGGTGAGCATGTGTGTATGGTATGATTTTATGGTGATGGAGAATTTTGAGAAGTGAGCTAGTAGAGCAATTAATAATTATGATTTTAAGCGAATTGGGAATACATATCTTAAAATATATAGCTAAAACTTGGCTTAAAGTATCCTGTTTTTAAATGAACTCTAGAGGAACTGTGTGATCAAGTTCCTTTATTAGTCATAATGGTTGCCCATTCCTGCTATACTTGGTAGGATGAAAAAGTGGGAATGTGATCCTGAAACATCAGAAGTTCTTTGGAATTGAGGGCACTATGAAGAAAATTTTCTGTCATTAACTGTTTCAAAATGGTAATGTGTGGTGTTACATGGATATGAATATTCAATTGACTTTTTTGTCTTCCAGGCATACAGCTGTCCCATGTGGGCACCCCATTCTTACTTGTACCCTCTGCATCAGGCCTATTTAGCTGCCTGTCGAATGTACCCCAATGTTTCCCTGCCCATGTATCCACACAACCTCTGGTTCCAGGAGGCTCCGCCAACTCCAAATGAAAATGAAACCGCACGAACAAACAGGCACTTTACTATTCAGAACGAGGCCAGACCAAATGGTCAAAGTTCCCAGGCTGACAGTCGGGTTCCGTCACTGCCTCTGCTTATACCTACAGCTCAGGTGTCAGAAAGTCGAGGACAAATCTGTGTGGAAGCAGAGACTCCAATGCAGGCTCTTCACACAAACTACGATGAGTCCCTGAGGGGGAAAAATATGTTCCCACATCCGCCCTTTGGACACAATCCCTTTATAGGCGCTGTTCCTATAGCACCTCCTTTCTTTCCTCACTTTTGGTATGGATACCCAGTTCAGGGTTTTATCGACAACTCAGCAGCAAGACCTAATGTTGTCCTGTCAAATGAGGAGAAAGAGGCCAGCCCTGGCAGCTCTGCGAGTGGGTATTTGGCTAAAGAGTGCAGCCCTCCGCTTCCTGGAGGGAGCTGTGGGGAGCAGCCCAATGGGGGCAGTAGCTGCACCGCAGCACCACTGCCTGTGGCCAGTGCTAGCAGTGAGGGCAGTGCCCCAAAGGAGGYGCTGGCGAGGGCACCCAAGTTGGAGCCAACTTGCCCTCTTGCTGCTTCTGCTAAACAAGCAATAACTGGGCTGCAAAAACGTACCCTGCAAGCACAGGGGATTGAGAGGCAGGCAGCGATGCAAAAACCTACTGCACCACTGTTGGCAGAGCCACCAAAAAACGAACCGAGAAGCACCCTTCCCAGCCGTAAGGAGAAGGCTGATAAAACTAGAGATTCCAAGGGTCCTGGCAATGTACAGCCCGAAAGCAGGACACAGAGAACACGAGAAGAAAGCTCTGAAGATGAAAGCGAAGTTTCTGACATGCTGAAAAGTGGCAGGTCCAAGCAATTCTATAACCAGACTTACGGAGGAGGCAGAAGGCCTAGACTCGAATGGGGTTATTCTAGTAGGGGAGGATACCAGTTCCAAAGGAATGAGGAAGCCTGGAAGGGGCCACCCAGCAGAAGCAGAGAAGAAGGCTACCAGTACCAGCGAAACTTCCGTGGCAGGCCATATAGGAATGACAGGAGAAGGGCAACGCTGGGAGATAATCAGAGGGGGGGGCATCAAGCATAGAATGAATGGATAATTGTGAATTTTAAATGCAAAAAGTCATTTGATGTAGATGTCTCAAATCTTAATATTTTTATTATAAAGCCCAAGGTCTTAAGTTTTGGTAAGCAAAGACTAGAAGGACATGAACTCCTATTTTTTTTTTTTTTTCTTGGGGTTTACAAAATTTGTTTGGTTTAGCATTTTTTTCTTGATGTCAGATTAGAAAGCATATTAATATAGGTTTAGTTTGATTTTTTTTTTCCATGAAGGTTTGTGATATCAGATGGTTAAATGTGTTTCCTAGAGTGATAAATTAAAGCATTTGCTGTGATCTGGATTCTGAAATTGATAACATTGCACCAAATATAGATGTATATTTTATCATCCAATGCCTTAGTTCTGAACTGAGCTAAAGGAATTCTCAGCCTACTGCACTGTTGTCTTTGATATGCTTCCAACCCAAAGGCCTTTCATCTCAAAAATGTCAGACTTGAATGTTTCTCTTCCGTGTGTTACACATATGGCAGCCAGCTAACCTTGTGTCTTAGGTATGTTGTATATAGTTCTTTTAATATTCATAGGGTCTATTTTTGAATTTTAAAAAGCATTTATTTGTTGAAATCAAAATCAAGACAAGCAGTCAAGAATAGCTGTGTATGAACTGATAGGAATGGCTGTTTCCACCAAGAATTCTTAATGCTGGTGTGACTAGAATGGTGCCTATGCCAACTTAATTACAAAGACAATAAAAATGTAGATGCTATGCATTTCCAAAATCTGAATCTGTTATAATAGCAGAAGTTTTTTTAATGCCACTTTAACACTAATGCACTGACAAATCCTAGATGTTTTGTGAGGAGAGATGCATAAAATACATGTTACTTTAAGTTTGTATGATGAGCTACTGTTCAGTATTCTTTTTGTTGTTGCACTGTTGATGCGAATTTGTGTTTTGCATGTACAACTCACTGCTGGAACTACTTTTTTAAAACTAAGCTGGGTATAGTCTCCAAGTGTGCTCTGCTTTTCCCTAGAATTCAGAAGAAAGTGGCTTCTGCCTTATATTTTTACACTATGTCAGAATTCTGGTTGCTGTTTCTTCTGACCCTGGGCCGATCTCTGCAGTGTTCCTCTTGCCTTTGCAGTTTGGATATTTGGCTGCCCAGACTGCGGGTGTGGTGTGCACAGTATTCACACAGCTCTGTTCCTCTGTAAAATAAACTGTTGTGTATATTTTTATATCTCTGTATATACTAGTGTAAGAGGTGATGGTACCCTTTTACTAATGTCTGAGATTGTACACCCTTGATCAGGAAACTTGAGTGATAGCTATATGTGGGAAAAAAAAAAACTTTTCAGATGCATGCAGTGTATAAACCCCCTAATTAAAATAAATGTTTGTCCTTTCACTTTTTTCCTAAATGATATTTATGTATTGGAAGCTGTTCTTGCAAGGATAGGATGGCTGTGGTTTTGCTCTCCTCTTGCAAATGCTCATGGCAATTAGCAGTTACCAGAGGGGCAAGGTGCAGTACATGGGCCGTGGGGGCATCCATCTTGGCTGAAGTGGTAGTGGAAAAGGCTCTGTTGTGAGTTCTGTGTGGCAGGAGCTTTTTGGCTTAAGTTTTAAATGTATGTGCTTTTCCCTGCAGGCCTGTATTCCCACTTAAACAGGCTGTCTTGAGGTGTGGGTGTGGGTTTTTTTCTCTTTTTCCTTTGACAAAGTAAGCATGGAGGGCTAAAGTTACACTGTATGGGTATATAATATATGAACACATACTATGTATATATACCCACATCCACTGTGAATACTTAGGGAAATTTCTTGTCATACTTTAAAACCTTCCATGCGTGGCAAGTCCTATCTAGCTGTCACTGAAATTCAGTGTGAGAGCAGGTACACAGGACTGAGGGCTGTGCAAGAAGAAAGACAGGATACAGGCTACAGCTCTTTCTCAACAATTAGTGGTAAAGAGGCATGACAAGAGCTGGGAGGGCTGTGCTAGTGTAACTTAATTTTTAAATGACTTGTAAAATATTTGGGGGGGGACATGTTCAGCTTTGCTGCTCTAGGAGGGTTAACAGAAAACTCTAAAGCACAGATGTTTGTTTTCCCTACCTTTACTGTTTTTTTTTTTTTTTTTTCTGTTTTTGCTGAAGGACTCGTTGGTTGACTGACCAAAGCCTTTCTCTTTGCAAGAAGTTTCAGGCATCTGAATCCCACCATGTATTACATTCAGAATGCCCTGAATTAACAGGTGGAGCTTCAGATATCTGCTAAATCAAATCTTTAACTTATGCTATTTGGGCCTAATCACCAAAAGCTGCAGAACCCAAGGGCCTGGCCCTTTCTCTTCTTCTGCCTGACTTTCAGTGAGCTGAGTTTTTCTTACAAAGAAGCCTCTGGCCTCTGTACCAGTCCTGCTGCTGGCCTAAGGCTCATTATCATTATCCTACACTATCTTTGTTAGCATAAGCACAAGAGAACTGGACTTATGCCATCAGCCATGGACAGGTAGTGTGTATGTAATGCTTGAGTCTACCACAAATCTAAAACACCTGAATCACTAATGGACATAATAGCTCAGAGAAGAAGCAGCAAGTTGGAAAAAAAAAAAAAAAAAAAAAAAAAGGCTTCTGCATGCCTGTAGGAGCAGGGTCTCTGGCCTAGGAGGTGGCAAGCAATGCCCCAGCTTCCACATCACCCTTCCTGAGAGGCCAGTACCAGAACCTCTCACAACAGCCATGTAGGTGCTCCTGCCACTTGAAGGGCATTACCGCTTTAAGGAAGCATTACAGCTTTACCATGAACTCTGCAGAGCAATAATGCAGTTTAAGGCTGCTCACAGTATTTTTCATAGCACCAACATCTAATGTTAAGGAATAGGAAAAAAAATTGCTCTGATGAACAGTACAACAGAAACAAAAAACTCTTCTCTCCTTTGAAACATCCACTTTGGTTCTGTAAATCCCCTAGGAGTACTGTTAAAACCCATCCCTGCAGAAGTAGGCTTTGCTCTAAGTAAGTTGAAACCTTACTCTTAGATTACGAGGAACTCCCTAACTCTTAACTATACCTTGGGCTCACCCATTTGCTGATGTACCATCTTTACACTTTGAGAGCTCTGCCTAGATAAGCACTTTGTTACAAATCCACAACAAAATCAGGTAGGTGGTTGCTTCAGCTCCGAGTAGTTGTATCTATGAACCTAGAGCAAGAATGTTTTAGTGAAAAGGGGTCAGGAGTTGTGGAACTGAGGGCTTGAATACTCAAAACTATGCTTTGCTATGCAGATCCAGTGAAGATAACAGTTACAAAAGATTTAAATAATTTTAGTATTTTCTTTAAGATTTTATTCAAGTGAGTATTCTGCTCTAACTCTGGAGAGAGAGGTGTAAGTCACGGGCATTGTTTCTATTGCACCTGTTGCATGTTCCTTGCTACTATGAAAGAGCCAGGGGTCATACAAAAATACACATACACAATTAGTGATTCAATAATATTTGCACTGTATCAGAGAAGAGTGTTTCCATTTATTTATGAAACCCTCATCCAGAGAGATTCAGCTTTTTTTAAAATAAGATTATTTTCTGCCTCTTGTCATTCTCTGCAAGTCTTCATCTTACATAAGAAACAGCTCCTAAGATTTTTTTAAATTATGAACTCCAGTCATGACTTAGTACATGAGTACAATGTATTGAATTGAAAAATCTGGAGACACTTTTGCACAATTTTAGGGTTGTCTGTTTTGAATTATTACAATGAAAATATGGCTGTTACCATATCTAAAAAGTGGCAGTTTCTCAAAATAGAATTAACACCGCTGTGGGCCCGCAGTGAGAGAGTTTAAGCTCCAAAAGCTGAAGTGTACTAAAACCTGATTGAGTCTTTTAACCCACGACTGTTCAGACTTCAATTTGCATTTGTAAATGCCAGTTACAGAGATGTTCAGATTCCATATTTAGTCATCCAAGAAAAAGTAGTTTCCACTCTTCTTTTGTTCCACATCCTTGGGAAAAGGGAAGAAARAAAAAAAAAAAAAAAGGCAGTTATTTAAAATAGTCTTTGGCAGTCTAAACACAGAAAGCTGAAATGAAAGACACTTATCTCAACTTCAGTCTACCTCCTTATTTTCATTCTTCTCTATCTCTCTATCCCATGTTTTGCTATCCCATGTTTTTTATTGAGAATAGGAGGACCACCAGGTCAGTTTTCATTTTGTTTCTTACTTTCAACTCGAGGTTTATATTCAACAGTCACTATTTTAGCACTGTAAGTTTTCTTACCTTGATTGAATTGAGCTTGTTTATTCTTGGTCTGTAATTGTTGGGGTCTCTTCTAAAAGTGATTTCAAGTTGAGATAAAAACTTATTCATTCCAGCCAAAAGTGTCTGAGGACTGTTAAAGAGAAGATGACTTCAGAAGTAGTACATGAATTTCCCTGCTGAATTTTCAACAGTTTTACACTTCTAACTACAGGCAGATCTGCAGAGCTAGACAGGCAGCTTTTATCTCCAGCTAGAGCTCATTCAGATCTCTTAACATAAATGTATTCAGTCCCATAAGGTCTCACACAAGAAGCCCTATCTGCTTCTGTCCATCATCTCTCAGCATTACCTAAGCAAGGCGTCAGCATGTCTCCTTGGCATTCTCCATTTATACAAAACACTTGCGTGCACACCATTAGTTACTTTACAAATCTGAGCTACGTCCTTAGTGAGGTATACCAAAAATAACTGTATACTGAAGCAGTTAAGTGATAATGATTAAGAAAACAAACAACCTAGCACATACCAAAATTGATGTGTTTATTCCATCTAACAAATATTAAGTACTTAGACTTGAGAATTTGTTTTCTGGTAAATTGCTCCTCAAAACGTCTCCAATTTGCATGAAATTTACAGAAATAGAAGTCAGAAGGGACAGCTTTTACAGTGTAAAGATTATAGCCTATTTGCATGCTATATACCACTTTTCTCAGGTCACTTTTAATTCAGTTTAAATGCAGCTTAAGTTTAGATAAACAATTTCTGTGTTGTCCTTGTATATCTTGTTTACTAATCCAAACAAATCTCTTACCTGTTGGCAAGTGTGTTCTTGGAAGGAATACCGTCAAAAACAATCACACGATCAGCAAGATAAGTGGCCATGATAAAGTCGTGTTCTACCACAAAAGCTGTTTTTTTAGCATGCAGAATGAACCTGAAACAGAAATAAAATTGAGAGGTAAGTTTATTGTAAAACTACTGAAGATTTCAGGCAGTTTTCCCGTTGTGTATAGATTACCGCTTAATGACTCTAGCGGCCATCAGACGCTGCTCAGAGTCCAAATACGCCGATGGTTCATCGATCAGGTAAACATCTGCAGGCTTTCCGAGACAGAGAGCTAATGCAACACGCTGCAACTCTCCCCCAGACAGCGTCTGAACCTATTGAAGGATCAAAATAACCCATATTTAATTGCGGGACAGGGACGGAATTAATCAACAAAGATAAGAGGTTACTTAAGCAATTAGTACCTCTTGGTCAATGATGTTTTCTATCTGAAGAGGTTTCATTACATCAGTTACAAACTGAGGGTGTGTATAGGCATCTCTGATCTTCTCATGCAGTAGCTGACGTACACTTCCCTAGTTTAAGAAAAATACTACCCCTTAGTTTTATACAGCATACCACAAGAAGCAAAACCACAATTAAAACAGCTTTTTGTTTGCAGCATAAAGAAATTCTACCTGTGTATTAAGAACATGTTTTTTGTTGCTCATATAATACTTAACTAATAAATAAGGTTTAAACATACTGTAGATTTAGGACTGATCTTCTGTGGCTTGTAGCTGACATTTAGAACTGGGACTTCACCTACAAAAAAGACAAAATTCCTTATGAAAACAAGAACTTTTCCACTATCATCAAAACATGTTTCAAACTGAAATATTAAACACTACCTCCTTCATCAGGTGTAAGTCTTCCTGCAAGCATTCGGATAAATGTAGTTTTGCCAGTTCCTACAAAAATGTACGTTACGATATTTTAGACTCATTCAAGTCATGGACAAAACAGAATAAATGCTTATAATTTAGACTACTTTGACAGCTCTTATATTCTCTTCATGCAAGTAGCACTTGAAAAAGCAAGTAAGAGCAAGTGGAAGAGACGCTGAAATAAACAACAATTTAGACTTGCTGCTAGCTCACAAGGTCAATAATCATATGTCTAATCTCATTTCTTAAGATGGTGTAACAAAATTACAATGATATCATTAACATTCAGTAACTTCAAGCTCCTACTAATTAGTAAGTTTATGGCATTGATATCTTCCCCAGAGAAGCAACTCAGCCTCATTTAAACACAGTAATTCAGAAGCCTGGCTCCCAGGTTGGAAAGGGGCTCTCGCAGCAGTTTACAACAGGAATTCCACCTACCATTTTCCCCTAACATCACCATGATTTCAGAATCGGTGAATTCTCCAGCCACTATGGATAGTTCAAATTCTCCCATCTTTTTTTTCATTCCTGGATATTTGTACATACACATCTTTTTAACCTCTTCTTCATTAGCTGTCTCAGCCACTTTAAAAACCAAAGATGCATCTCGAAACCTTAGATTTTCTGTTGGAACGTAGCCATCTAAGAATATGTTTATGCCTTAAAGGAAGGGGAAAACAAGATTAAAAAAAAAAAAGCTACATAAAAACAAGGCATAATAGATTTTTGATTCTTGGCTAAAGTTTATCAGCAGAGAGAGAGACTTGGTTTTTAAATGGCATATGAAAATAGACAACAAAACCTCTCATTTCAAAATGGGGAAACCAAAACCTCTCATTTCAAAATGGGGAAACCAAATTAAATGAACAATCATCTTACAAACAAGCTAATGGAAGCTTATCCTGAGAATCTGTACCTAGCACAGTGTGTAGAGTTTAAACGAACTCATGCTGTTGGAACTACTCCTGTCTTACAAAAAAATTGTTTATTACTATCTCTCAACAGTGTCTACATCTCAATAATATCTAAGTATCATAAATTCCGTTAAAGACTACCTAAGTTCTACACAATAATCTTCTGCTCTTTCTTTACTATTTCTAGGGTCTTCTACAAACCATTTGTAAATATACAAATTGCACTTGCAATATTAGACAAAGGGCATTTTAGTGAAGGCTTTAGGACTAAGTTACACATTTAGGATCATGGAATACAAATTTTGAACAAATCAAACATTTTTTTTTCAATTTACTACCGAAATGTAACATGACAAGAACACACGTTCATATAAAAAATAACCCCTATTTTGGCACTCTTTCAACCTCTCCCATAGAAAACACTTTTTTTTGCAGGAGTTAAAAAAAAAAAGAAAAAAATTGTAAATCTTACCTTCTCTTACACTAAAAGGCATGGTAACAACACCATAGGCGCTTGGCACACCATACAGGCAGCAGATAAAGTCAGACAGATAATCCAACACACTTAGATCGTGTTCTACAACAATAATGTACCTGAAAAATAGAGCCACAAAGATATTTTTACAATTCATTTCAAAATATTTTTTCTTACTGTAGTCTTGTATATTTTAAAGCCATGATTTGCATTTTAATATGCATTCTTCATATTAAGTAAGAACAAAACTCACACCTCTGACAAAAAAAGCTTGGTAACTGTACAATAAGGAAGCATTTTAAAAGACAGTGTAAAAGCTCATCTCAATTTAAACTGTTTCTGTATGCACACTAAGTAAAAAGAGCCTGACTGGCTGGAGAAAAAAAATGCTTGATATATTTTAAGAAAATAACTGTGAGAAACAGATAGAACAACATTATTAGTGTAAAAAATAACCACATATATTTTTGTGTTCCTAGCTACAAAGTTTTCCCCTGTGCTAAATTAGGCACTAGTTTCCAAAGTGCAGGTCAACAGAATATTGTCGGTATACTTTCATTATCTACTAACGCACCATAGGAAGAAGTTACCAATTGCAGTGTACAGAAGTAGATATTTTGCTATCATCATCATCATCTGTTATTACAGACTAGCAAAACAGATCAAGTTGATGCTTACCTGTCGGGGTTTATCAGGGATCGTATAGTTATGGCAGCCTTCAAGCGCTGCTTGACATCTAAGTAGCTAGAAGGTTCATCAAACATGAAGCTAGACCCAAAAGAAAGAAAAACATTTCACTGAATGCAAGCTTAACGTATGCACATCTAGAGGACCTTAAACACTAACATTTCAAACACTAAGTGCACAGAAATAAGATTGCATAAACATTTACACAGAGAGACAGAGAAAGCAAGACAGAAGTATTTACTGACACCTGCCTTGAATCTGATAACTGTAATAGGAAATTGTTGAATAGTCCAATATTACCTTGCCAAAAACTCTAACAAAGTTATCAAATGTTAGAGAAGTCAGCAATCAGGAAATCCCAAGCACTCAGTTCTGATTTGGCTTAAATTTAACATGAACTGAAAAGAGCAAATATACCAATTTTAAGAGACTGGAATAAGAACCTCTTCCGGGGAAAAAAAACAAAAAAACATTAGTCTTTTGATCTTGCTTTCTTGCACCCAAGGCCAAGAGTCAGGAAACAGGACAGATGCAACAGTAATTTCCTGGTTGCAGGATAAGAAGAGAGGGACACAACAAGTTCCCAAAGGCAGGGAAGCCTCTCCTTTCTGTCCTTTACTTATTCAGAGAGGAAAAGAAAAGCACGCTGTCAAACAGAATATATCATGGGGGATTAGGGAAAGGTTAGGAAGTTGTGATCCTCTAACTTAACACAGGCCTCTGAACTTGGCCATTTCCAGCTAAATGAACCAAAGTATCAGGAAAAAAGACTATATATGGAAGAAATCTAGATCCCAGCTGCTGAGCTGGCAAAATAGAAAACAACAACAAAAAAAAAATCACCTGTTTAAAAAAAACAGTATTATTTCAAACAGATCCTCCAATATTAAAAGGAAAAAAACCAAAAACAATACCCTGAGACAAACTATTAAAAGCAGTAAGTAATAGTGTAATAGAAGTAAGTACAACACACATATCAGCCTTTTGAATGCACACAACCGCACAAGCGAATCTCTGAAGTTCTCCTCCTGAAAGGTCCTCAACATTTCTTTCTTTCAGATGGGTTAAATCTGAAAATCATAATAAAGATTTTTATTATATCCAACAGATAAAAACAGTTCACTATATTTATTATCTATAGAAACATAAGTTGTGTTGGCTTTTATCAATAATTTTAACTGATTAATTCGTACTGCCCTTTCTTAACATACTGAAGAGTTATATTCCTGTTTGCTTTTCCAGTACGTATTTTGTGAACACTCCTGGACCTAACAAGAAACTATACAAGTTTTAAAAATGCTTACTGTTAAACCTGCCTAAAAAGAATATTTCTGATTTTCAGAAAAACTAAAAATGCCTCGAATGTCTTAGCAGCCAGTAAAGTCAGTATTTTCCTGTCAGCTTCATGAGCAGTGAATTTCAAAAATTGACAACTTCACCAAGAAGCTGAGTGGGGCTCCCAGACCACACTCCTGGCAGCAGGACACATCCCTTCCTTTATCAAAGCAAAATCCGTTTTTAGTTTAGCAACACCTACATTATCATGAGAATCTATTAACACTCACGACATTTTAAAAATGCAATGGGGCTGAGCTATACAGATTTCTCAGATATAAATTTAAGCCATCTGAAAAAATAGGCTTTTCATACTCAGATATTTTCTTTACACAACAGAAGATGCCGAGATTTCATCAGAATTGCAAAAGAGCAAGAGCAGATTGTAACTGGATTTTTTCCAGATTTAAAAACATACATTTCCTATGGTGTAGTAATGATTGCACTCATTTCTATTCCTATTAAGGAGATTGTATCAATTCACTATAACCTACTTCGGGCGTTGGTTCAGATATGCCTACAGTAAATCTTAGGCTTTACACCAAAACTTTTTTTTTTTTTTTAAAATTCAGTTTAAATTAAACCTACTGTTATATTAATGGCAAACTTTATTGTTTCCAATAACTATGAATTTCTCAAATCCTTTCAAGCTCTTTTACAAAGCTACTTACCAAGCTGCTGACAAACAACAGTTTGCGTCTTCGTTTCATCCTTTCTATCTAAAATTGACCCCACTGTTCCCTGAATGATAAATGGAAAAAAAAAAAATCAGATAGTAGTTTACTTTTCACACCAACTTATACTGCTAAATAAAATCCTTAAACATCTGGAAAGTACTACAGGAGAAACTCCCAGGTTTCTGTTTGACAAAGTTTCTTACCTTTGCAGCTTTAGGTATCTGGTCCACATACTGAGGTTTAATTATGGCTTTCAGGTCATCTTCTAGAATCTTGGTGAAATAGTTTTGTAATTCAGATCCTCGAAAATAAGTCAAAATTTCTTGCCAGTCAGGTGGATCCTATGGCAAAATTAGAGCCTACACTTATTTTTGCTATTTTATATRTTAAAAATATGTTTACTTTTAAAATTCCAGGCAGCACATCAATTACTTCATGCTTGCAAGATGAAAGAAGCCTGGGTAAAAGCTTTGCATCAGTTTACAACAGTTTCCCCTGCAATAATTTCCTTAAAAATGTGAGCAGAAGCTCAGACTTTTTTTCAGCTGCACTGTTACTAGTTATTTTGAGGGGAAAAAAAAAAAAATCTTAAAATTGCACTTAGACAGCCAAACTGTTTCCTTAGAATGAAATGAAGGAACTTTAAGAGTCAAACTATGCCACAGGAGAATACACTGGTACAGATTAGTGAAACTGAACTTATTTACAAACTAGAACTTGCACTGCATTAGCTTTCCAGCCCAACTAATTCAGGAATTGATAAAATTAGCCTCTCTGCTTAAAAAACTAATAATTATTCAGAGCAATGAGCAATCATCCAGTGAAAATCACAACTTCCATACTGTCATTTTATATAGCCCTCTAATTGCTGCTAAATTAGTCTGACAGTAAAACAGCACAGAAACAAGAGTGACACAGCTGTATTTCTAAACCACACAGACAGAAATCCTTCCCAAGTTTTACAGCAGAAGCAACATGGAAGATTGAATTCATACCACGTATTTCTGTGGTCATAATGATTTGGGTCTTCACACAAAAGTCTGATTTTGGAAGCATGATAATTCAATTAAGTACATTCAAAGAGTCAAAAGTTTTGCTATTTCTGCAATACTACCACCTGAAACAAGAAGTCCACAAAATAATGTAAACCATGCTTAAATAATAATGGAAAAGTAAATGAAAATCATTATTTTTCTGCAGCTTTAAGTGGCAGGCATGAAATAAGTTATTAAGATAAGACTCTTTTAAGATGAAGAAAATATGAAAAAAAGTTTGAGAGTATTTGTTCCTACAAATGTTCTTTTTTGGAAAAGAAAAAAAAATGAGTAATAGATCTCAATGGTCACTACTGTTTTCAAAGTGAAAAAGGTGATAACTGAGAATATTACCTGATAAGAATCACAATAGTTATATAAACATATACATACACACACACACACGGATATGTGTATATACACACACGTATACATATATAAAACTATTTCAAGTCAGAGTATATACAGTCTTCCGTACATACATACACACATATCTTTGTATCTGTATATAACTTGTGTTTATGTAGGTGAAGGACAGAATAAGAGAGATTGATCTGTCTGTATTTATATATAGAGAACAATAATATCTTTTTTCTCTAATAATATTCTCTCTTTGGACCATAGAGATAAGTAAACAAACTTAGGTAAATATTTTGACTTCTGGTTGCACAAATTGACTTAGTACAAATGCACAGAAAAAGACCAGGAGATAAGTTAAATATCTGACTCTCAAAAAATACAAGCAAAAAATCCTAGCAAAATTTATACTTAGTCTATATTGCACAGTTGCTAAGGACTTGCTAAGGACTTTTAAATACAAATATACAAATACATGGAGTGTGATATGTCTTCACTAATGACAACTTTAGACAACCAAATATTTAATAAGACCATTTTTCAAAATAGTCAAAGAAAAGAAAACCTAAGAGGGCAAGTTTAACAGTAATAACTCATATATGTTAGACTTGTTCAGAGAAAAACTATGACCTAAAACCTATGACTTAAAAACATGCTTCTGATACTCATCTTCAGTGTGTTATAATTACTTAAGCTTTTCTTTCTTGAATGATACATGAAGTTAAAAAAAACCCCAAAAACACTTCTCATAATACCTCTTTCTTACTGTTCCCAGATTGAGCAGGCCATTGACAGTTAAGAGGTAAAGTGACAGCATCTTTGCAAATTCTATCACTTTCACAGTTGTGAATATTCTAAGTGAAGTAATATCAGAAAACATTAGGAGAACTAGAGCCAACTCTATTTTCCTGACAATACATACATCATATTTTCCAAGATTTGGCTTCTGTTTTCCGGCTAGAATTTTCAAGGCAGTTGACTTTCCAATACCATTAGTTCCAACCAATCCCAGTACTTCACCTGGACGAGGGATAGGCAACCTGTACACAACATTGACAATTTGTGTAATATTCATTTAAACAGACATTCACATTTGATGGAAATGTAGATGTTACAACCTGCTTTCAAGCGTGTTGATGTTTTATCTTGTTTTGTTAATCTGCCAATACAGTCACTGAATTAAATCAATATTCCTAAAAACCATAAGCAAGATTAAAGAACCATCTGCTTAATAATATTTCTGTGAAATGACCACTAAAATTCTATTTCATTATGCTTTTTAGTAAGACTAATAGAATGCTTTTTAATTCTTTTTATGCTTTTTAATAAGAGAATTAGGCTTTTTAATACAAAATCCTTATGCTTTTTAATAAGAGAAATAGAATAATCAACATTCATAAAGGGAATTACTGAGATGGTAACCAAAACCCATGATTGATGTGGACTTCTAATTCAAATAATCAAAAATTTGGAATTTATGTGTTTTTTACATTAATTTGGAAAAAAAAATACCTGTGAAGTTTAAAGGCATTAGCACAGTATCTATGTGTTGTTTCTTTCTCCAGGTTGCTTGGTAAATTAACAATCGACAGGGCTCCAAAAGGACATTTCTGTAATAGAAGTAACCACACACCATTTATTAGCAAATTATCTTAAGTGCTATGTGTAGTGTAGAACATATGAATAAAATATTCTTAAGAGAATATCTTAATCATGAAAAAAAAGTTTCACTTTGTTTACATAGTCAACTTTCTCTAAAACAGTTCTATACCACATTTTCCAAATTAAAGTTAATAATTTCTCTAGTCAGTCTATGACACAAATAAGGCACAAAACATACATACTATCGCTATAGTACAATAGCATTTTTCTAATGCTTTTCTTCACCACAAGAACAAATGTTCTTTGTCACAGAAGCAAATTCCCTCCCAACCTGACAGCTGAGTAACATGATATAGTGTTTTGCTTTAAACAATATCTGTTAACAAGATCTGATAGCTTAGGGAAACAAAACAGCTTTATGCAATTGCAGTACACATTAGTAAAGAGAACAGCATAATGAAGTTTTATCATTTTAAATAAAGTAGTTTAACTTTTACCTTGATGCAAATACCACAACCAATACAAAGTGTTTCCGAGATCCAAGCTATTTTGCTCTGTGATGTGACTTCTATGCAAAGTTTTCCTAGTGAAAAAGAGTAAAATTAATTCCAGAAAGTTTATGATTAATCAGATTTCTTAATGGTACTGTTGAATTCCACAGAGAAATGCATATTAAATAACTCTTATGAAGAAAGAGATCACCTGAAGACCTGACATTATTTTTATAAATAATTTTTGCTTGCAGTGACACTCAACTTATAAAAGCTTCATAAAGCAAAGTTAAGACCCATAATGTTACTAAAGAGAAAACACCTCTCCCTCAAAAAACACCAGATAAACAAAAAACACTTCTGCTAGCTCCTTCTAACAGGAATAGGATATGACTTAAAATTTTTCCAGTTATTTATATACTTTTTAAAATTACTTCTCTTACCCATTCGAACCACAGGACAACTCTTTTTGCATTCTTGACGGCATTTCTTTGGCTTACACTTGTCATGGTTAACAATAGCAATTCTTGTTAGTTTGTCTGCCATAATGCACAGCTTAAATGTATACACATCAGACTACGAGCAGGAGGAACTGCAGACTTCCAGATCTTTAAAAGGACGAAAATGAACAGAAAGCAGAAAGAGAACATCATGATTACTGGCAACACAGAGGTCATACTCATTTAAAGTTACTACTGTCACAGTTCAGAGATGTAAGATCCAAAACAGTCTTTAAAGTGAAAACTTATATCAGCATACAGAAAAATAACCCAGTAAATGCGAACAGACGTACCACGACAACATCTGACAGACACAAGCTTCATTTGTACTTGAGCAGCTATACTTAAATTCTGCATTTCCTAATGCAATATCAGTGACTATAAAAAATTACAATAAACAATATGCTTTCTAAATAGACTATTTTTAGAAGAGATAGCTCTTGAATTACTAAAATTACAAAGAAAAGCATTTCAGTAACTGAAATTATGACTTGCATTCCTCTATACAACTGCCTGTTGCCTTGCTTGGTCATTAATTTCTGAAGTCTGTAGCAGGGGAGGAGAGGACAGCAAATACTTTTAGTTTTAAGCTTTGTCAGATAAAATTGATTTTCCTTTTACTTAAAAGTATGCTAGTACTTCCCCTCTTCCCCCTCCTTTTCATGATACAGAATAAAGAAAATACTTGAATTAATGAGGCTAATCAGAAGTTCAAAATTTTATGTTTGGGACAGATAAAATCAGACCTTTTTTGGATGTCTAAAGACACCATCACGCACAAATCACCTCTAACTTCATTTGAACACTGGTAAAGAAAATGATGGTAGTCATCCAGTCATGATGCTAATGTGAAATAATTTCAATTCAATCAATTCAATGCAATATGTACCATTAGCTCAATGGCACAACAAGTCAAGGAGTGTTGAAATTCTTGAAATACCCTAATCTGTGCAAGGTCTTTATTTAAAAAAAAAAAAGTTACCTACAATTCTTGTTAAAATTGTGTCCATTAGACAATTTATTTCTATTTTGTTTTTCCAAAGAGAACCTAATGTGGAATGTGGGGCAGCCCAAACTCCAGAAAGCTTGTGTGAGGAATAGCCAGACCTTACACAGACTGGTCTGTGTGCTGGGCAGGGCTTTTCCTGCTAGTCATTCCAAGCTCCTCCTTAGCATCATCTCTTCCCTAGGAGTCACAGGAGGAAGCTCTAGAAGACAGACCTGCCACATTTCAAAAGCTTCATTACCTTCCCAACCTCCCAAACCTGTGCTGCAGAACAGTTCCTAAGCAGTACAGGCAGCAAATTAGGCATAAATTCAGTCCTCAGCCACCTCATCTTCCAGCTTGGCATCTTCCCTAAAATCTCAGAAGGGAGGCAGTAGGGTTGCTAAAAGGCAAATCAAACATGGCCTGAATCAGCTGAGCTTTTCCACCTACTTCAGTGAGCTTTCTAACCAGTCTGGGTGGGAAAAGCAGACCAAGGTCACAGGTAAACATGATTACCTGTTGTTGAATCAAACCTTTATTAGTAAATAATGCTGCAGCTTTGACCTTTTTTACTTTGTGTATGGAAAAGCTTATGTGGGAAAATGCTTATCCATAGCAATGATTTTTGAAGGGTCCACAGGCCACAGGTGTTAAGTATGCTAAGTATTTTTAAAGGACTTTATGGGGAGAGGAGAGAGAAATAGAAGGACTGAACTAGTATACAGACATTCACTCATGTCTCCTTGATGCCATCTAAATTATGAAAGTGACAATTTATTATTATAACATTATACATTGTATATGATTTATTATATATCACTTTAATATTTTATTACAAATATTTTATGACTTCTATGGCTTCCGCAATTATTTTCAGTACTATACTAATGTCTAGGACAATAACTGTCCACAAGAAATACAGCCTCCTTCCCAAAACAAACAGGGAAAAAAAATGACATCTTCAAGCAAATGAAAAAAAAAAAAAAAAAAATCACCCAAAACAAGGCTGAACTAAAGTTACAAGTTTATATATATTTTTTTCAGTGGCATTTAACATACCGAGTAGGAGTGTTTTATTTCACAGTGCAGACAGTGGCACTCTCAAAGCACTGAATATAGGTCTGCAACACACACAATACGTATATGCTACAATAAAGCATACCAGTAATTGCTAGGTAGAGTCAGCAGTTTAAAGGCAGGAGGAACTGGTATTCAGAAGTGTTTAAACTCAGCTCCAAATTTGTAGGTTCCGAACCATGAAGAAAAAAATTTTAAAAAGCAATTTTATTACTTTGTTACTAATTATGGAGTTATACATTATTTTAATGAATTCTGATAGAAAGACAGCAGGAAATCTCTGCAGGATGACTGCTAGTAAAATAAAGCATGTAACTAGGCTGCCACAAAAAACAGCAGTTATCTACAATCTATGGAAGAAATGCAAAGTTCTTGCATTAGGGAGCAGTGATAGTTATTTCTCCTTTTCTTTTTTCCCCCTCACAGACATTAAGAGTTAGACACAAGTACAATGCAATTTGCTGAATCAGCTCTACTATGACAAGATGACAGGCTGTAATAGTGTTGATTCAGAACAYCATGCAAACATTAATAAGGACAAGGAAGAATGAAGCATAACCAGAGACTTCAATTAGAAGTTTTAAATGAGAGGTGTCCTCAGAAATGAGCCATACCTTAGTTACAAAAAAAAGGAAAAATTCTAAAATTGCATCTCATCAGGTCTAGATGATTCATAGTGGATAAAAAGAGAGAGGACAAGTAGCATTTTCACTTTCTTCTGAAAGTCATTAGCCTCCAAAATCACCTCTCAACTCATCTTTGAAAGGACTATCCATCTTTATTCAAGATTCATCTTTAAAGGACAGTACAAGACTACACAGTACAAGACCACCATAAGAAAGCTACAGAATAGATACCCAACAAAAATCTAACAAAGACATTTTGTATTACAAATATGTATTTACTAATGCCAGAGCAGAAACAACTGTAAATGTTAAAAGTACAAACAGGGCCTACTAAGTATTAGGACTAATCTACTAGAGTTTTGACATTTGCTTTGGAGACAAAGGCAGCACTGTACAATGATAAGTAACAGTAATATAACAAGAAAAAATATATTAACAGTAAAATCATATTAGCGAGGTATGCTGACAAAGCACAAATATGTTTAGCTGGTGTTGAGCAGTGTTAATTATTTTCTTTTAATATGAAGTGAAATGCATAAAAATAAGCTTATAAAATAGCAACATCACCTACCATGTGAAAATTACAATTTAAGGATCACCTCTTTCAGACATAAATTTAGAAAAAAACAATATAAAAACTTAAATTTGAACTTAAAAAAAATATCATAGAAACTTGCAGGTGAAGCAGTTAAGCACATCCAAAGAAGTGCTATCGAGATTCTAGAGAAAATCCTTTTCCATACTTTTTCAGGCATCTTAGAAAAAGTGAGACTTACCAATTACCATGTGAAATCTACAAAACGTTTTTATTGCTTCACTACGGATTTTAATTTAAAATTTTCTCAAATTACGGTGAAACAAGGTTTTTCTATTCCTGGTGCTGTTTTCTTAACCTCTACCAGCCGAATTCCTCAATTTTACTGGGTTTTCCCCCGTGAGCCGCCGGGCCTCGCCAACCTGCTGTGCACAAGCAGGGCTCCCCGCACCTGCGAGCCACCCTCATGACCCAGCTCAGATGTACAGCGATTCAGCACCCCTTCCTTTCCCCCTCCCCAAAACTCCTGTTTTCACCGGGCTGCTACACAGCAAAAAAGCGTCCCAAAATAAGCAAGCTGCTAAGAAAAAGCTACGCGGCCTCCAGCGATCAAGTCCCACACGAGGCGATGCCTGCTCAGTGGCGCTGCCAGAATTCCTGGCAAAAACAGAGGCTCCAGCCATGGGAGGGCACAGGGGCCTGGGTGCTCTGCCGAGAAGCCCCTTCCCCGCCAGCCGTTACTGGCGGCGGCCCTACTGCGTGCTCAGGAAACTGCAGGCCGGGCCCGCCGCCCGCTTGGCCTCCCCCCTCCACACGTGTGTCCGCCGCCGTCGCTCTCTCGGGAGGCTGCTTACCAGAAGGCAAAAGAGGAGGAGGAGGAGGAGGATAAGAGGAAGGCGAGAGTGCGCTGCCGGGCCGGAGCAGGGGAGCGCGGAACGGCGTCGTCCCCTGCGCGGGCCGGCGCGCAACGTGCTCCCGCCGCCCGGCCAAGATGGCCGCCGCCCCCGCAGGGCGGAGCCACGCCGCGCACCATAGAGAGCAGCGAGGAGAGCGGCGCACCATAGAGACGCGCGCACGTCGAGAGAGAGCGCGGCACCACCGGAAGAAGCGCGGCGGCTGGTGACGTCATCTCCGGGTGACACCGCCGCAGAGTTGGGGGATCGCCATGTGCGCGTGATGCGTCGGTCGTTGCTGCCGTTGGTGGCTCCCGCCCCGTCCCCGCGGTTCCTCATTCCCGTCCCCCACCGGCGGAGATCAGCACCCGACCTAGGGCCGCTGCCGCCGGCTGTCTTCACTCACATTCCGTACATCTACTACGCGCGCGCCCAGGCCCCTCCCTGCCCTTTTAAACGCAGCTCGCGCCGCGCTCTGCGCGTGCGTGTCTGGCAACGGTTAAACGGTCAGCGGCAGCCCGGGAGCAGCCGTTGGTTTTAAACGTGGCTGCGGAAGCGCCGCTGGAGGTGACGCTGTTTGAGTGGCCTGTGTAGGGCTGGTGTCGTCGCTGCTGAAGCTTTGCCTTTCTGCTCGTCCCGTCCTCGCCGTGGCACCGAGGACCAGACTGGCGCAGGGAGATTTCGCCGTGTAGCTCCCGCGCTCYGCAGCGCTGTCAGCGCCGCCGGGAAGGGGAGGCAGCTGTGTCGCGGTATGCTCGCTCGGGCCTTGGAGCGGCTGGGGCAGTGGGAGCGCCGTGTATCTCGCTTAGTGCGTGTCTACTTGTCTGTCTAAGCTCTGATACCCTCCCACCTACCCCAGATTACGGGAGGGAAATACGATCTGGCAGGCAAGCACAATCTATGTTTTGAGTCTGTACTGCTGCTTAATTCCCAGCATTGTGACTGCTGGGGAACACAGACATAACGGAGTAACTAAAAATTTACTCTGTGTTATGGTTTTAACTGTGATTAAAGTCCTGTGTAGAAACTGCAGACCTAGTAAACAGGCCTGTGTGGAAGCAGCTTTGTTTACCCAAGATGGTTTTATCGTCTGTTTTCAGTGTTTTCAAAGACTGCTTTTATCCCTTCCTAAGGAAGTGCTTGTAATCTCACTAGTTTTTTTGTTTTTTAAAGAAATATTAAGAAATATTAGCTTGTGTAAAAATGTCTTTTGTGCATCTAATTAGCTTGACTGGTATGAATGTTTTTTAAAAATAATGATCTTATGCTGTCATGTAGGCTTGCTTTAATCCTAGTAAATCATATGTGTGCTTTAATCCTAGTAAATCATATGTGTGACATTAACTGCCCAAGATACTTAAGAATTTTTGCTACATTATGGCTCAGAGTAATGAAATGTGGGAGGTGACTGTTGCTGAAATAGCTTGATAATGAGCATTTCATGTCTTTGTCTTTCATTTAAATGAAAAACAGGATACTTAGAAAGTAGTAAGATATTACTGGATGTATCTTTAGATCTTTAAAGGCCATACAATCCAAAATGGGGGTCAGAAAATGAGAGTAGAAAAATGAGGGTGTGGGGAGAAGTAAAATGAGTGCAGCTAAATAACATAAGTCTAAAAGTTGAGAAAGCTGAGGTATAAAATTTCCTTTGCCTAATGAAGGGTAAGGGAAATTGGTTTATAGATCATGGATATTGCAAAAAGGCTGAGCGTTCATGCCTTCTTTGTTTACTCTTGATGAAGATGTTGGATTCTTGCTAGAACTCTGTATAATAAGACAGAAGGAATGCAGGTAAAAATCAAAAAGGAGCTCTTTGGATAGGAGAAAAATTTGGCAAGAACTGATAAAATTCACCATGGAACATATAGAGAATTAGCTGCAACACTTTCTGAATTATTAGAGATTCTTTTAAGAATCTGTGCTAGTCAAACCTCTGAAGCCTGAAGAAGTCCAAAGCCTCCTTCTGTCTTCTGAAAAGGAACAGAAAATATGAGGAACTATGAGCTTATCAGTGATCATATCTTTGATCTTGTGAAACAGTCTGGGGAGGTATGAAAAGAGTTTTTTTGGTTGTTGCTAGCAAGCAGAAAATAATTAAGAAAAACAACTGAGCAGAAGCCTGTCTAGCTTTGGCTAGACATTCTAGATCTCTTTCTCTTTTTTTTTTCTTTTTT
>PTEX01000230.1:0-11286 GCA_003342815.1 Eudromia elegans | reverse complement strand
CTAGCCAGTTGAACTTTGATTTTTGCCTCAAGTATCTAAAGATCCTATGCATGGCATACCTCAAAAGGGAGGCTGTGTTTTGTTTTTTGGGAGTTTTGTTTGTTTTTTCAACTATTGCAATTCTAGGCAAAAAAAAAGTTAAACATTTGAATTCAGACTTTCTTCACAAATGGGTTGCTCAGCTATAGATTATCACCAGAAATCAAAGTTAGCACTACAGGCTTCAGTTATGACTGTATTATCCATGAAAGGATCTTTGCAGTCAGGTGGCTTTAACTTTTTGGAGGCTGGGTGTACCAGTGGTTGTACTAGTGTTTGATTTGAAGATCATTTTGAAGTCCTAGCAAAAAGAAATTGCAGATGGTAAGGCCTGATCAATAATTATGCTAAGTTTTTTTGTCTTCTACTGACTGAAGAATCTTTGTTAGTGACAATCTGTATAGCTGCTAGCAACTGGCTGTAGTTGCTATTGGTGGTGGGACCAGCAATTGCAACACTATTCTGAAGCCATTTAAAGAAAGATACTAATTTGAATTGGATGCTTAATGTAATTCTCAATTGGATGTGTCGGTAAGCTATATTTTACTTCTGGGTATTAGTTCTGATCTTCTGCAATATTTTTGGATTTTTGACCAGTCACTGTGATATGCACATTTCAGAAAGAATACAATATGTCAATAGGTAGTGCAAAATCCAATTTCTAATTTGGTAAACATAGAAATTTGATGCTTAAGATTTTTAACAGCACATAGTCAAACCTGGTTTTGTAGTATGTTGTTAACATTTCATATGCATACACAGTTGTAGTAAGTCAAAAGCAGTATTTATCCGTGGTAATACTTTATTGCAAAGCTGGTAGAAAGACTCTTTAATGGAGTAACTGTTATTGAGTCATTTTAAGTAATTAATTTTGCATATATGATAGCATTCTGGTGAGTAGTAAAAGTAGATTTAAAACAATAATGATCTTTATAGGAGCTGGCTTTGTAAAGTAATTGGGTTACTCATTAGCAGGTATCTTGGATAATTTTGAGTTAGTGTGACCTCATAAATTAGATTACTGATCTCCAGAGCTTGACAGCTACAACCTCATACTTTGGAAGATCTTTAGCTTGCCTCTCTTATATGGAGAATGTTATAGAAAGAATTATCAGGAGTGACTAGACAAGGAAGATGCAAAATATTTGTTTGGGGGTGTTTTATGCTTTATTTTTCCTGTGTTTGAATATACAGCAAGAGCAATGACTTCTAAGTAGAAGTTTGGAGGTGCAGTGGGAATAAGAGGTGTGGTAAACACATATCTATTTTACAATGGCACTGAAAACATATTCTTCCCTGATTTGTAGCGTACTGTCAAATTTTGGGAACAAAATTTGGGTACAAACCTTTTGTCCTAAATCTAAAAGTTCTTGCTCCATTTTTTTAAGTAATGTTTTAAAAATAAATGAATCATCATATTACTTCAAGTGCCTTTCACTAGCTGGGTCTTCTGTCTTTTAATGTCCGCAATTACAGAATTTGGGAATTACATGCTGTATAATAGGAAAAAAACCCCTGAATCTTCTCCTTTTTATGCTAGGCCATGGTTTTGGTTTCAGAGTGTCCACTAGATGTCATTGTTGTCCTTAAYTATCAGTTTCTGATTTTGTGCCTCTGTTTATCAATAATGTTTAAGCTTCTGTAAAAGTTTAATACAGCATTCTGTATGTAACCTCAGTTACATAAAAAGCTTCTTATAAAGTAGTAAGCAGTCACTTCTGAGGGTATATGTGTTGTTAAAGACCAACACAAACAATAGAATGCATGAGATTTCAAATTTAAGTGCTGTTGTTTATAAGCGTATTAGTCTACTGCTGTTTTTCAGACTATATTACATATTTTTTTCCATGTTAAAAATGAGATTTTATGCACAATGTACTTTATAAAATGCTAGGAATCTATTTTCTGTATTTCTTTTATAGTATATTAATGTGGCTGTAATATGTTGCATGAGACCAGTAATGCTCATGCATAACACACATTCATATGCCTTCTTTGCCTTAAAAATGAGCAGAAGATATGGTCAGACTGCTTACTAGTGGCATGTAATACTTTACTGTAAAATATTAATGGCTAATTTTGTGGCCTTTGTGGTGGTGATTTTTGTATTTCTTAATGTGTTTGATATTCAAAATGTGTTTTTTAAATTATTCTTCAATGCTGACACTTCATTTTTTTTTTCTTCAGCGCCTCTGACACAAAATTATGTCATAAAAGCAGTGCGAGTTCTTTGGTGCTAATCTGCTTAATTCTACAGTGATTCTATTGGTTTTAGGACTGATTAACTGAGTGGAAAATCCCACAAACTCTCTTTGTTTTTTCCATGGATGCTTGCATGGCTTGTCGTGTCTAATGAAAATACTGTGATGCCTTCATGTCAATGCAGTGTTAGGTTTTAGGTTAGTCTAGGTTTTATCACTAATATGGGATTAGCCAGTGTATAGAGTCTAGTCTGTAGGTATGTCCTTTTTGGAACCTAAGATGAAGCATTTAAAATATTGTGTGCAGGAGGGTTGGACTGGATGATCTCTAGAGGTACCTTCCAACCTTAAGGATTCTATGATATTCTCAATGAAAGATTTTTTTTTTTTTTTTTTTCCTCTGAGGTGTCACTCTCAATCTGTGCTACAGTTGAGTACAATCCGTGTCAGAATTCCCTTGCTCAGCTGAAAGAATTACAATATAGGTGTACAGGCATAAGCCTTGTCCTCTGAGTCCTCTTTCCTCTGCCTTTGCATCGCAGCAGTCAAGTATGAGGAGCAAATAACCTTTCATTTCTGGTTCTAGAGATTGCCCACTTAGTGGGCCAGTCAATATGGTCTGCATTAGTATTTCTGGAGCAGTATCAAGACTTCAATGGGTGATTTGAGTTACTTAACCTTCTCACAGTATGAAAATAATCTGCTGTGAATGGTATGAGTAAAAAGCTTGCTGCAGGAGACTTCTGGTCTCTTCAGGTAGCACTGGTTGTTATGTTGGTAACTCTCCAAGACATTTGGGACACCTGTAGTTCATCCCTCTTCAGACAAATTAAGTTCTGTGATGCCGAGTGCAGGTAGGATGTCAGGGTGTGTTCATCTGATTTTAATGACTTTGTAACGACAAAGCAAGATGCTTGTAAACTCTTCCATCAACCGGTTCTGCATCTTTGGTATAAACACTCTGAGCTGTGAGACTTTCTGAAAGTGACGACTGACTTTTCATATTGTTTCACATGTTAGAAGACTCTACTTACTGAAGTAGAGGCTATCTAAAAAGAGACCCAGGAGTTTCGTATTCTGCTGTGCCCTTTGTGGGACTCTACCATAGAATGCAGCATACATGTCTGTGCAGCAACAAGTGAAGGCATTAACATGCTTACAAATTAGATACTCTAAGGAAGAATTCATAGAAAAGTTTTTCTTTTATGTGTTTATATGAAAACATGATCTTTCTGCTTTTAAAGCTGTTCCTGTTAAGTCTTCTGGTTAGATGCATGTTTTTCCTCTAGATTACCGTAAAATGATTTTGATGCTAATTGTATTTAAAATATATTCAAACTTTCTCTTCTGGTACTACGTATGATTCTGTATAATAAGAATGTTATTAGAATTGTTGAAGTGTGTAGCTTTGTATTCAAAACTTTGAGAGAAATACGCATTGCGCAAATGCCTATGTGCATTTCAGGGATAAAACATTCAAACTGCTACATATTACCTGCTAATATATGCTTCTGCTTTGAACAGTGACTCCACAAACGCTGTGTTCTTTTCAGAGACTTTCTTCCAATTTGTGACAAACCTGCCAGAACATTTTTCTAACTATTACTGATGGGAACCCAATTGGGCTAAGATTGAATAATCTGGAATATATTTTTTTTTTTTCTGTGCATTAGTATTAATTCTTTACTAAATCCAATTAGTTACACACATGTAAAAGAGCTAGGACAGAAAGACAATAACTTGCTTCCTATTCAAGTAGGAAGGCAAATAGATGGTTCTATTGCAATAGAAGCACTTGCACATTTTTTTGTTTATTTGTTTGGTTTTTTTTGTTTTTGACTTTGAGGATGCATATTTCCACTTGGTTGTTTGTCTGGTCCAGGGAAGCCAGCAAGATCTGTGATGAGAACAAACTGTTGTTGCTAGTCATGGTGTTGCTGTGTGGACTCTCACTCTTTCAAATTGCCTAAAGGTGGTTGTAATCCATGTGGAGGATAATATATATTGATGCTCAGACCTTAAAGAGAATGAATTGAAATATCCCATTGAGAGAAGAGTGGCAGGCCATGGATATGCTCTGTTTATGCAGTAAGGCAAGTGGGCATGTGGATAACATCATGGCTTTGTGCATCTTAAATGAGCAAGATATTTGTTCAGTCTGAAGTAATGCTGCTGGAACAGGGTAACTCCCGTTGTTAGCAAAGAGTCTGTATAGGTATCCAGTGGTCCTTTGCTGCCCAGTGATGGATAAATCTTATGTGCAAAGAAGATACTTTGCCACTGGGGATCTTGCATAGCAGACTCTGTATTGAAGAATAATAGCAAATTTTACACTTGGCTTTGGAAGAGGCCTATGTTAGCTCAGTTGCTGTAGGCTTTATTCTTGGAACAAAAGCCTACTTAATCTGTGAGTCCTTTGTTTCAGTTTGTTTATCAGGCAGTATAACTGTGTTTGGTTGAATAGGCATTTATTTTGTTTTCAATTTCTCTTCTACTTTTTAATTGATTTCTGTGTGTTGTGTCCAGATCTTCCAGACAAGTGCTGCAATGTCCCTGCTGGTATGTTTTGTTTTGTTTGTGTCCGAGCACCACGGACAGGGATTCTTCTTTGCCAGTATAATGGATACTCATCTAGAGCAGGGAATTATCTAGTACTCAAGAACAGCACCTAAACTGAGGAGCTTTTAAGGATGTTAAGGAAGTCTGGAGCCTGTATTGATCTCTGTACCCAAGATTTATTGTGGTAAAGGCTATTTCCATGTCTTCTGAAATTCTCCAGCTGACATTGCCATCCTACTGTCTGTATGTGAAGCAAATTTAAATACAAGGAATGAGCAGACGCTAATTTGTAATAGGACTACTGAACCAAGAAAATATACTTTTGGGATCTCCACTTAAACATTTTTTTAGATGTATTTTACTCTGTATTGCTCTGGTGATGGAGCACTGAGTTGTTACTGTTTTGTTTAGATAGGCTTCGGGTACTTCTGTCAGGAACTCTCCTTTCTTACCTCAGTTTTCTTCCATAGAAGAAAAGATGCAAAGATCCAATCCCCTGAGATTTAACATGTTTTAAAATATTCTGCCTTTTTTCTGCAAACTAAACTTCTTGGTGAATGGATATATTCAGCTGTAGTTTCATTGTCTGCCTCTGGGATGCTCCAAAGGTGAGGTTATCACACTTGGTTGTTTTGATGTTATCTCGCTGTTTTGCTACTTAGGATGGATTTACTGTCTCTTGGGTGCAGATGGCATCTGTAGCCAGCATCTGAAATCAGCCGGTACTGGAAATCTTCAAAAATCTGGAGGGAAAAAAAAAAGTCTGCAAAAATCATGTTACCATTTGTTCATCAATGTCAGTAAGGATTTTAAGCTATATTGACTCAATTGTTCTGTGTAACTTTTCAGAAAAGATGTACTTGTCTGTAGTGCTTTAACACTTTTACATAGATACTATGGAAATTTAATATATCCTGCATTATTCACCAAGTTGTTAGCTTTGCAGAATCCATATTTATTTGTTGATTATTTCTGTGATTGTCTGTTAATGCTATGGAATTCCTGAGTTGTGACAGTATTTTTTTTCAGTTTCTGTGGCAGCTGCACAATCCTCTAACTTGGTAGAATACATCCACATAAGTTTGCCAACTTTTTCATCATAATTTAACCTCTTACCTGCTTTATATCTCTCAATGAGTTAGGGAAAACTTGAACACTGAAGAGCAGTGTACTTTGAGGCTAGACCCTTTTCCATAACTAATTAGCAAAAGTGAAGAAGAATCTCTGCTTTCCAAGAAGATTTTCTGCAAGATGAGCAGAGCACAAATATGTGGTAAATTTTGTGAGAGGCTAGAGTCTTACTGCTCCTCTTGGTTTATTTTCCCAGCTACGTGGCTATCACTTTTAATCATGAATTTTTGCTGCTTTTTGGCTTAAGAGGACTTCAGTGAGAGCTGTGCCTTGTGGCTTTGAGGTCTTGCTTTCCTTCTATATAAATTTATACAGCTTATCTTATATGTGTGTGAATGTGTCTTGTCAGATTTGTTTTTTTTAATTCCATTTTGCTATTAAAACTTCTGTTGTGTTAGCGGCTTTTGTGAGAGCAAGTAGGCCTTTTTTATGTAGTCTTTAACCCTTTGTGCTAACTACAGCGTGTCTTTGTTTCCTTTAAGCCACTGCTTTTTTCTTAACTTCTTGCTGCTTCTTAGAACAGAAATGCTGATCTGTGTCTCTGATAATGTTGTCAACTTTTTGGAGCTCCTAGGGAGGTAAATAAAATGTTCTTTTGCCCATAAGAAAGCATCTGAATATATGTATGCAGGTATGACAGATTATATCTGTTTAAAACGATAGCCACTCCTCCACTCCCTTCATTTCAAGCTGTAATCAAACTTATGTACTATCAGGCTGAGGGAATAAAAGTGTATTTTCCTTTTACATTCCCGAAATGCAGCAAAATCCCTGTGGACAGTTGTGTTTACAAAAGCAACTGGCTGCGTTCAGTTGTGGATTATAAATGTGCTTGCTTGAATAAATACACTGAGCTATCGGACAGAACAACCAATAGTTCGTTGGACTAATTGACCTTGTCAGTATAATAGAAACACTTGCAAATAAAATTCCTACTGCCAGCAAAGTTGCAAATGAACACCCTGAAGAAACTATGTGTATCCTCTAACTATCTTGGAATGCAGTGATTCAAGCAACAGACATGGGGGGGAAATCATTAACTAGGAACAAGATTTTATGTACCAACATCTTTGAGTAATCTTATTCGTAGCATGCATTCCTAAAAAACTCCAGATAGGGAAAGTAGACTCCTTAATGTTATGTGTTCTGGCAGTTGTTACTACTTTCAGCCTATCTCAAGCTCTCTTGTATGATTTGTTTTTCTGGTCTGCTTTTATTATAGTATGCCCCTTTTTTAAAAAACAGGGATGTTTGGCTGGTAACTACAGCATGTTGTAATGAGGGTGGAGTATGTTTGCACTCTACTGTAGTGGCTGGCTTGCATTAATGCCAGTGTCCAGCACCATACCTCCTGTGGCAGCATGTCTTTCCAGATATGTTTGTGTGCCATGGCAGTGGAAAAGAATGATAGAATATGTGGATTTCCAATCAAAGTGTGCTAGAATTGCTCTTTTTACTTGACCAGTGATGAGAATCATGCATTTCTCTTAAAAAGAGAAAAATTTTTAACTCCAGAAATGTCTTCATAAACTAGTTATATTAAAATAAACTAGTAATATATGAGATACTTCCTTTAAAAATGAATCATGTCACCCAGGTCGAAACAGTATTTAAAAATGGAAGATATAACAAGCTTCACTGTGTACTCTAAAAATTATTTTTATTTTGGTTAGAAAACAAAACAGGAAAGATGACATTTTTGAAGAAGTCTGGAAAAAAGTTTAGTTAGCTGCTGAATAAACTTCAGAGTTGAGGGCTTAAAAAAAAAGCTTCAGGGGCTAAGGGAGGAGAGGAAGGATAGTATATTTCACCTTAAGTAAGAGACAATGTGTAATAAGGGATTTTGTGGTTTTACAGCTCGGTGCATGTGTTTGAAAGCTGTTCTCTCAGCAACGTGGGTGGCAGGTTATGCTACCATATAATGTATTGTAGTTGGCTCTCCACACTTGTCAGGGTTAGCGTTCAACCATTCGGAAAATTTTCCCATTGTTCTATCATGTGAACCAAGGCTAGTGTTGAATTCCCAATAACCTTCTGCAGGGGAAAAAAGGAAGCTTAATTAGAAAGACTGAAATTTGATTACGTCTGTTATTGTCTTAATGTACTTTTCTACAATTTATGTGCTTATCTGCAAATGCAATCAATTTTTCGTCAGAAAGCTGAAAAAACAAACTTAACACTGTCCTGCAATTGCTTCAACACTTTTAAAAGAAAACTTGTATACTCAGTTCTGTCTTTCTTCGGCATTAACACTCTATTTCCATCTTAAACATGTTTGCTTTAGATGGATCATAGGTTTTGGCAGCTACTGCATTTTTAGCAAATAATACTGTTTCTAGTAAGAGTTTGAGGAGAAAAAAAAAAAAAAAGAGAAAAAGAAAAACTTTGTGTGAGGTCCTTGTAAACTGAACCTTGGGAACGTTATGTTATTTCTGTATTTTCCCTTCTTTTGTGCTTCTTCTCTATTTGTGTCATGGTTATAAATTATATCATTTGAAGCAGAGAATTAAAAACACTTTATTTAGTGATTCCTGTAACTTAAAAATGAGAATGTTTATTTTATGTGTATTTTTTTTCTTTTTACCTGTTATTTCAGAGCCTGGCACATAGAGAAATAAGCAATTATGGTATTGAAATTCCATTGTGCCAGCACCTTCAGGGCATAATCCAAAAAAAACAGAAAAATTGCCTGCTGGGTTGTATGCAGTATGCTTGTGTGAACATCAGTGTCTGCTGTTCACACATCATTTTTTTACAGAAAGTTCCTGTTGGAATAAAGGTCCTGTGTTTATAGAGTGAGTGCCCTGGGATACTTGTTGGTCCATGTGTTTCTAAGTTTGTAGGGATTTCTAATTACAGTTTACCAGTGTAGGCTCACTGGATACTTCTCACAGATAATCATTAATGCTTCAGAAGTAAGAGAAGCAAGCAGAGATTTGTTTTTTACCAATATAAATAAACATTATATCAAGAGGGGAAAAAAGGATGCTCTTTGCCACTCCATTTAAGTGTTCTGTTTTTAAGCAGAACGTGACAGTAAGGAATAAGGTGTGTGTGGGGGGGAGAGAGTTGAGGGCATGGCAGAAGAGAAATACAAATATTTAACTTTACTGTTTTAATATGTCACCCCCATCCCTTCTTCCCCTCTCTCCCATTTAAAAAATGTGTGTTGACTAACTAACATTTAGAACAGCACAGTTGCATCTAGTTGAGCTGATACTGAGTTAAAGTGGTTAGGCTCATGTGGAATGTCTTCATGACACTAACTGAATCACCCCTTGTTGATCAGAATTCGGTTTAAATAACCAACTTTGATTGTCTTTGACTTAATTGTGAGAAGTAATCCCTAGAAGGAGTATTAAATGATTTCAAACAGCATAAAGGAGTAAATGAGTACAGAAAGGTCAAATCAAAGATTGATACTGATGCTTATAGGTGTTTGTAGTAGTCAAAAAAAAAAAAAAACTTCACAGAGGAAAGCAAGTCATTTGACATTTAATGTAGGTTAAACATAATAAAAGAAGATACAACAAGAATGAGAATTTCAGGGCATACTGAAAGTTTTATGCTGCTATCTCAACTGGCACTGAAACTCAGCATGCATCATCTCTGTCCTTTTGGCAACCTAAAGGTAGCAGCAGCATGTGGCTGTCTTTACCACTTCTCTTTAACAGCTTATGAGTCGGAGTAGGGAAAGTAGTCCCATCATAGAAGAAACTAGGACTAAGTTGGTCCACCACTTTCTGGGCTGTATGTAGTTTCCAGAGTAATTCAAGAAAAATACTACCTGCAAATGGTATCTAGAACAAATACAAAATTCTTAGACAAGGTCAGTGTCTTGGATTCAGAACTCTGAGACTTGCAGACTCTCCTTTCTAAAGGTAATGTTTCTCTCTTGATTGCTAAAATAATATTTCTTCAGTCATTTTCTAATGCCTGCTCAGAATATCACTAAACAGTATCTATATGGATTTTTTGGAAAAATGTAGTATGTTTATTCTGTTCCTTGTCTTAAGTAGCCCATGGAAATGCTTTCATAGTCCTAAAGTGTAAGTTATTGCTTTCTGAGGACTGTCTGTCCTGATCTGTAGTAAGACAATCAAGAATCAGTAAAACCTTTCCCAAGATTTTGCAGTTATTCTGCAGAAACACACAAATGAGATAGAATGACTGATAGTGTAGCATATGTGTCTTGACTTGAAGGCATGTCTTTTCTAGCCTGTTTAATCCAATTTCTGAACTAGGTTTAACTTCCTATTTTATTTTATAATGAGTTCTAGAATGTTCTGTGTCATATCTTTAAAGAATACTATCAAGCAAATTTTTTTTTTTTTTCTGAGACTTTATTAATCACATTCCCAGTGATGTACTAATCTTATCCTCAGGAGAGGATGGAGATTTACTTGTAAAGAATGAGATTAAGCAGAGTATATATCCACTAGACTTTAAGACATAAATGTAATTCAGTTTCAACAGTGGACTACGTGCTTCATATTTGTAAGGAGTAAGATGATGTTCTACAGCATCTCCTCTTTCATGTCAATACGTCCACAGATGAACAAGTTTTTATCTGATATGTACCCCCCCTTTCTCTTTTCTTCTTTGTTCTCTTCCCCATTATCCTAAAGGAGTGCATAATGTACAACTGCATTTCTATTCTCATCAGTTTGGATGCAGCATTAAGGCTACTCATGACTCTACTCTCTTTAGGAGACTTACCCCTGTGCAGTAATATAGTTATCTCAACTGTAGAGCTTCATGTGACTGTCTTTTTGAATTGTTAGGTTTAAGTCAAATGTGATTCAAGGCCTTTTTGACTCCTGGAAAGGAGTTAACGAATAGAATTAACTCTGAGTGAAGCAAAGTCCAAAATTTGACCTCCCTAGTAAACAATGAAACTTAGTGTTTTCCATATGGGTTTGTGTGAAAGCCCCAGCAAAAGGTCAAACAAAGGAAATTTTGTGTCAATCCAAAATCAAATGCTTCCATTGGGCAGCAGTCCTGATTCTGGCTTTGCAAATTCATGGAAATGTAGTCAGGCTTCTTTCAACCTACCCAGCTGAAGCTCTGACAGACATGCTCCTATTTTTCTTTTTAATTTCATTCGTGAGAAATAGTTTCCAAATTCATAAACATGTCTCACTGAAGTTTTCTCGGATGAGACCTACCATTGCATTTTAAGTTTAGACAAATAGATATCATGATCACTTATTGTACTTTTTTTCTCAAATAGTAAATGTTCTTGAGTTTATACATAAGAATATATGTTCTTGATAAAGGGAGCCGAGTCTAGGTGGAAGCATGTGGCCAGTGGTGTCCCCCAGGGGTCAGTGCTAGGCCCAGTGCTGTTCAACTT
>PTEX01000229.1:992311-1211198 GCA_003342815.1 Eudromia elegans | reverse complement strand
CCCTCTTTCTTTCCTGATAGAGAGAAAGGTAAGGTTTGCCTGGGTTGCTGGTGTTTGATTGAGTTTCAAATACTTTGCTGCTCTTCACCAAGTTTGGGATTTTATTGGACAGATATAAATCAGGCAGAAGCTGATTCCTGTTCTTGGTAGTAGTTCAAGGGGCTTTGCAGCTGTTGTTAACTGCAACAAGCAAAGGAGCAGGATTCAGAAATGCTTTCTTAGTAGGGTCTTGAGTTTTAAGACAGCACTTTACATGTAATTATTGTTCAAGTTTGAGAAAGGTATGTACTTAATATAAGGAGCGCAGCTGAACTATATATTATGAATGTGATAAGTATTGTACACATATATTTCTTTTGTGCTACTGAAAAAACTGTCTTAGAACAGAAGAGGTGTGAGGTAAGGACTAGTTTATTTTCTACTTGGTGTTTTTGCCAAAATGTGCGTTTTAAGATTCTTCTCTTCTTTTAAAGAGATAGAGAAGCAAAAATGTCTTGTTGAAAGCCCTAGGACTAGCTCACTCCTGGAAACAAAGTATGTCTTGTGCCTCATGGTATACCTGTGGGTTACCTTCCAATATCTCTTTTCTCTGAGCTGTAGGCCTGATTTGTGAGGTCTGCTGGAGCAATCACTTTTAAATTAAACATTGGTTTTTTTATGGTACTATGCAACAGGAAGGATGTGTGGAAGTAACTAAGAGATCATTGCAATGGGAGTAAATACTATTGCACAGTTCAAGAGGTGCAGTTCCAATGCTGTCCAGGTGTAGATGTTGCTTACCAGTCACATAGGGTGGATCTGCACCTTTCTCATCTGTCTCTTCTTATTTTCCTTGCTCTTGCAGAACAAGTATCTGGAGTATGCTTTAGCAGCGAGTTACTAATTTCATCATAGGCTTTGAAATGCAGAAACTGTATATGTAATGGTGCTGTGCTGTTTTGAAAATATTAATACAGAAATTTTTCAAAGGCCTGGCCCAATGTCCATTCCAGTTAGCTGAGTTAGTGGAGCTTGCTGTGGTGTTTTGTATTTCTGGTTTGCTTTGAGCCCTAGTTTTATCTTCAAAATTAATTTTCTCTCTGAGTAAAAAGTGCAGCATTAGCTGCCCAGTGTAAGTCTTCTCTTCCAAGTTTTTGACTAGCATAACTTCTAAATTCAATCATGAGTGTGAGGGAAGCTACAAAATGAGTCACAGAGGCATCTCACCTGTGCCATAGTCAGAAGTCTTAATGCAAGCAATATTTAAAAACTTCCTCTTTCCCTCTTTCCTGAATCTCTTGAAAAGGTTAGTAGAGGCTGCTGTCTTCTGGAGACTGATGCTAGGCATTAAGCAGTGCAGTGTCCCTGTTTTATGGAGTGATCAGCTAAAAACTAATGCTGTGTTACTCAGTTTGAAGGACAACTGAGAACAGGAGAGGCTTTTCAAATAAGAGTAGAGCAGGTCAGATCATTGTGGAGAAGATATATTGTCTTCCCTTTTGGCTTATTTTGTGCATTTTTGAAAAGCAGAGCATCTAAATACGAAGCATCTTTGATTTGTGGTACGTTTTGGACAGACTTCCCCAGATTGCTTGGGATCATATCTTTTGCATARGTTAGATGTAATTCTGTCTAGTTCCTGATGATTTATTTTTCATGAAGCATACTTCAGTGAAGCACATCGTATCCACGGGGAATGTATTTGGATTACAGTGCTTCCCTGCTAGAATTGTATTATGCTTAAAATTTATATGATTGAATGATGTTTCTTATGTTCTTTCATTTACCAAAATTTGAAGAAGATTTTACAGACTTGTGTATAAAAGCACTTCATTGGAGGAGAAAAAAGCTTACTGTTGAGTTGTTCTGATAGTCCCTTAGCACACTATATATATATGTGTATATGTGTGTGCACACACAGAGACAGATTTAGGAAAATCAATTTGACTCTTTAAAAGTGCATATGTTTATGAGGATTTCCAAAGCAAGAATTGCACATGACATGTTCAGTAATGTCTGTTACTGCAGTGCCTGAGCCACTGAGGATTCAAGTAATGTAAACAGATCAGCTGCATGCTGGTTGTTGGTATAGAAATGATTTGTGGGGTAAACGTGCTCACGGCATGCTTTGCATGGGTACGGTTCTGGTGGGACATCTAGTGGTGGAAAGGAGACCGATATCTGGGAAATCAAAGTAGTATTTAGAAACGTGACTCCTCTCAGGAAAAGAGGGCTGAAAAGGTGTGTTTTTTCTTCTTTCTCTACATATTGGTGTACAAATTGCAAGTATCTTTGAGTTTTGCTGATATTTAAATGCAATTTTGGCTCTCAGTTTCTGAAACTCTGGGAGGAGCAAGGACAAACTGCAACTTAATGGCAATAAGTATGTGCAACAAGTTTCCTAGGTGCCTTTCTGCTCCACTTTCTAGCTCTACAAGAGGAGTGGTGGAAACAGTGGAATGTTCTGATACTTTTGTGGTTTTCTTTTCTCAGCAAAGGCAATGCAAACCATCTCCTTTGATGGAGTTGGAAGGGCTAATCTGAAATGCCATAGCAGCCTAGGGTATAGTGTAGAATAATGTGACTGTCTAAATTTCTGCTTTGGTGTTGTGGTTTCACCCTTCCTTCTGGTGTGTGAACTGTTTGATGAATTCTTCCCCACTATGTTTTATAGCTTTAAGGTTGCAGAATCCATTTAGAAAGTAAGGTGATATTCCTATGACATCAAGGTTTGCAAGTTATGTAACAGGGCCCTGTAATGGAAAGATGAACTACAAAATCACAGATAATTTCTGAGCTCTTTTAGCCTGTCTCTGCATTAGAAGTTGATGATTCTTCCATTTGCAGCCAGAGCATGCCACATGCTCCTAGTGCTGAGCTTGGCCTCTGAGATATCAAGTATCATCACCCATGGGGCTGGAGGGCCCTGGGAGTGCAGTGAAGCTCTGAGGCTGGGCAGAAACTGGCCTTGCTGTAGTGAGCAAAGCTGCTATCATTGGCTACCAACCTGTGCAAGGAAAAGGTGGCAGGTGCTGGAGCCACCCAAGGCTGTGTGACTAGGTGTGAAGCTGCCTGTCTGCAGGTTGCTCTTCAGTGGCATTTGCCACCAAAGAGAAACTAGAGCAATATAAGTAGGTTTTGGATCTGTTCTCTTTGCTCTTACTGTTCTGAGAGAGGGTACTTGGAGAAAGCAAAAGCAGGAAATCAGCAGAGGTTTTGAAGAGCAAAGTTTGGGAACTGCACCCAGTTAAGAAGTGTGCCTTGAAGAGGGCAGGCTTGTAGGAGTGGGAGGCAGCTGAGGTTGAGGAAGCCCTGCAAAGTAGCATCTTCTTGCTACTCACACAATGGTCTCTAGTCAGGGATGTGCGTGGGCAGTGGCAGCTCCTGTACTAAAATGTTGACTTGTGGTTATTGTAATTTGTGGTGACTTAGCGTGATGCAGCAGAGCTTTTCTGCTCTGTGCTGAGGTGGCTTGTCTGAAAGAACAGAGACTGAGAGGCCTTGGGGAGGAACTGTGGTGGGTGCAGAGCCAGGCCTTAAGGCTGTGAGAATGCAGGTGTTTTGTAGGAGTCAGGAGGCTGTGCAAGTTGTTATAGCCCAGAAAATTAGAATGGCTGGACAGATAACAAGCTACTTGGGAGAGGTTGCTTTATGACCCATGTTTTTATTCCATCAAACCTTGTTTTCTATACTTGATTAGGTATTGCTTCTAGCTTATACTTTTTCCTTTTTTAAAATTTTAATTTAAAAATTTTTAGTTTAAAAGACTTTTTTGATGAATGCAATATTAAAACCAATAACACAGGCAGTCCAACCTTTTGTATCCAAATTTAAGATATGTCTGACTCATCCTAGATTGAGTTATTGTCACAGGTTTCATACAGGTTTCTTGTACCTAGAGCTACTTCAGTCGCTGTGGTTACTTTGATWTTACCAGCAAAGAGGGAAAGAAAGCGAATGGGAGAAACTCCTGGCTCTTCAAATCATACTGGTTGCTTCTATGGGAATATGCTAGTACCACTTTTACCACCAAGATGGTCAGCAGGTATCTTTCTGTCTGGACTAAGAGTGTGTGAGAAACTTGGATTATAAGGTTCTGTAGTTAGCACTGTAAATAAATGTCCTTTCTTGCTCTAGAAACTGTAGGATTTTTGTCATGAACAGCAAATTACTGTAGTAAAGCTTCAGGCATTTTTCAAATGTTCCATTTTCTCGTGTTCAGATGTGCTTGGTTTTGGAGGTACTAGATAGTCTTTCCTGTAGTCAATGTTACTACATCTCCCTACTGTCCACATTTTATTCCCCTACCCTCTACACCACCTTTTACACAACCTGGGAGGTTACTCAGCACCTTCTGATACTGCAAGGCATATGCATGCTTTTCATGAGGAAAATTTCTTGGAATAAGTGTTTTCCCCTTTATAAGCCTGTGGTAGACAGACTTAGGCTTGCAGAACTCCTTGGCTATGCCTTGTGTTTGAAGAGTCCCTTGAAAGCCTTTATCAAGCTTTACTTGATGTCTTTCAGATCCGTCTTAGTTGTATTTCTGTTTGCATATGAGATCTTGGCTATTCCAGGTGACTGAGTGTAAAAAATGTCATATGGAAACTATCATCAATTGCCTGTTTCTTAATTTTGGATAACTGATAATCTTGTATTGTTTGATTTCCCAAACCACTTGCTGTTCTATATTAAAATGATCAAAATTATAAGTTAGGAGGACTTGTCTGAGCTCCAATTGCATAGGTTTTGGGAAAAGCCTTGTGTGGGTGGCATTATAATAATTTGAACACTGCTTTTTGAGGGGAGTTTTTGAAATCTCCACATGCTGGTAGTTTGCCATGACGAGTCATGCCTGTTGTTGTGATAGCATCTACTTGCCACCAGATGCTATTCAGGCAGTTTTTACCTTTGAAGTGTGATTCTTACTAGTGGCTTTGTTTGGTCTACTGAATCTTGACTAAAAGTGAAGTCTAGTCTGCTGAAACTTCAAGCATCCTGCTAATGTTACTAGTATATTATGGTCATTTAAGCAGCTGCTGAGGGTTGGGAAAAATAAAAAGGGAATTTCTGTGACAGCTGGAGAGGCAGTCCAACCAGAATAGGGAAAATAAGATAGGTGTTAAAGGTGTTGGGAAAGGAGCAAAATACCTTCATGGAATGGATTTGGAGAGCAGGAAAGTTCAGCACAGCAGTAACTGTGTTGAAAACTTGCTTTAGAGATGGATTTGATTTTAGGATAGCAAATGTTAAGCTGTTCCTTTCACCATTTAACCTCACCTTCCGTGATGGAAAAAATATTGCCCTTATGTTCTTGTTTTGTTCTGTTGTAATACTTGCTGAGAGGTGCTTGTCCATGCTGTTAATGTGTAGTAATGGGATTGATATCTTAAAAATCAATACAAATATCACACTAAAAGGGGAGGTCTTATAGATTAGTCTGTCAAGAGCTGTTTTAATAGATCCATCTGACATTTGAGACACTTTTCCAAAATTACCTTTTCAGTTTAAAATTAATTTTTAAATATCACTGGTTGTAGCTTCCAGGCTATCTGGTACAAGTTCCTACAGAGAAAACCTTTCTCAGCCGTTTAAGAAAAAAATGGAAATCGTAAATATTTTCATTATTTCTACAGTTGATCGAGAAAGTGCTTTTGCAAATGGAGGAATGGCAGCTCCAAAACCATGCTTTATTTTTGTGGTTTTGCCCTTCTCATAGAATGGAGAACTGGAGAGTTGAAAGTGGTGTAAAAGTTTGAGACAGRTCTTTCTAATATTGCCATTTGCAATGTGAAAAGCTGAATGATGCTGGCGTGATTCAGAGTTGTCAATTTTTTTTTTTAAATAGGAAAAGTTGGTAGCAGATAGCATATGCTGTTACAATCCACGTATTTGAAGTTATTTTTAATCTGAGGTTTTAAAATTTCTCTTTCCTCTCCCGGTCCTTGTTTCCACAGTTCTGTTACAGATGTCGTAAGAAGGTAGAGATCCTTGCTTGGCAGTGTACTTGCAGTCTTCCTCTGCTTCCTAGGAACCCATTAATTATCAATAATTGCAGTTACTCACCAAGTTTGGCCATATTTCTCTGGCCCATGAATGCTTTGTACTGCTGAGCTGCTAAAGAGATCCTGAATGTGAAGCATGTCGCCAATCTTGGAAACTGTGTAAGCTAACAGAAATCTGTGCTCTGGGTGCAAGAGACTATTGTCCTATATTGTGAGGATATACAGCATCTGATAAGRTGAGGAAAAGGAGGAGAGGAATAAAGTGTTTCTAGGCAAATGGGAGACATGGARGTGAACTGGGAGACTTCCCTTTTTCTGCTGCTGGTTGTGACTATGGCTAGAGGCTGTGGTTTTAGTGAAAGGGATGCCTCTGTTTTCTGCTTTGCTGCTGCGTATGAAGTTCGAGAGGTCTCCTGAAAGCAGGAGTGTCCTTATGAGTGTCCTCRTAGGTGGAAGCTCCTTGGAGTACAGCTAGAGAGGGACTGAGTGTGTCACCTTCGTGCCTCAACTTTGACTTGTGTCTGTCAAAGCAACTGACCCTTCCYGATCCCATACTCCTCGTGGACTTGGGAAATCAATGAAACAATATAAGGATCAAATTCCTGGTTTACTCTAGATCACTTATTATCATGCTGTGTGATAAGCATAACATCCAATCTATAAACTACTGCTGTTATTTATTGTTTGTACACCGTGGGCTTGACTGCAATGGCTGATTAATAATTAATAGGAATTAATGGTCGATGAAAGAAATATACCTTATATCTGTAATTACTGGMGGCTTCCTTGTACATTCTCCATAAGACTATTTTCCTTGTAGGATTCTGGAAAATACATATATTTAATGTCTATTTTCAGGCATGATTTTCAGCGGATATTGACTATAGCATCGTATTGATTGGTGACTGATCTCCAGAGGATTTTGTTCCTTTGACTATATTTCTTCCTTTTGCCTCTCCTTTGTGTTGGAATTCTAGACACARCAGATAGTTTAATCTATCAGTGTAGCCTCTAATGCTTCTCACTTCAAGGCGCTTTTTAGCTAAAAAGTWTTCTGAACATCCCTAGAGTGAGGAGTTCTTGCTGAGTACAGCCCGAAGTAAATTTTTTTGGTGACAATTTCCTTCAGTTAGTTCTGCCTTTTCTCAAGATGACTTCTCAGTATCAGTTGTACAGAGAACAGGGTGCTGTATAATGCAAAGTACTTTAGAGGGTTGGAGGAATCCAGTCATTTGCGTAGCTACCCAGGCTGATKCATTCACATGATGGTGTTTGTGCTCTTTCTCCTACTGCAAAGCTGGAAGAGGCTAATAGCTTTTTTGTGGACTGAATTTTTTTTCTATTTCAGAGAATTTGTGTCAATTCAAAATCTCCACTACAGGACAGAAAAGGTGTCTCTAGTATCTTGTTTCTATCTTCCTTTTGGGACAGATTGTTCAGAGYGATCTGCAGTGATTGGCATGCTTGACCTGGGGAGTTTAGCTCCAGGGTCCAATCCTTTGAGTAAAGGCTGTGGTAGATGCAAGGTAAGGTGCTTGCTGGAACAGGAGCTCACAGACCCAGTGAGAAGCACAGTTTGTCACATTTTCTTTTTTTTTTTCTTTTCTTCCTTCCAGTGAAATGTGCAGGGCTTGGCAGGCTGATTGCAAGAGTTCATCTGAATTTATTATTAGTGAGAAGTGCTCAAAAGTCATTGTGTTGCAGCTGGAGCTGCTGGTAAGCCAGGAATCCAAGCGCAGGAGTACTGTCTTGCAATGCAGGTGCCATTTCTAGCATGGTATTTTGCCCTGTTTGTGTCTTACATCTATGCTGTTTCCAAGAGGAATTGCAACCTAACAAGAGAATTTCACCCATGCCTATATTTATTCTCTGCTGTTAGAATGGTAGTCCAGTATCTGCTGCYAAAAATGCTGCTTTCATGAAGTTGGAGAACCCTAAATGTCACCTGTGGTTTTGATGATACTTTCTAGCAACACTGTATCCCTGGTGCTTTATTCACAACAGGTTGATGCTGTTCCTTTCTGATTTATGGTTAGAGATTTGGACAAGTTCTGTTTAGCTGACCTGTCACTTCTAAAGGGTGGGTAGTAAATAGCATGTTTCTAAAAGCATTCCTTTTCACGACTCCTTTAAAAGAAACCTTTTTATTTCAGGRTACTGCTTTTGCATCAAAAATCTATATGAATAGATTCTGATATGTTCCAAATGCACTAGAATTAATGCATTTTTAATTCCCATGGGAATAAAATGAAATCTAATTCAGAGTCAGAAAGTTTAAGGCAGAAGCTAAAGGTGAATGTGATGAAATTTGACTCTGTTCAGTGTATGAAAATCACTGTGAGCAGAACTGTTAGCTTTGGGAACCCAAAAGTGCACGTAGGGCCTTGTTCATCGTACCGTAGCTCTCCTGGATTCTCAGATTAGACTTTCATTTGTATGAAGGTTTGCAGGGGAAATAAAAATGACCAGCTGTAAACACATGTGGCTCCTTCCATGGTGAACCCCATCCTAGGTTAATTAAAAGCATTAATTAATTAACTGTATTTGACAGGGAGCCAACAGTTGGTTAGATGACTATATTTGCTGACATCTCAGAAGAACAGAGGAAATGTTTTCATAATTAATAAATCAGACAAATGCAGTCACTTTTCATCTGGCTTGTAAAAACATTCTCTAGTAAGGCCAGAAAATATTCTTTCTGCCCTTGCAATCACTTATTATTGTTACTTCCATATGACTATTCTGTAGAGCAGTTTTACAACTCTGTGCGGGCAACTTGTTCATTATTTTTTTCTAAGGTGGTACCTTTGAGTGAAACAAAATCATCAGAGGATAATGCTAACCATCCTTGTTTCATGTGAGTGTGGCCTGCAAGCAAAGTCTTCCAGTGCTTTATTCCCTTTTGTTGCAGTAAGGAGAAGGGTTTGGTGTGGARAGCACTCTAGATGGCTTAGGAGGGTATGGAGTCTCAATCATGAGAGATTTTTATAAGGACAATCTCATGAACCAGCTGCTGGGAATGAAGTAAACCTGTTTGTGTCCTTAGGGAAAGGAGTGGATGTKGGGGGGAAAAAGTAATTTACCTCTGTAGAAAAGGGCAATTACAGTAGGAAAAGTGGTAAAATACTGGAAGAAACTCCTGGAGAAGTTGAGAATCTGTATTCGTACATATCTTTAGGATACTCAAAATTCAGCCAGACTTGGCTCAAAACAATCCACCTGTAATGGATTGAACCAGGGATCTCCAGAAATAGTTGTCAACCTATAGACTCCAATACTATGATTTCCATGGATTAAGGGCATTTTAATTGGTGATTTCATTGGAGTTGTGATTAGGAGGTGACTTTTATGGGGGGAATAAATGAATACTCGCTTCTGAGGCACACCATTATGTGAACCATGYTGTGAAATTTGAACGGTTCTGTGAGATATGCATGCTGTGCTTGCTTTTCAGAGAAAGGAGACTGAAATAATCAYACTGAATTTTGCTTGAATACACATAGCTCATTTTCACAGCATAGTTTATTGGAAACATGTATTTCTTCACAGGAACAATTATCAACTGCTCAATAATCAACTGGATTATTGCAGTTTAAATCTACTTTGATCCTAGTTATATTCGGAGAGATTGATACAGTAGTAGCAAGGCGAAGGTRGTGAGCCTTCTGCATTGAAATTGATGGAAGTGAGTCTCAGTTTTCTAGTTGAATATTATTTGACATTGGCTTTTTTGAGGTAATCTATTTTATGCTTTTTTTCTGCAGCTTGACCAACACTTTCTCAGAACATTTCCATCAAATTAAGTGCCTAAAAGCCTGAGGTTCACAACCTCTAGTCATCTCTGAAAATCACTCAAAATGTTCATAAGCTGAAAACTGTATAATTATTTTTGGTGGCTATATTTATATTTTTAAGGCTTTTACAGAGTTTGACACGGTGTTCTAGCCATACCTATTAATATTTCACATCAAAATGCACTTTTAAAGCTTTCTGTACGAACATGCAAATCAGAATGATTTCACCCTTTGTTCTTCAAATGCAAACTTCTGTCATGCTACAAAACAAGCGTTTGCATTCAGGAGTTCATATTGTTRGAGTTGTGAAATTCTTGTGAAACAGAGCCAGATGGAAAAGAGAAGCTTTCTGTTCTGTCCCAATGTAACTTTCAATGCTTCTGTAGCCCTGAGGCTTTCTTTCCTGTAAGTGACATTTGTCCAGTTTATTGTCCTTTTTAATTGGGAGGAGCATGACATTCAGAGCAAAGAAAAATGCTACTTGTAGATTTGAAAAATTACAATAATTTATTTTTGAACAGTTGAAATCTCTGTAATTACCAGAATTTAAATGTTTTGCCCTGGTTTATATTCTCTTCAGTTACTATTCATTGTGGGTTGGATAGGATGTTACATATCTTGGAAAGACAAACAGCTAAAAATAACAGAGTTGTTTTCAGTAATAAATATTAAATCCTTGTGCCCTGAGCAGATTGCTAGCCAGAAATATGAATTTTTACAAGATTTTCTGTGTAGAAGGAACAAGAGTGTTTAGAGCTGTTTATCTTTCTTGCAACTTCACATCAATGCAGCATAAAGTTTTGCCTTCTCAGATTTGTCTCTTTTGAGTACTGCCTCTGCTGAGAATTTATACTCTTCTCCATAAAGACACAATGTCCCCAAAAGTTCCATTATCTGTTTTTCATACTAGAGTTTTGTTGGAACAGGATATCACACYGACAATTTATGGAAGGCTTTGGTTATAGTTTGACTAGTTTCCTTGGCTTTTATTGGAATGAAGAACACCAGCAGTTGGGGTGAAGAACACATGCTCATTTTACTGAGGTTTTAATATGACCTGGAAGTCCAGAAGTCGGGCCTTGTACTCTACTGACAAAAAGTCAAATTTTGTCCTATGCGAGAGGGAAGAGACTGAGWGTAGTGGCTGGTAGGTGCATGAAACACCCAGGGCTGCAGGCAGCACCCCCCGTTCTCCCAGAGGGTGTGAGCACATGCAACAGCAGGTGGAAAGAAACAAGCAGATGTGGCACCAGCGTCTTGTGCTCTTAAAGGTTGTGTGCCTTATACCGTTTTTTTAAGACTTGTATGTTCACAAATTGGTTACCTAAGTCTTCTCCTTCTGTGGCAGCTGGAAAGTTGATCATCTTGCGTATGTTGCAAGATTGGACTAAGCAGATTTTATTTTTCAGACATTCGTTAGGAGCTCAAATGACTTTTATGTTTGTAGTGCATGTYGTATGGGTCTAATATTAGTGCATGACTATTGCATGTCGCAAGGTTTTATATTCTTTGTAGGACCGTTATGTAGCTTGTGTGTCCCATTAAGGTACTGCCCTATGTATGTTTTAGCAGGACAGGAAAAAGCTAAACCAAGTTTCATTTTGGTTTCCAAAGAGATCAACAGCTGAATAATGTAAGAACTGAAGGGCATATAAAGACTTCTGTGCAGCATTTCCCATAGTGAGGAATTCATGGTTCCTTGGTTGGAGTTACTAGCTTTATAGGAGACTAACAATTCCTGCGCTGCTTGCACCATTGGGGAACCTACATTATCCAAGGTATGCCTTGTTTCTGGACCACTGTTAGCCRAGGGGTTCCTTTTTTCTAGACTGCTAGCTAGACTCTTAGAAGCTTTAGTCTGTAACTTTCCTTAGCACTGATAAACAAGTGATATGTAGTCTATGCAGAGTGTTGCACACATATATGCATTTGTGTGAGCATATATATATATGTATATGTATTTTAGACTGTCCTTGTTCTTTTGTTAGGTCTGAAGAACTACCTGTTCRATCTTAGGGCTTCTGTGCGATGCCTCTTGCTAGAAGATTGCCTTGCCACACTGTGTAGCATCTTCAGATGTCCTTAGCCATAGCTGGAAAATAGTGAGATACAAACAGGGAACGTAGGTCATTGCTGAGAACAGCTGGACATTTAAGGAGGGAGATGGACTAAATAGACAAGGGCCTTTGAGCTGAAAGGGCAGATGTTTATCCTTACTTCTCCCCAGGTCAGTCATGCCAGGTCATGCCACTTGTGTTTGGGGTGCTTTTTAGGATAAGTGCTTGAGTATTACCTCCTAGTTCACATTTAGTCATTTTTATTTCTTTCTTCTCCTCCTTTCTTTTAATGCTGTTGAGAAGTGCAGTGCCTGAACTGGAGATGTGCTAAAACAGSTTTGCTCTCCCTGGTGATTCTGAAAGGACTACTTTTGCTTCAAGCCTGCACTAAAAAGGGTAAAGAGGTCCCCAGGCTCTTACCTCTGCTCAAGGTGAATTTCTGCAGTGTGGATGTGATAGGAGGTAGCAGGTTTTTGTGGCTTCAAGCAATAAAAGGGGCTACAGAAAGCTTGTCTCTCATAGTAAATGAGCCTTCTCTGTTTCCTGCTCACAGGTAGGAACATTATAATCAGACTGCAGCCAAAGCCAAGCAAATTCAAATCTGTCTTCCAGGGTCTTCTGTGTGTGTGTGTGCATCTCCTTTTTGTTGCTCTAATTAGAAAGTATCCTCGCTGCTTCAAGACACTATTTGGAATCTTTTCTAGGGGGAGGGTTTAGGCTAGGAAAAGATATTGCAGTCAGCAAGATGAGATTATCTCAGCTGTTTTACCTGTGCGATCCATGATGCATAGATGGTGCTGCAAAGCCCACGTGTGTTTGGCTGGTTAACCCTCAATTTGGAGTGGGCATATATGGCCCAAGAGGGTTCTCAACCACTGAGTTCTGTCATATGGTGCCTCCACTGTGAAATTTTGTGTATAATCCTCCAGTCAGACACTGTCTTTAATGTGCTGATGGCATATTGCCTTCAGCAATAACTTGCCCGTTTAAAGTTTTTATAGGTTCTGGAACGTTCGTTTATGTGCAGAAGCACCTTTCCTCCTTATAGTTTCTTCTTGGCTGTTGATACAAGAGCAAATATATTTGGGAACTCTCTGAATTTCCCTTTCTTAGAATGTCAGCGCTTGCTACGTTTTCATTTCTGTGTAGATAATGATACCAGCAGTCTCTGAACTTTTTCTTATTTAATTCATCATAGAAACATAGCACTCTGGCCAGGATCTGATGGTTTTATAACACTGGAAGTCTAACATGATTGCAATAAAGATTGAATTGGTAGTTTATTGATCCTCATTAGGCAAGTTCCCRTAAACTGTAACTGGCAGGGTTAGCACTAACATAGCTGGGTTTGTCAACTCACTAAGTTAGCAAGTAGCTCAAATTACTGTCTCTTACAGACTTAGTGATGTTTTTGTGCTCTTTTCTTTYGCACATTTGGATGAAGCTTGCCAGTGTGAGCATGTGTTTATACAGCAAATCCAGATCTTACTGCCTGTAAAGACTGTTGGACTTGTGAAGATAGAAGCCTTTGTAACTGTTGTTCACAAAGTCATCTCAAATTAGTCCAGAAATGTAGTTACGTAAACTTGAAAGTCTTCTTGGTACTTTCTGTGTGTTAAGAAAGAAAGGAAATCCTGCAGAATTTGGCAAATACTCACTTAAATGTGTCTAGGAGACAAATTTTTGCTGGAATATAAATAGTGCATTTGCTGTCACGTTTTATGTTTAATGCAGGTTTGGAATATTTGCATATGTGTTATCAGACGAAGGATTTAGACATGGTGGGAAGGTTGAATGATAATAACCGAAGGAGGAATTCTTTCAGGGTTACTGAACACATTTTTCCCTGTAGATTTAAACCTTTGTGAGATGTTCAAAGAGGGTTTTATGCTTGCTTATGCTTCTTGGGGTGCCCTCTCTTTTACCTGAAGAACGTATGAATCCACTGTGCTTGAAATGTTCTCCAGATTGCTATTTGCACTCTCTGGTTTTCCCTTGCTCAGTAGGACCATGCTTGAAGGCTTTGGTCACCAATCCTTCAATTGAATGCATATATATTTATATTTATATAAATTCAAGTRATGATTGAGCTCTATATGTACTTATTGGTTTCTCATCTGGATAGTTATCAGTCTGCATGGGGTGAGGGCCTGTCCTATCACAGGATGAGGCTAAGGGACTTAGYGTGGGTATAAACCCAAGATAAAGGCTCCTACTTCACCAACATTSATTCAAATGCATCTTGCTGCTACTGGCCTCTGCTGAAGGCTGTTCTTGTGAAGTATGTTTGTGAATGCAGAGCATCATGGAGARTTGCTTTGTTTGAGAAGTGTTGCTCCCAGAGCCCTGTATGGAAGTCGTGAGTCTGAGATCTGTTTCGGGATGTCCTCTGAAGTGGATTGCTTGGATGAATGAGCTCCCTGAGCTGAACACACATGTAGTGGGGAAGGTAAAAGGATGTTTTCATTGTCTGGTTTATTGGTGTATGCTACTGTAGGGAAACTAGTAGTAGTAGCTATGAACTTCATGATAAGTTATTCTCTCTGAAGTGAAATGCTTTAAGTTAAAGCAACGAGGAAACCAGATTACTTGCACTGGTGAGACTAGCAGTAAAAGAAAAAAAAAAAGGAAGTTCAGAGAAAGCTTTCTTTATCAGGTTTAAATATCAGTTGTAGAATTCTATATGGTCACTCATGTGTCAACTTTTTTGTAAGTTTTTTTTTTAGGTACTGAATTTAAAACTGTTTTGTGCTCTTTCGATACATTAAAATCTGAATACTGTTTCCCATTTTCTTCCATTTTCTTGTTACACTTGTGGCTTTTTAATGTGCTGTTAAGTTAAACGATAGCAATATTGTTTTCGTAGTTTTCTTACAAWATACTGTCAGCAGATGGAGCAGAAACATTGTTGTTTTCAGACACTTAGCAGTAACCTGCTACAGGTATGTATTTTTTCCTGTATCCTGCTGTACTTATGTCTTTGYTCATTATCAATTGCTAAATCTGTTCTTGCCTTCTCCTACGCATTATCTCCTTTTCTGTGTCCTCCCTTAAAAGGCAAGTGTGACACCGATCAGAAAAGGTGGAGCTTTGCAAGCCGAAGTATATCAAAACCTTCCTCTTCAAGGAATGAGTTCAGCAGGATCACTGGGGCATTTTGTGAAGATTTTGGAGAGTGAAGCACTCTCCACACACTGGTACGTGATGAGATTTTGTATTTTCTGCAGTCAGAGTATATACTTTYAATAACCTGTAACTGAGGTGCATGTGCTGCTGAAGTCTGGCATCTTTTTCTTCTGAGGAAATTTATGCCTTAAACCAGTGGCTAAAATTATCTTGATGGAAATAGTTATTAGAGGCATAGATTAATCTAAAATATTTTTGAACATGGAAGTTGGTCTTTTTTAGCTGTAGCCAATTTGGTTCCAGCTGGGAAAGCTTTTTAAAAGCCTAATATAAGAACTGAAGTCTCTTTAAAAATATATATATATTTTTTTGTTTTTTTTTTTTTCCTTCAGTGACTTCCATGTGGAAGATTTTCTTGAAATATACTCCTCTGAATGCTATGGACATCATAACTTAAAGACTATTAAGAGGATTGTTCTAGTGTTAATCCAGTGATTAAAATAAAGTGTCTGAGAAGACGATGCTCTAATACAGTAGTTTGCACTTTCTATATATCTTTCTATGTATTAGTAGGTTGGAAATATGGAAAATTAATTGATTTTGCCTGTTATGTAGAGTGCAGCTGTGTACCTCAACTCATTATTTAAAGTATATATAATTTTTGTGTTGTTTTTATCACTTGTGGGGTTATTGGATTTCTTTCATAAGTATTAGCTAAGCACTTTGATACCAATTAAGTTATTCAAAACTTAAAGTTAAAAATAATGTCTAAGCTTTTTAGAGGCTCTCTGCCTTCTTGAACTTTTTGCAGTTTGTTAGCAGTACATTCATTCTTATCAATTATTTACAGATGAATTGGGACAGACCGAAAATTCTGTAGTGTTTTCAATAAATAATTTAATGCCCTTGTTTCCATTTAATCTCTTCTCTATGTAGTTATGTGCATGGTCACTATTCTGTTGTTAAACTTACTAAGCACATCAACAAATAAAACTCAGTCAATAAGTAGATTGCACAGATCAAGACCAAAAAGTCTTTCTCCCCATGGAAACATTACGTTGAGTTCTACCTKTTAAATTATCTATATTTACCTCAAGCATCAGTCATAACAAATTAAAAGTATTTGCTTACTGGATTATTAGGACACTTCTCCCAGCGCACAATTACTGGTTTTATTCAGTTAAAGCCTTAGTTTAGTGGTAACTGAAAGCTTCCTTCCTTTTGCTGAGGATGTTTGTGCGGCCAAGTGTTGTGTGAAGGAAGGCGGAGTTGTACAGTAGGACACATCTCAGTCATCTTTATCTTGGTRGTTACTAATGCTAACATTCTTCAAAGAGTGGATATGTGGTGTGTGGCTCTATCTATGTGCCCAAATGATTCACAGGTTGTTCTTTGGGCGTCCCTTTGTGSGTGCCCAGCACTCGGCCTCTGCTGGTCTTAAAATGGTAACTGCAAAGGCCTTGGAATAGCAATTAGCAGAAATCTTCCATCGCTTTGTGCTCCTAATGGAGCTCTGTCATGTGAAAGTCAGGTCTGTCTTTAGTTGTTAGAAATTTGTTAGAAACAACAATTTCTTTGTTGTTGTCACCTTTCCTCTGGTAGCTTGGGTTTCTTATCTATAAAAGATAAGTTGCACTGGATTGCTTTTTCTTGATATTCCAGACCATATCTGTCATGCAGTTCTTTATAAAAGATGAGAACTTCAGAAATGCCAATATCAACTAGATAAATTTGTATTTGCCCAGAGTTTGATAATGACTGCATTTTTGGAAGCAGAGTCGTGTAGGTGGAAAGACAATTCTGAAGATCTGTAATCCAGTATCCCCTACTCAAAGCTGGTCTGGATAGATCAGGTTGCTCAGTGTTTTCTGTTTGAATATTTGCTAGAAGGGAAATATTCCACAACCTCTAGGCCCTTTTCCTATTTTTTATATCCTTTGTGATTAAAAATTTAAAAAAAAATTGTTGAGTTGAAGTTTTCCATCTTAGTGATCATCACCTCTCCTCCTCTTGGGGCACCTCTGAGAAGAGTGGGGTTTTGTCCCATTTAAACCTTCCCATCGAGTAGTGCTGTTTGCTACTTATAATTATCTTATTGCTAAGATCTCCTTTGCCTTTGCTTTCTCTCCATCAGACKTGAAAAGAACAGCGCGCTCGGGCTCGTGTACCTTGTGCTGCCTGCAGCCCAGCACAGGTTCAAAGAGAACGTTGAGCAGCAGCTCTGCAGGTGAGAACGCTCCATCCCATGCACTGAAGGARGTGGGCCTTTTCCAAAGAGTTAGGGATGGAAGAGGGAGGTAGTGAAGACTGGGAAGGGAATAGTCTTAAGGATAACTTAAATTCTGGCTTTTTCTAATCTTTAGAGATTTTCTGGAATTTTGTGTTTTAGCATAGATTTTTTTCTGTCCTGACTATTTAGTTCACAACATATGAATCATGTATCTAGTTATCAATATGACTTAGATCCTTCAACAACTGAAATGAGACCAGTTGTGAGCGGTAACTCTGTTCCTGTCTTTAGATTATAAACAGAATATATAGGAAAGTATCAAAGCAACCTGTTTTCCTCTAGATTTCTGGACAAATAAAGCCTGGCTTGTCTTGTGGAGACTTACAACAGGACATGACCAAGACCAGTGGCATCTTCAGAGATCAATTTCTAGCTCAGTGTTTCATAAAAAGTATGAGACATTTTAAGGAGCTGTCTGGGTTTTCTCAAATGYAGTTAGGCCTCTTTCTGTGAAAGACAGCACGATTTGTAGGATCTCAGATGTGTGTGGAAGCTGTCTGAAATGTAACCAAGTTGCCAGAGATTTCTCAGGTTCCTCTCAGACTTCTTGTCCTACCCTTTTAGGGAACTAGGTTTTTAGGTTTGTGCAAACCATCGTGATGTTGCATGACTGTCATAGGGCTTGCCTAGTTGCTCTGCATCAATGTAATGTGGTCTGAAATGAGATTTCTAACCACACTTAATTCTGTTTTTGGTCAGATGTGTTTAACCTTTTTTGTGTCAGAGTGTCATAGATTTGAAACAGCCTTTGTTATTTTTATAAAATAAAAACTAAGGCTCAATTTGAAATTGTCTGTGCTTGTTCTTTTAGAGAATGGTGTTGCTCTTTCCTTATAAAATGCCTGATCTTTCAAGGCTTTGGTGAACATTGGCATTATGCGGGAGTTGGTTCTATGTGAACTAAGTAGGGGTACCTTTTTAAGATTCTTACTTTCAAACAGCATCAGATCAATGTGGAAAAAATGAACCTTAAATAGCCTTGACTTTTAAACTTGGGAATGACTGCAGTTGGTTGATTGCTCAAGGTGTGATACATTGAAATGCAATTTTAGATTTTTTTTTTCCCTTTCTTGTGTGTAGTTGATTCTTGTTACATGCAAAAGGTGGGAAGGAACAGAGAGCTTTTTCTGATTGGCATGACTTATATCGTCATCTCTTTAACTGGGCTATTTATGTTGTTGCTATAGGAATATTGACCACAGAGCCAGTTTTGCCAGCTCCTGATGTGCCAGAAGTTATGGGGAGGAGGCAGGGAGATTATGGCTTTGTTATAGAAGAAGCTTGTTCTGGGATTATTCTAGAAATCCAACTATAGAACTGAGTTTTAATGCAACACCCATGGGGCATGTGGGAAAAATAGTGAAACAATTTACACAGTTCACTTAATCTGATTGGTGATGCTATGTGAATGGTTAGAAAATTTGCAGTTATGGCACATGGAGGTGTTGTCATCTTTGAGCTGAGTGTTTGTACAGAAGATTGTGGAACTAGGGCTAATTTAAAAATATGTAACTGYGAGAGATAATTACAGCATGGAAGAGGCAATGAAGGGGAAGCCTAAGATCCCAACCATGCCCAAGAATTTTGCAGAAATCACTGTAGACTGTTAACCTAAATATGATTTTGTTCTGTGCATTGGGTTGTGGTGTCAAATGTTAAGTGATCTTCCCTCAAAGGTGATGAGACCAGTACAGATATCTGTTCAGCAAGGTAATTAAAAATGTATTTGATTCTATAAACTTAAAGGATTCTACCATRATGGGCAAGTCCACTAGCTCTCAGATCCTGTAGATTTTGTTAGATTTATTTATTTTATCATTTTCTTGATGTCAGAGGAAAGGGCAGGCTCATGAAGGATCTGTGTTCAGGCCCTGCAACTGCTCTAAGGTCCTAGGGTGCTACTGGGTGAGCTTTTGTTGCAGTAATTGTTCGTGCCTCCCATGATATGAAGTGTCCTTGCTTTATATCTGGTGAAAGTAATGACTGCTGCCCTGAGCTGCCTTCATCTCCCTGTTTCCTGTGCTATTTCAGGTTTCTATGGGCACCATGCGGTATCGAAGAAATGGCAATTTTGAGAGTTCCAGGCTCCTTTATTCCAGCATGTCGCGCAGCATAGATGTGTCATGTGGTGACAGTGTGAGTATCAAGAACATTCTTGATGAGGTGTCCACTCTCTTGGAAGTGGGTCACTGTGATAATGAATTAAGTCATGTGCAGACAGCAGTAGACTAATTGATTTGTGGCAATTTCCCCTTTTATGGAAGTGTTGTTCCAGCTAGCAACTCTTCAAACTGCAATGGCTCTTCACTAAAGTAGGAAAGGTCTAAGGACATGCCCTGGATAAGGCTTGTGGATGGAAGTAATTGCTTTATTAACAGAGCTGGTATAGTTGGAAACCACTGACAAGCTTTGTGCCAGAAAAATCTGTCTTYGAAAGGCTTAATCTGCATAAGATCTGAGGAAGGGTTATCTCCTCGGATATAGTTTTGGAATTCCAGTCTATAATTTTAGTAGGCTTTTTCTGATGTGTGCTCCAACGAATGCTTGCTAGCTATCCTTCCTCAGCTGTTTTGAGAAGAGATCCTTGGAGCAATTGCATAGTTTTACTTGTTAAGTTGTCTATGCTTTTACTAGAGGTAAAAATTTTGGGTTTTTTTTTCTTCCAAGGATTTGGTCAACTTCATTCAAGAAAACTTTAAGAAGAGAGAATGCATCTTTTTTACAAAAGACACCAAGTCAATGTAAGTGGATACTCTTGCTTTACAAGATTCGGGACTGGGAAATGAGAGTGTTTCTGCCTTTTAGGCCATTTCAGAGGTCAGGGAGGTGTAGTTTCTCYAGGCTGAATCAGGCAATGCAAACTTCTGTCTCCTACTTGTACAATTCTTTATCACTCTTTGGTTAGGACTGGGATGTTCTTCGACCATTGTTGAAAGAGAGGTTTGATGCACCACAGAGTGCTGCTCCTGGCTGTATCTGTAGTTGGTGCAAAAACTGTAAATATAACAGTTCTAAAAATGCTCTGCATTTGCATGTAACGTCATGCAAAATTGGAAAACCTTTGTGCTGTGTTTGGATATCTTCTAGTAACTGCATTAAGTTTTTGTATCTAATTCCCTTTTTGCAATGTAACTGTGGTGATACATAGATACTTTTMGGGATGCCTTATCAACATTTGTGTCCTTGGTATCCTTGTTCAACTCTGAACCTGTGAGGAAAAATGCTTCAGAGACAGAGGAGGGGAATTTCTCATCTCAAAGTTTTGCTTTGTTTCCTTCTGCCATTAAAAATGAGATATTTGGAAAAGGACTGGTGGAGGACAGAGACAACTTTATCTCTAAATATACAAATCTATACTTGAAACTACAGCTTCCTTTCAGACAGCAATTAGGTGGCAGCAGTTGCAGAACCAAATCGTTTCCATGAACAAGAAACACAGGAAATTCAAGTTGGTCCTTGTAGATTTTTTATATTCTTCAAGCCAGTATTAAACTTATATTGTAGTCTGCTATGCTACACAACTCTGCTAGTCCTTTTGTAGCATTAAGAGACTATTGTTCTCTGCTTTTCCTTGTATATGGACCCTATAGTATCTTATAAATGCTATCACAAAGGCTCCTCAGGCTAAGATTTGATTGAATAAGCAAAAAGGAAAATAAAACATTTAAACTGGCTTTCAGATGCAGTCTCTTTGCATCCTTTTCTGTTCTGTTRTAGAATTGAACAGAAAGTTCTAAGCTGCTAGTGATCCAACTTGAATTGTGATGATGAAAAAGCTCTTATAGAAAAGGTCCATCCAAAAATGTCAGCTGGTTTCCCAACACAAAAGGCGTTTTCATCTCCTTCCCAGTGTGAGCTACCACAGAGTCAAATTTTAGGAGGASGAGTTGCGTGGTTATGTACTGTGCTGCTTAAGCAGAAAGACACTGCATTTGTTCTGATGGTCATACCAGGTGTGAATTCTCTGTCACTTGTTAATAAAACATTGAGTACTGCTGGAAACAAGAGCTTGCTCTATGTGCTCAAGATGTTCACTGTGTGTTTTCATGCTCATTTACTCCTCTACCAGGGACAACTTGTGTAAATGTGGATACCCTGAAAATCAGCACATAGAGGGCACTCAAATTAATAACAGTGAAAACTGGAATTACAAGAAGCACACCAAAGAACTTCCTACTGATGCTTTTGGGGACATTCAGTTTGAAAACTTGGGGAAAAGAGGAAAGGTAAGTCGCTGAGTATGTGTTAAGGCTCCTCTTGGGTGTCCCCTATTCAGCATCCTGAAGCCAATTGAAGTCTCTGGAAATGTGGGTAAGRTGAGGCTGAAGTAGACTTTATTTTCATGAGAATGGAAAGAATTTGGCTACAAAGAAGTCCAGCTGCTTGCTTAAGTCCTGATATTATTTTAGAGGCAGATGATGGGTTGGAAAGAGGTTATCTTTTTCCAGATGTGGTGTAAGAATGGGTGAATGAGGACAATGCTCTTTATGTGCACCTAGCCGTATTTTAATTTTTCTGTAATACAATTGGAGTGTTTAGGGGTAGGAGGACATAGGGAAATAATTTAAACGAGACCCATGATGACTTCTTCAATGTGATTATGCACCACAAGTGTATCAATGTACAGTTACAGTAACCATTTTGTGGTCCTCATCCTGAAATCTGATGTCAATGCGGAAGAACTTAGCACCATGTTAACTCTCTGTAGTAGTACCTGCATTTGAAGCTCACAAGATAAGCTCAGGTGCTCAAATAATCAACTCCTGATAAAGAAGCTTTGTTCCTGATTTGRATTTCAGTGTCACGACAAGGTTGTTTCTTGGAATGTCATTTATTTCTGTTTCAGTGTGGACTAACTTGCACTTGGGAGAGAAAAATGTGATAGGGTGCGCAGCAGTGCAACTCTGGCCTGGTGCATGTTATGCATAYATATGTATGATATATAAGGATATATAAGATATAAAGGATTTCATATCTATAGGGGTGTAAAATTTGTCTTTTGTGAATCTGTAGTCTTAAATACACGTTCCTGCCACAAAATCATCCCTTTTGTGTATTTTGACTGCGAACTTTACAAAATATATTGTTAGTTTCTTATAAAGCAGAGATAATCATGTCAAGCCTAAGGTAATAGGAGCATTGCAGATAATTAGAAGTAGATAATAGTAATTTACATTCAACACATCATTTCTCAGGACAGAGGAGTGATGAGGGCAGTGGCYAAGGTGTTAGACTGTTGGACATGTCTTGTGCTCTCTTATATCTGCAGTGTTTCTCTGTACCTTCAGTGTGCAAGAACATGTAAGTTGCATATTCCATGAAATCTGAAATGGGCTGCTCCTAGTGCCTAACTGACTTCACGTGCCAAAAGAACATATGGCATCTCCTCTTTTGAAGAGTGGATTACTGACAGGTGGTGCTTGTGTGAATATAATGCAAATTATTTGTGTGAATTGAGACGTGCATCACCTGGGCCTACCAGGAGATGGCACAATTGTATCTCAGAGAAACACATTCAGGGGCTGAGCTGAGGGTTTCACCTAAAGGTGAGATGTGTAAAGCCTCACCAAGGATGTAGCATTAGGAAGTTCCCACGAATGTCTTCCAAAAGGCTATCATGCTAAACTGTTATTAGGGATGAAATTGGGATGGAGATTTTGAAAACATGGCAAAAGAAGCTAGAGAGCCTTATATATAAATAGAGAGATGAGGGAGATAGGTCCATATGAGCACTTTTTTTACCCTCAAACATGAAATGTTCAAGCTTCACTATAAATYTGAACAAGTTATTGTAATGCATTATGAAGTGCTGCTATATGCTAGAAGGGTATATGTTACGTTAGGGACACCATGTACAATAAATTCTGGGCTCCATGTAAGAAATGTAGTTCCTAATTGTTTCCTAGCTGTCACTATTTACCTCTTATTTTTTGTTTTTCTCTCAATCAAGTACATCCGTTTGTCATGCGACACAGACGCTGAAACGCTCTATGATCTCATGACTCAGCACTGGCACCTGAAAACTCCTAAYCTGGTAATTTCTGTCACTGGTGGTGCGAAGAACTTTGCCTTGAAGCCCCGGATGCGCAAAATATTCAGCAGACTGATCTACATAGCCCAGTCCAAAGGTAGAAACCTGCAAAGATGTCTGCATTATTTCATTGCTTCTAGCTACTGTAAGACACAATAGGAGAGGAAAATAGATAATTAAAGAAAGTGTATCAGACATAAGTCTGGGTAGCTGGTACCTGGACCTTTTATGTTGACTTGGTTACCTAAATTACTGTAGTTTTACTAACACTACCGGGTGCRTGAAGTATTTCGCTGAAAGTCTATTTTGCTGATGTTTGAATGATACCTTCTGCTTCTCCAAGTCGCTGAATAAATGAGTATTCATAAGCTCAACTATATCCTTTGGAACATAGGGTAGCAGGATTCCCTGGACCTCATGCTGTCCTACGCTAAACTTGCAGGTGAATTTTGATCTGGTGCCACTGCTATTCTACTTGATGGAGAAAGAGAAGAGCATGGTCTACTGAGTAGCACTGTGGCTTGCAACCAGCTGAGACATGAGCAGCTGGTTTTAGCAGCCTTGKCTGCCTAAGCTTGTGGGAAAAGAARCTCAAAGGGTCAGTAGAGAARCAGTGTTTAGTTTGTTTCTGCCTGCCTGATACACTTTGGGCAAGTGTGACTTGGCAATTTGGCAGTAGTGGGGTTGAGAGTTAGTCATCAGAAGTGCTTGTGGTAAAGTTATTTGTGCAGCATCTCTTCTGTGTTTAGCTGGAGAAGCAATGCCCCTCCTGCGGTCTCTAGAGGGAACGGGTTTGTGGTATCTCAATGGTAATACTCTGCTGCCCCATCTCCTGTTGCTGCTCGTTATCCCATGTGTCCCCAGGAGCCTGGATTTTCACTGGAGGCACGCATTACGGGCTGATGAAGTACATCGGGGAGGTGGTCAGAGACAACACCATCAGTCGGAGTTCAGAGGAAAATGTGGTGGCTATTGGCATAGCAGCCTGGGGCATGATTTCCAACCGTGAAAGTCTGATTCGCAGCGGCGATAATGATGTAAGAAGCGTGGGGTTCTCTGGTGGGGAAATGAGGAGAAGGTTCCTGTTCAAATTATACAGACTGTGTTCCTGACTGACTGCTGTTGTCAGCATTAGCAATATCTATTGGCATGTGATGACTGAATTGAGTGGGTAATTGAGATATCTGCTTGTACTTTCTGGTAAAGCAGAGCTAGGCAGATTTTTTTCCGGTGCAATGCTTCTGTAGAAGCRTGTCTGTTTAGCCTGAACTGCTGTGTCCTAAAAAAAAATTCAGCTGAAGGCTGGCTTTACCTCAGCATACATACCAGTGAGATGAAACACTGTTCCTTTTCCCAGAAATGGAGGGACCTTTCCAAGGTTATTCAAGATGTTGTAAAATCTSTGCATGGTAGCCCTCAGTAGGGTCTCTTATCTGCTAAAAGTATCAGATCTTCCTCTGCTGTTAAGGATCCTGCTCATCCAATAGCATTAGTACCATCTGTTGGATATACTGGTGGTATTCCCCTTATATTTACTCTAGTAGATGTTATAGAGCATGTGTAAAAATCCATCCTGTTCAAGATGGTTGTGTTTACTCAGGGACATTGGAAGTCTCTTTGCCACAGATCTATTGCTGCCTATGGATGAAAGAAGCATCCTGGAATGATGACTGCCAATGAGTCAGGAAATTCATAGACCTCTAAATAATGGGAAATAATTCAYGATGAATCCATCTGTCACTGGATCTCGTTAAACTCATTGCTTTTGATTSTAGGGGTACTATTTGGCCCACTATGTAATGGATGATCTCAAGAAAGACCCTCTCTATTGCCTGGATAATAATCACACTCATCTCTTACTCGTTGATAACGGCACCCATGGGCACCCAGCAACAGAGGCAAAAGTACGAACTCAGTTAGAGAAGTACATTTCTGAGCGGATTATCCCAGGTAAGTGTGGATGTCAGAGTGCAGACCTCCTTACCCTTAATCTTGTCTGCTCTGGGGCTTGTTCTTGGAATTTTTTTTTTCTAGAAATGAAAAAGGAGTATGGGGTAGCCCTCAGATGCAAAGCTTCAAGGRAACTGTGCACTGTCAGGGAGGACCAGCCTTCTCGACAGCAACACTTCTCTGCTCATTTTCATCAACCTGCTGCAGTCCTTTCTGGGACACAGCAAACTATCTGCTTCTGTGTTGTTGTCCTTTCCTTTTCTTGCTTGGCTGTCTATAGTTTGAAAACTGGCCCTTGACTTTTGCTTATTTTCCACCTGGTGTCAAATTCCAGGTAACTCGAGCACAAGTATGCAGGAGCTGAAGCTAAGCTTTTACCAAAATATAGTCTTTTGTGAGTGCAATTGATTCATGAGCAGCGTGGGCCTGGATCATCTCTTGCTCTGCCCCTTCTTTGTCAAGGATCTTGATTTGTCCTTCCTAGCAGAAAATTTTTAATCAAATTATTTTTTCGACTACCTGCTTCAGCAGAAGCATACTTATTACCGGTTATGATAGAGCACCCAGAGTTAGGAAATTTGGTATATCTCTTAAAAACACCAGCTTCTTGAGTCATGATTTTCTTGGCTTTTCTTTAAATTTGAAAGTAGAAAGAGTCAGAGGYTGTGAATCTTAAGCTTGCAGTAAGAATTTTGCATCTAAATTCAAAATGATTGAACCAGTAGGTTAACAAGATAAAGTTGGGTGTTTGGGGGACTTGAGAGGTTGTAGCAATTGACTGCTAGGAGGAAAAAGCATTTTTTGGAGAATGTTGTTGTTTAGGACTGATGTCAGTTTAGAAAAAAAAAATTTCCTTTTGAAAAACAGAAGAGCTGCTAATAGAGTTGATGATCAACAGTGAACTGGCATCAGAGTGTCTCCATGGACTGCTTGTAAATTCTTTAATTGTATAGAGGAAAATGTGTTGTTTGCATGCATTTTTGGTTGAATATTTTTCTCTTTTTGGCTTGTTTAACAGAATCTAATTATGGTGGGAAGATTCCAATTGTATGTTTTGCTCAAGGCGGAGGGAAAGAAACTCTGAAAGTAAGTTTTCTTCATTTATTTTGAGAAAACTAGGGACATTGTTGTAGCATTTGAGATGTGTTACTCCACAAGCAACATGATAAAATGACTAGTCCTACTGTTCACTCAGTTTTATCTGCCCCTTGCTATAGGTAGACACTGTTTGCACTTGCATTTAAGCTTTGTTTTGGTTCAGAATTTGCATGCAGAATTTCTGCCTCAGGCTGATGCTTTTGGAAAACTTTTGTTTGAGACAGTCTGTGTCAGCCATGTAGCTCTTGATGCGTTTGTGTAAGTTTTGATTTGGAAAAACTGCCTTGGATGCGCTCAGCAGAGATAAGTGTTTGCTTTATAGTATTCTAGAAAAATCAACTGATGCTGGAAGTATTCTGATTCAGAGCTCACTTGAAGCTGCTTGTTACTGTCTGAGAGCTGTAGGCTGCACCAGCTGAACAAGGCAAGAAGACTCTTCTTGTGCAGAGCCTAGAGCCCATTTTGAGCCAAGAAGGGAAGGAAGCACAAACTGAGTTTAAGTGGATGACAGGAAGAAAGGGGAACAGAAAGGAGGAAGATAATTTCGAAGCTTTGGGAAATGAAAGATCTAAGTGATACTGGAAGGGAGAAAAAGGGCAACTTCTAGGTCTGGATTAGGGTTAAATAACAGCAGTTTTACTACTTTCTCCATCCTTGTGAGAATAAGAAAGGTGGCCTGAACAAAGATGGTGAGACTCCTGGAGCAAAGGAGGCCAGGGCTTCAAAGCAAAGAGATCTGAAATCCAGCCCTGCTGAGAGAGGACAGCAACACCAGCTGAGGTGGGGACTGATCTGACCAGCAGTGAGAAAAGAAGCTGATGGTCTAGGCTGAAGAACTTGGAGGAGGCAACCTGGGAAAAAGCCCTGAACTTTGCAAGAGTGATAAAGAGTGTGTGTCAGCATTTGTGAGTTAGTGGAATTGAAGCAGAATGATTTTTAATAATTACCTTTTTAAGAGATGTTCTTGTTTACTAATTGTTCTGACCAGAACTATGCTTTGAATTTTGATGCTAATGAWACCAATTTTTGTCAGTGACAAACACCTTGAGTTCTAAGCACAGTCTCTGGTATTGCCTCATGGCTAGCACTAATCAATTAGTAAACCACTTTGAAATACCAGATCATGACCTCAGTCTCTCTGTGGCTTTCCCTGGTTTTCCAGTTCCATTCACAAGCTCAGTTTAGCTTTKCCCACAGGTAAGATGACGGATGAATAGAGATCCTGAGTTAARCTATTCAGAATTTAATGGAAAGCATCCATTCAGGGGCTAGTGATGTGACAAGTGACTTGTGGAACATGCTAACTTCCTTTTGCTTCCCAGTTGCTGGCCTCTGAGAGAGGATTTGACCGTCACTGAAGGATGTTGTTTCTCCATCATGCGCAACATAATTAGGCAGGCAGCCATATGGGTTCCATGTATATTATGGAAAGCCCTCCAAGGCACTATTAGTAAATGATGCATAACACAGATATTTATTAGCTATCAGAATGAGTAAAACCTGGTATCAAATTGAATGCGTAAACTCCCATCAGTAAGTAACCAGATGAGAGTTCAAATAAGGCTTCGTGCCAGTCTCTTGGTTACTTATCAGTGCTACAGGTACAGTTGGACACCAGCTTCCTGCTGGCTTGGAGGTGAAGCTGTCTTAAGAACCGAACTGAATCTCTGATCAGTCCAAAGCAACACAGTAAATGCTGTGATGCAGATGCTTTTCCCTGCTGTGCCTTAGTCCTAGCAGTGTCAGCCAGGATAGGCTCCCTCTTTCTTCCATGCCTCATGTTGGACAATAGGAATCAGCGTTAGCAGAGAAGTGAAATGTTTCCTGTTTGTTATAACCTGCAATGTATGACACACACTGTAGCTGGGCCCCTCTTAAGAAAACCACTTTGATCCAGTTGTCAAGATAAAATGTATTTCTTGTTTCATATGTTATCTGATTGTAATATGTGTTTGTAATTTGACAGCTCCAAGTTGACTTCTTTTTCATGAAACAGACTCTGTTTCTCAAGGCAGATGATAGATACTCTGTTTTACCTCTGGCTCATCATCGCTTGCATTGATTTCTCTTGTCCACTTTACTGGCAGGCAGCTTATATTTCAGTGACTGTGTTCTAAATGCAATGAGGCAAAGGGAAATGTCTGCTCTTGTGGTCTTTGCTGCATACAGGTTAATGCTGCTTCTGTCATCTTTTTTTTTCTTATCATTACGTAATTGTATGATATTATGTATCAGAAAACACTTGAGTGACAACTTGGAGATTTAGAACACTATTACAGTCCAGTAATCTTATGATGCTAAGGAAAGTGGCTGCAGGTARGAAGGGTTGCACTGCCTCCTGAATGCCTCTTCCATGTGGCAATTTTCTTGCTCTTTTGATCAGCTCTAGCATTTGGCAGATTGTGATTTCTCTGTCAGCTTCTGTGGGACTTCTTTACAACCCTGTGTCATTTGAGGGATGCTGTTTTAAGCAGTTAACCTTGGTAAGGTATCATTTGATGTGAATGAATATATTGTTGTGGATCATGGGTTTTGATTTTAATCAATCTCAGCCAAATCCAAATCTTCTAGACTTTCTTCCTGAGTAGCAGCGTGAAAAACAAGTCATGGTTCAAGTGATGATCTGTGCCTCTTTGTTTCCTTAGTCTATCAATGTGGCCATCAAGAGTAAAATCCCCTGTGTTGTGGTGGAAGGCTCTGGCCGGATTGCGGATGTTATAGCTAGCTTGATGGAGGCAGAAGGCACTCTTGCTTCTTCCTGTGTCAAGGAGAGCTTGCTCAGGTTTCTGCCTCGCACCATTTCCAGGCTCTCGGAAGAGGAAACTGAAATTTGGATCCAATGGGTAAGTATGTTACCTCAGAGAACTGCTGGGGCTGAAAGTTGGTGGAGGGGTGGAAAAAGGTCAGGAGCACCCTATGATTTCCAATTTATTAGCATTACCATATGCTAAAGTACCCTTGTGGACATTAGCAGGAATCTTTGTTGTGAGATACCAATGAAGTAGTTTTGACAGGATTGAAGAATGAAAATACCACACACTTTTATTTGACAGGGATGAAAACAGAAGGTATGGGTGGCTGTGTGCTTTGGGAAGGGGAGCGCAGGTCTGGTTTTGGCTCTGGGCAGGGCAAAGGTTGGATRTTTCATAACTGCACCCTCAATTCAATGGAGGAAGAACTCTGCATGCATACTAAGTCAAGCCTCACCACTGTACTTATGCTAGCGAGCCTCTCCTGTGCTAAGAGGYTAATCACAGGTAGAGCACTCAGGGTTTTGAGTTCCACATGGGATCACAATAGTGTTTACAAGAGGGTATTTCAGAGCAGGGTAACTGGAGAGATGAGGAGAGCACCTCTTGTCTTGGGTTGCTTGGGCCAGCCTCAGGAAACTCTTATGACTCTGGTTACTTGACCTTCGGATGGACCTCTTTTCAGATGCGTTGCTGCCCTCCTTAATAGGGGCAGAAAAAAAATGAGCTTAGGAAAATCTTAATGCTCTTTTATTTTTCAAAAGTTTTGTTTCTAGCAGCACTTCAGCTCAGTTGAACAGTCCATTAACTTGTGCTAATTGGTTTTCTCAATTAGCCTCATGCTTTATCCYGGGGTCTGGGTCTGTTCTCTTGGTCAATTATCCTCTGCCCACACTTGCTGTGCTAGGGAGGAACTGTGTTTTTGAACCTCTGCTGCAGTTGCTAATGGCTGATGGAAAATGTTATGTTGCTTTCTGCATGCTTAGGGTTCCTTGTCTTAGCTTTTTCCCCCTTTAGGCTATTTCTTAATTAGTGTACCACTGCAGGCTGTTTACTGGCCCCAGAGAGGGATTCAAGCCCTCAGATGTCAGCATATATTTCCTTTAGTATGAACCAAACAAATATCCTGTTGTTGAATTTTAATGGATTATTGTTTTTAGTAAGGTCCGAGTTAAAATCTGTGTCAGAGTTTGGCATAGGACATTCATGGGGCATCCTGCAAATTCACCCTGGTTTGAGCAAGGAGTTTGGTCTACATGATCTCCAGTAGTTTCCTGCAAAGCCAGTGATTCTGTAAATCCAATAAGTTTAGAGGAGTCAGSGTAGGACTAGGACATGGTTATTTGAAGAGAGAGGCCTGCAGAAACTGAGTCTGAAGCTGCCTTTGACCTTGAGAGATGTGATCTCCAAAACCAAAGAACAACAACTACCCTGTGAGCAGACTATGAGCCTGCAAGTTCCAGAAAGATCAGCACTGGGGATTGGGAAGTTTCCAGCTGCAGTTTTCCCTGGTTCATATAGTCAACTGACCACACTTTTCACTGCTTCTGCTGAGCTTCTGTGGAGCATTCCTCATTCTTCAGTTAAGAGTGGCTAGAATATTTTCTTATGAGAATAAAAGTGAGAAACCTCTAGAGAGAAATCATTTTTGACAGGACATGAGGAGGTGGAAATTGTCTTCSAATACACCTCACACCAGCCCAATCTTTTTCTCCTTATTAGTTTCTAATTTCTGAGATTATATCTGGTTTTAATGCTCTGCATTGGATGGAATCAGTTATTTGCTGCATGCTCAGAGGATAATTAATCCTGTACTTTGTTTTCAAGATGAATGTCACTGTTTCTGGACTTCTAACTGCATGTGTGCACCTCTAATTGCACGTGGAAATAGACCCAGAGCTTTGCTACAATATGGTGGGAAACTATCTAAAGTATCTTTAGAGAGGAAATTAGCATGGTTACTATAAAATCTAACTTTTCCTTCTTGTAGATCAAAGAAGTCCTTGAGAGCCCTCATTTACTCACAGTTATCAAAACAGAAGAAGCTGGTGATGAAATTGTGAGCAATGCCATTTCTTTTGCTCTGTACAAAGGCAAGTAATTGTCTTTCTGTTCATTTTTTTTTTTAATTAGATGGTAAAAAAAGTAGATTTGCCTGTGTTTGTTTTGAATAGTGGAGTTCAGCTTTAGGCCAATGCATTTGGGCTCTTCAATCTGTGAAGGGAGGTGAGCTGTGCTGTGAACATAGGATGCATTAATACTCTTGCAAGAACTAGCAAACACTTTGGAAACCTGAAGCAAACTGCCCCTGAAATAGAGCAAAAAGGACATGCATGTAGGCTGTTAGCTGCTTGCATCTGTGTACTACAAACTTAATCTCCACTGGCCTAGAAACCACTTGCTTTTTTGTAGCTTTGTGCCCTCATTCTTGCTTCTTTTTCTCCTGCACAACATCTTGTCAAAAGTATCACTGATAATGTGAAAGAGTTGGGTGTGGGGGGAGAAACTAAAGAAATAATACCAGTTTATATCCATTGTGGGCACTCTAACTTTTGAGGTCAGCTTTTCCCAAAGCACTGCCACCTCTCTAGAGATAAGCTGCTGCCACAGAGTGGAGCTTGGCTTCATCTGCAGTCATGTGGGCAGCCTGCAGTAATGCTATGGGACCTGTTTGAGTGAGATGGARGTTGTCTAAATGGTTAACAAGGCTTTGGGGATCATGGTTGGTATGTGACATCTTTGAGAGGTGCCCTTAGACAATAAACAGTGAATGTGCAGGGCTGCTTCCTAACTTTTGCAGACCCCACTGACTCTCAGTACTCTCTCACTGCAGAAACCTGTGTTATCTGCTGATGCAGCAGGGCAGAACTGGCTCTCCACTGAGGTTGCAGGCCTGATCTTGCTTTCCTGTCTGTGCATGAAGAAAGCACCTTACCATTACAGTCCCTGTGATGTTGCTTTTGTTAGACCTCATTGAGGATCCTGTGGAGTTTCATCTGTGTGTAGTTCCCTGAGGAGTCTATGGGAAAGGCTATACTGTTTTCATTGATGGGGTGTTCAGAGCAACTTGACTGTGACAGTTTAAGGGCAACTGACCTGAGATGTCAAGAGTTTGGTGTCTGTATTTCTTCCCACTGAGCAGTAGAGGCTGTTTGCATGTTGGTCATGTATGTGTGTGGGACATAAATGCATTTCTAAGCCTTCARGATGCTCTAAAACCCAGTTGTGAGGGTGTATGAGTCTGGGGAAAGAGGCTGGACAGAGGTCTTACTGTGCGGTTAGAAAGAAAGTGAAGAGCAGGGATTAAGAAGTATGCAAAGCAGCTTTTCTGTCTCTGATCTTTTACCTAGAGGATTCTTCTTCCTGCAGCTTTCAGCACCAATGAACATGACAGAGATAACTGGAACGGGCAGCTGAAGCTGCTCCTGGAGTGGAACCAGTTGGACCTGGCCAGTGATGAGATCTTCACCAGTGACCAAAACTGGGAGGTATAGACTGCTTCTGCCAGCATGCAGTCATGGTTCAGGGGAGATGTTGGAAGAGAGGCTTTCTAACAACAGCCCCTCCCTTGGCATCTTGGTCTTCACTGAGGATAAGTAACAGTTTTCTTCCTTAAATTGATGTAACTGGTTGCAAGAGTTATGTGCTCRGAGAAACTGTGGAGTTTCCTCTGGAGATATTCAAAATCTGTCTGGRTGCAGTTGTGTGCAATGTGCTCTAGGTGTCCCTGCTKGAACAGGTCTCTTCCAACCTCAACTGTTCTGTGAGTCTGTGCCAATGCCAGAATCTAGACCATCTRCAAAAGYAATTGCATATGGAAAAGGGTGTTGATGAGAGTTTGGCCACATAMAGGGGCACAGGCAAGCAGTACATGTGCTGTGAGCCCCTTGAGTTTCATTAGCCAGTCTCATGTAATGCTGCTGGGTGCTCTCTGAGCAGRGTCCACAACTGAAAAGGATATGGGGTCCCTACTCACATAGATCAGTGCCTCCAGACTTCCCTTGGGTGCTTTCCCAGGCTGAAGAGCCATGAGTACTTGTGAATTCTGAACTGCCTATTTACTCCAGCATCTGTTTGCTAGAAAGCAAATATCTTATTCAGAGGGCACCAATCTATATCTTGTAAATGGTGGTAAAATATTCAGGAAAGAATACTGCCCCCCCAGCAGTATTAAGGTAAGAAGCCTTGTTGTATGCCTTACTAGTAATAAAGGGTTAAAATTTACTGGATATAAGCAGAAGATATGATATCCAAGGGTAAACTGGATATGAGCAGACRGCAACATTAGACAATGTTAGGCAATGGCTTCAGTATAGAAATTCTCACCAAAATCTGGCCAATGAACACTGAGAAATTGCTGTATAGTGTGTTAAGTGTTCTGTTTATTTCCCCTATTCCAAAATTTTGAACCTTCTCAATGCATGTCTAGGGAGCAGGTCTGTTATCCTTGGAGACTGTGTACATTTGAAAAACAGTATTTGATGATGCAGACAGTGGGCCTGGCAGAAAAACTAAACTGTTGCTTCAGCCAGAATTTCTCATTTGAAAAGCTGGTAGCTGTAGGACTGGAGCAGGCAGGGACAGGGAGACCGTTCGTGTGTACTCTGGGACAGTCCTATCTGCTGTCCACATATCTCGTGCTCCCTAATAGTTGTCCTCTTCTTTCTTCCAGTCAGCTGACCTTCAGGATGTCATGTTCACAGCCCTGGTGAAAGACAGGCCCAAGTTTGTCCGGCTCTTTGTGGAAAATGGCTTGAACTTGAGGAAATTCCTTACCACAGAGGTCCTGACAGAACTGTACACCAACAACTTCAGCAGCCTGGTGTTTAAGAACCTGCAGATTGCAAAGAATTCCTATAATGATGCTCTCCTCACATTTGTGTGGAAGATGGTTGAAGACTTCCGAAGGGGCCTCAAAAGAGATGACAAGAACAGTAGGGATGAGACGGGGATACAGCTCTCAGTAAGTGATGTACAAGCTGATTCTGCTGCAAGTTCCCCTGAAGGAAAAGACCAAAAAAAAAAGTTTTGATATAGCAGGATTTACTTTAACRATCAATATTGTTTTTAAATGTAACTATTACCCTATTTTACAAATGYCTGTTAGGACAGGGTTATTTAACTACAGGAGGAGTGATATTGAGTTAAAAGTTTTAATCAGAATTCTYGGAAAGCATGTCCTAGTTATGCTTGTGATTTACACCAGTATGAATTCAGAGGCCAATATGGAAGTGCCAGATGAACATGAGGAGTTTGGACTCTGGTATCTTGGTTCATATTTGATGCTTTTAAAAGACAAGRTTAGAATAGACCTATCCAAGCATCTCATCTAGACCTGAGTTACAGAACTGGAGTCCAGGCACCAGTTAGGAAACTTCAGTTCTGTTGTAGTCTTATGAGACGCAACACATGTGAAATTCCGGGAAGTTTGTTTCAGAACATTCCTGTTCACTTTGAGAGCTTCCACCAGAGCTTGTGCTCTCTGAAAGGCTTTACGCTTCAGGAATCATTTCATGAGAGCTTTGACACCCTGGGTTCAAAATGTTCGAAGGGGAGGTGCTGATATAAAACCTCCACTGTGGTTTTATGATTTTTATGAAGTTGTAGATCTTACAAAACAAAAGTCTATTGGTATAAAATTAGGATTCCTTTTAGAGATTATTCAGAGATGATGTCTAAACACCAAGCTGTGAAGTAGATAGTTTAAACTACATGGCGTAATGTGACTTTACCCTGAATTTCCTGTGATAATCCACTTTAGGAAAAGCTGGGGACTGATTCTCCTCTACAAAACAGGAAAATGCAAGACAGTGTAATATAAGTTGGTGAGAGACAAGTRGCAGATAACCAAGGAGGGGGGGATCAGTGGTTTGTAACTGGAAGAAAATATGGAGGAGGGTGTAGGAAATATCTTGGTAAGTCAGGGACAAGGCCTATTTGCACAACCCAGCATACAGTTCAAGAGACTGTGATAGCCGGGGCCGAGGGGGGTGCAGAGCAGGCCTGATAGAATGCTCCACGGCTAGAAGGTTCTACCCCTGCTAGAAGGTTCTACCCCTGCTTGATGGTGGTGTGGGGGGGTGCTGAGATTGATGCAGCAGGTAGCCAATAGTAGCGGAGCATGGGCGGGTGATAGGGCTGGAATAGCCAATTGCCGCGGGACCTTGGAACCCTATAAGAATGTGTCACCCTAAACAATAAACGACGTTCACTCTTACCTCTGTGAGGACTCCGTGAGTATTCGGAAAGGTCTTCCTTCAGGAGGGCGTCAGGCTAAGAATTTACTGCATTTTACAGAGCCTGCGTCTGAGGAGTGGTGGCTTTTTCTTTCAGGATGAATGTCCCATCACAAGGCATCCGTTGCAAGCTCTGTTTATTTGGTCAGTTCTTCAGAACAAGAAAGAAYTGTCCAAAGTCATCTGGGAACAAGTGAGTGGAATTTTTCTTSGCCTCCTTTATCTCTGGTTTATAGAACTTTGAAGATTCTGTTCCCTTTTTGAATATAAAACTGCAATAGGTAAATACAAAGTGACAGTTTTCATGTAGATTTAATATTACCCATAGTGTGTTTTGGGTGTAGATTTCATATTTGACCTTCTTAATGTCAGGTGTGAGTTGGCAGACCAAGATAGCTTTTATTTATGTATAGTTGTGTGTTCTGCACCTATATTCAAGCTTGGATACTTAAGTTTCCTCCCATTCCACAATCTGTATTGTATCTGTAACAAATATTAGGATAATTAGCCCACAAAGCTAATGTAAGCTCCTGTTTATGATGATCTGCCCTTCTGAAAGGGAAGGCATCCTCCCTGCACATGTTTTGCACAGAATGTACTAACAGTCTGGGTAGATTCAGCAGGCTCCAGGCTGATGCACAGTGGGGAAAAAAAAAAGGTATCACAGGGAAAAAAGACCTGATTCTGTGAATTTCCAGGCAGAAATGCAAGTTGATGCCTAACCATTAAATGTGAACTTTTCAGACTGACCACAAAGTTGTTACTAAACCATTATAAAGGTAGGTACTGTTTTTGTGAGCATGGATTTTCATTTGCTGAACTTGACAGACAGCACACTGAACAGCTGTGCAAAAGGGGCATTATTTTTCTAAAAAAACTACCAAATTCTTTGCAGAGAGCTTTGCATAACTTAACTCTCTTTTCATAGACCAGAGGCTGCACTTTGGCTGCTCTTGGGGCCAGTAAGCTCCTGAAAAGCCTGGCCAAGGTGAAGAATGATATTAATGCTGCTGGTGAGTCTGAGGAACTTGCAAATGAGTATGAGACGAGAGCAGTTGGTAAGTGCATTTTAAGTCCTTTGGAAGTTGAATAGAAGTTAGAGAACAGGAAGTTGTTTCACTGCTGATATTTCCTCGATGCCTAATTAACCTTCAGAAACATGCAAGTGAAAACCAATACAGACACCAGAACAGGGATTTATTTGTAGCACCCGCAGTTTAAGGAATTTATACTCATCTGTGCTGCAGCTCCATGTGAGMCCTAGGAGGGAAATACAGTGCAGTGCTGCCTCTGCAGCAGTATTGCAGGTTATGGCCTTGTCCTCTTGCCTGCTCTGCGGGTGGGAAAACAAAGTTCAGAACTGTAGTTTCTTCACAGATACTTTGCTGTCATTGCTAAAAGTCAGGCTAGATGACTCTAAAGTTTAATAGTCTGAAGGTRCTGAATAAGGAAACTCCATGTTGACTGAAAGGGCCTCTGCAGACCAACCTTCTGCTTGAGGTGGAGCTCTYGTGAGCTAGAGCAGTTCAGCCATGGGGGTATTTAGCTGTATCTTGAAAATTTCTAGGAGTAGATGTTGTTAGATTATTGCTGAAAGCAGATCATGGTTGCTCCTGTTCTGGGGCTGATGGAGTCTAACCTGACCAGTTGAATTTCTAACCTTAATACTGTTTGTGTGAATKTGTCAGAATAATTGCAGAGCTCTATCACTATCCACTAAGTAGGTGGGCTGGTTCTGGTTGTGGGAGCGGGCTCTCTGAAGAGCTACACTGGAAATGTCTCSTACAGAAAATATACTTCATGGGATGAAATTTGTTTTTATATATGTGCATATATCTATCTATCTTACAGGTAAGTGTATCTCTTAGGCGTAATAATTTAGCAAGATGTGGTGAATTGAGCAGGTGCCACTGCAGTCTGTGGGGAAATTCATCAAAATTTATCTGTGCATCATAGTGTACCTGGCAACGCTAGCTGAAGGTATTGCTGGGAGTAGCTTTGGTAGAACAGCTGTTTGTGAAGGGCTGGGGGAAATAAGCTGTCSGAGAGGAGAATTTCTAAGGAAGGTGGCTTTGCTGTTAAAAAGTTCTYGTCGTTCTCCAGGGAAGCAGTATGTTGTGCTGTCACAGATATACCAGCAAAGCTGCTTGCTAGAGGGGAATGTGCAGAAATGGAGACATAAACAACCTGATCAAGTATTGYAGCTGAAAGCCTGCAATAATGAAAGTGTGGTCTGAGATTTCTTCCTAGCTTTGTGTGGGCAGCACTCAATGCACCTGGTCACAGGTCTAAAACTTGCATTCTGTKTTAATTCTTGCCTTCCCTACAGATTTGCCCTACATGTCAAACTTTTTTTTAACTCCATGTGCATTACTGGGAGAAAAAACATATAGCTAGACTAAGAATATCATAGCTGTTATGAAACTGCCTTGTTTGCAGGATATTTCTCAACCTTGAAAGCATCACATTCTCCTCTTCTTTAACTCTATGGGTAATACGGGACTATTGGGATTGACTGTAATAAAGGTAGTGCCAAATCAATGAAAACAAAATGARCAAAGCAGTCATGCAAGTTACAGARCCTTGTATTTTTCTTCAAGTTTTAGTRCAAAACTGAGCTGTTTCTATCTAAGCTTATTGACTGTTACTGTTTTCTGTCCAGACATGAATTCAGTATGAAAGCTTTGTATGTAGAGTTGGACTTACAAAGCAATGTGCATGCTTTACAGTGATAGAAGTGTGGAAAGAGCTTGTGTGTGTGTATGTATATTGTGTTTTTGAAGGTGTTGAAGACAAATGCATCCAAGTTAGTGGAAAACTAAGTCTAACCTTTTAGCTTGTGTGAGTGATTGCGTTGGAAAACACAGCAGGTACCAGATGAATGAGTGTTAGTGCTGGAGCACTGGGCTGGGGAATTCCTGTATTTTGAGCTGTTCAGCTGTAGCTAAAAGGGAACAAGGACAGATTTGATAAAGTTGCCCTCTTCCCTTGTGGGTCTGCTGCTTTCCTGCAGAGCTGTTCACTGAGTGCTATAGCAGTGATGAAGATCTGGCTGAGCAGCTGCTGACCTATTCTTGTGAAGCCTGGGGTGGGAGCAACTGCCTGAAACTAGCAGTGGAAGCTAAAGACCAACAGTTCGTTGCACAACCAGGCGTGCAGGTAATATCAGTGAAAAGATGGCACACGGCTTTCTGCAACTTATGATCCTGGTAATTTGAATGAACATAAAGTAAATGTTTTTTGGTGTGAAAATGCTACTTCCATGTGAGTAGTTAGTGGAAGCCATGGCTTTCACTGTCTGCAAACACTGTGCAAACACTGAGCTTTGCAAAGAGGTGAAGCCATGTCTTGCAGTATCCTTAAAAACAAACGTGTGCATGCTGTGAAATGTGTCCCGGAGAACACTGGTTGTGGCTGGGCAAGGTGCTTGACTCCTCTTGCTAAAATAGAAAGTATCTGAATTGACAACAAATGCTAAGTCAAGAGAGGAAGAAGATTCGATTTCGAGCTGTAAATCATGATGAGTTAGATGATGGAGCCTGCCTGATCTCACTGCCCTTGGCACAGATCCTGTGCACACATGATATGGATTCACAATATGGTATAAATGCAGAGTACAAATCTGTTCAAGTCCTGCTCAGTTTTACTTTGAGCTACTCTCTAGAGAGGATAGCTGGATTAAGCAACCAGCATATTCTGRTGCAGAAAGCTTTCTGTGTTGTTGAACTGGTAATTCCAGCCACTGCTTTGTTTCAAATCTCAAGAATTTCCTCTAAATCAAATGTCATTTGATAGTATTCCTAGGTTATCTTGTTGTTAAACATGAGAGTATTTTCTTTTTCCCTGCAGAATTTCCTTTCCAAGCAGTGGTATGGAGAAATTTCAAGAGATACCAAGAATTGGAAGATTATTTTGTGTCTGTTCTTTTTTCCTTTAATTGGCTGTGGTTTCATCTCATTCAGGTAACTAATTGGGTTCTCATTAGCAGAAGTAAAACAAGTCAATCTAGTGTTAGAATTGTAGTTGGAAAAGAGTTCTTGAGGTTGTCTAGTCCAGATGATGCTCTAACCAGGATCAGCAGGTTGCCCAAGACAGTGTCCAGTTGGGTGTTGAATATCCACAAAGAAGGAGAATAGACAGCCTCTCTGGACATGCTGTTCTGGTGTTTTATCACTCAAATGTCTCAATTTTAAGTATTTATATGTTTTGCAAACAAAGGTTTCCAAATGTAAAAAAACTGTTTTGACATCTCCTGCCTTTTATTTCTCAGGAAAAAGCCTGTGGAGAAGAGTAAGAAACTCTTGTTGTATTATGTGTCTTTCTTCACTTCCCCATTTGTGGTCTTCTCCTGGAATGTTATATTCTACATTGCTTTCCTGCTGCTCTTCGCCTACGTCTTGCTCATGGATTTCCAGAAGGAACCTACCGTCCTGGAGATAATCCTTTATGTGCTGGTCTTCATTCTGCTTTGTGATGAAGTGAGACAAGTAGGCAGCACTTGCAGACCAAAAATGTTTAATGTTAGATGCTGGAAAAGCCTTGGTTTTCCCCTGCCTGCTGTACATGCATAAGGCAGTGCAGGCTGCTCCTGAGTTACAGAGGAACTGCCTCTTCTGAGAGATTTGGGGAACTCAAGGAACAGTTTGTTTCCTGGTGTTTAGTTCCTACTTGTACTTCAGATTCTGCAGTGCCCATGGGCCAAGAGGGATATCTGTCTGTATACTGTAGTGTTTGGGTTTTTGTTTGTTTCTACTTTTAGTTTTGTGTGTGCTTTTTAGCTGTGTGAATAAGCTGATATCTCTAGGGGGGATATCTCTCGGGAATCTCAAGACTAGTTGGCTCAGATAGTCAAAGCGGTTGGTGATACAGAGGTTAAATTTAACAGAGGCTGCATCCAGGTGCATCTTGTTAGATTAAGTGATTCTTGCTCTCTTCTCACATACCTGCTGTTTGGGACTAGTGAGCCAGAGTCAACACTTCCTCATTGCATATCATTAAGCATTTATTTCTAATAATATTTTAAATCAAAAACTACCAGTTTTTGCTRTTTTCGTATAATCCCCAGCATCGACTTCAGACTCTTACACCACTGTGCTGGTGATGTGTGGCAGCAGCGTGCTGGACTGCCCTGTAGCCAGCCTGCATCCCCTCAGCTGATACACTCCTCCCTTCACATGCAGGACCATGTTATTGAGGGGAAGCCTCCTAAAAAAAGAAGTGTTTTCTAGAGTGGAAATAATCAGTGATTGTTCTTTCTCAGTGCTGCTTTGTGCTGTCTGTGAAGATGCAGGTTTTCACACAGGCCTTTCCCCGCTAGTTCTGGATAGTGTAGAAGGGAGACTGGGGAAACTGGAAAAGAAAGGTGTGTGTGGTTTCAGTGCAGTGCTTTCTGATCGGCCTGGGAAGAATAAGCCTCTAAACTGAGCATTTGTGGGGGATCTGCTAGATCAGGACACCCTGCTACAAAATTTCCTATATGAGCAGAACGCCCTGACACAGAACTTTATACGTGAGCTCAGAAGACTTGGCTGAGTCTTAATGTTAATAAAGCTTAACTTGCTGCATGTTCTTTTTAGAKTTTTAATAGTCAAGGTGGTACCTTGTTTAAGGCAACTTCACTTGCAAAGGAAAATCAGGGAAAATTTAGACTCTCTGGTGCAATGAAAACACTGATGTAGTGTTTATTTCTGCTGAGTTAGGTTCTGGTGTCTCTGGACTACAYGAGTTTTGTGTGTGCTCAGCAAAAACCCGGGGGAAAGCTGTATAGAAACCTTTTCTCTTCTACTGATGTCACTATTTCTTACTACCTTAAGCAGGTAGAACAGTTTCAGGTACTAGTAGTCCCRTTAGTAACTAGACAAGACCACACTAGTCGGATTGCAGGAGCAGAGTCAATTAAAGAAGAGAATTTATTTAAGAAATCAAATTATGTGTCTAGCCAGTGTCCGAACTTYAAAAATAACTTGCTAAAACCCAAAGGCAGAGGAGAGAGCCCTGTTCCTCTAAGCCTCTCAGAAAAKTTCCTTCCTGGCTTTGAGGTGAATTTGGGAGTGCCTCAGTCTAACTACAGTCTAAATAACACCTTTGCCCTCCATGTTTACAGACAGCAGGATGGTTTCCACTCTGCTTTTGCTTCAAAGGGAAATAGAAGGGAAGTCAGGTCGTCTGCAGGCTTGCTCTGGTTGCTGTAGTCACACAACTGGTTTGGGGGACAAGTCAGAACTCTGATTATACAAAGTGATGTTAGTTCTGTGGAAGTGAAAGCTGCCAAAGGTTGCTCCAGTTTTAAAGCAGGTTGTTCCACCAAATAGTCTTGTTTGTTTTTTTAAATAACATTTTGACAGATTGGTTCAATCCGCATCTGAACCCCAGCACGGGCATGTGTTTTGGCTTGTCATAGCAATAGCGAAATAGGAGATGCCTTTTTTTGCTGCTGTCATCTTAGCAGGATGTAGCCTCCAGCTAGATGAGTGGGGAGACTTATGGGGTATGCAGAGGCGGGGGGGGAAAAAAACAAACACAGTTTAAGCAGAGGAGGAATATGGACTGCACCTGCAGGCTAACGCTTAGCAGTGGGATCTGCCTGATGCTGAAAGGATTGGGTTTCACTGCAAGTTTTAGTTGTTTAGACATCTGCCTGTTTTTTATCTGGTATTAAAATAGATCAAACCTTGTTTCTTTTCAACTGATTCCCCTCATACTACTGGTAACAGGCATCAGTAGTAAACCTGCTGCATTTAATACAGCCTTAGTTCAGTGTTGTTAGCCTCACTGCTTTGTGAAAAGCATTTGGACCCTATATGTCCAGCTGTTTGCCTAGAGCACCCATTCAGTGCCGTATTTAGCTGCTTCACCTTACTGAGGGCAAAMCAATTTGTTTAATTTTGAGAGTTACTAGAGGAGTTGACATCCTGATGTCAGTGTTGTGGTGTTCCCCTGCCTGGTGGGGAATATGTGGAGAAAACCCCAAACTAAYATCTTCAGCCAGTAGGTGCCAGCCTTCTGCTGTTCTCCCTCTGCCAGGAGCTAGGAAGTTGCAGGCAATGGGTAGGCTATGGCATTTTAAAGGCTTGCTACACCTCCAATTATTTGTCAGTGCATGAAATTATTTTCAGCAACTGAATGTGAGCTAATGGTTTGGGCCAGTCTTGCTCTTTACAGGGGTCAGACCATTCCAAACAYTAACCCCACAATTTTATTAATGTAAGGGGTTGATAATGCAGCAGAGGCTTTGTGGTGGGATTTCTCACTCTGTTCCTCTGGGGTTGGTGGGGATTTTTTTTTCCTGGTTAAGCTACTTTTCAAAATGAGTCTCTTCTGACCTGGACCCAGACGTTGCAGAGCTGTGCAAGCTGTGGTTCCGTGGTATGCTTCCTGTAGTTAARTTTGATGAATGGCAGATGTTCTTGCCAGCTTTGCACCTCAGAAATGGAGAGGCAGGTAATAAAAAAGCATATGTAAATCTACGTCTTGGACTCAGAATGGCAACCATTCTGAATGAGTGCTGTAAAATAGTTCAACAGCCCTGAAATGGTGACACCGCAGTTTGGTCTTCTCTTGTGAAGTCAAAGGAAGTCTCTCAACTCATTTGGCAGTGGTTCTGCAGGAACATGCTTCCATCTACCCTTAAGTCCCTTGCCAGCGTGTGCTCTCTGTGCATAGTAACCTTGGTTTATCAGTGTGTCCCTCATCTCCCGTAGGACCTAAGCCCCTCTGTATTGTTGAGTTGTGTCTTTTGGGCTCAATGAACCCTGCTTGGCCTGCATGCAGGTGTCACCAAAGTGCTTAATTGGTCCTAGGGCAAGAACATTAGTCTAGGTCATCTGAACTGCAGGAGAAAAATTGTTAATGAACTCTAAATCTAGAAGACTTCATCCATAGTCTTGCTAGAAGCTAGCAGTAGAAAATGTTGGCAGTAATTTCAGATATTTTTGATACTTTAAATTCTCTTTTGGGAGAAATTGCAAGCTGTCTGAACTGTGGTATACCCACTGTATAAGTCAAAAAAACTAACTGGGCAAGAAGGCAATCCTCTCTATTGCAGTGGATGGAGTATTTACCCATGAGCGGTTCCAGTGGGAGACATGGGAGGGAGGGAAGTGCTCCTGGATGAGCTCCCCATTTAGTGGCCAGTGCTCTGTGGTGGTTACTTTCTACTCTTTCCTTTCCAGTGGTACATGAACGGCAGCAGATATTTCTCAGATCTGTGGAATGTAATGGATACACTGGCAATCTTCTACTTCATATCAGGGATTGTATTTAGGTGAGTAGTATCTTGTGGTGCCGATGTGGCTTTCTTTCCAGGTTTTGTTTATAAACTCTAGATACTGAGAAATAATGTCTATGTTAAACTCAAGGAGGAAACTCACCTGGACCACCAAGACCACTAAGCCTTGACACTAAATCTTGTTATAAAGGTTTGCTCCTGTTGAGTTCATAGAAGTTGAGTCCATATCCGAGTCCATAAGATTCCTTAAAAAGTGCATTTTCTTGGGTAAGCAGGACAGCCCTTCTTAATATTAGCTTTGCAGGAACATTTTATCAAAGAAGTGATGAAATGTGGTTAGATTTTGCCATTCCTTTCAAGACCATGTGGATGTAGAAAGCTCCTGAGACCAAGTTACAGGGAATGGCAAGATCTCAAAGTCAAAAGTTCTTTGGGATTTCCCCTGTCTTCTATTGCTGACTATTTAGTATGGGTGATACAACACATCAAAACTGAAAGAGCCTGTATTTAAGGAGGGGGGCTGTAATTTCATCTCTAATATTCTAACGGTCTCATTAACTCTAGATGAGTGGTGAGTTAGCAGTGACAGACATTGTGGAAATACATTTTACAGCATAATTGTTGTCAGCTGCAACTCACTTTCTGTTGCCTTGGTGCAGCAGAGTGGCCATTGTGCTGTGGAGTTTCTGGAGGGTTGGGGAGTAGCTAGAGGTACAAGATTTCCTTGCTGCTTATAGCTCAAGAAGGGAAGGAGAAACAAAGCAGTGATTTAGCTGAGATGGGAGGTGTATAAATGCACTGCAGGTTAACCAGTTTTACCACATGTCATCAAATGAGAGAGGGTGAGGGGATGGGGCCTTGTTTCTCAATTACTTTCTGCATCCCAAGGACTGTTTCAGTTTATTTTTGCCTTTTGTGTTCTTTGCCTGGCACTTCTCTTCATTTTCTTTTTTTCTTTCCACTAGGCTTCGTTCATCTAATGAAAGTTCTTGGTACACTGGCAGAGTCATTTTCTGTTTGGACTACATAGTTTTTACTCTGAGGCTGATCCATATTTTCACAGTTAGCAGGAACCTAGGGCCGAAAATTATTATGCTGCAGAGGATGGTAAGACTCTGGCAACTGTTCAAGAGAGTCTAAATAAATGATGTGATGCCTTGTTTTTCCTCCAGAGTGAAATTCAGCACTATTCTGATGATGGCAGCAAGTTCTGCCCTTCTCTTAAATCCGTTAAACAGGATTAATTAAGATTTTAATAGGACCTAATTAAGAGCACAGCCTTTTTCTTTCCCTGTGCACAGGGTTGCATTTCATTATGAATGAAGACCATGCTGGATAATAGGAAAGAAATTTGCTTCCCATTATTTCTTGTCTTAAGTTTCTCAAATGTTTCAATGGTATGTTCAGTCACTTGTGACTCACATGAACATGTGCTGAACCAAGCAGCAACAATAAATGGTATAGGAGAAGGATTCCTCTTTTATCACATCCGCCATGTGTAGAATTAGAGATCTTTGTGGTAAGGAGCTTCTATGAGCAGTAATGTGGCTAATATCGACCTTCACACTGTGGGCAATTTTTTTGTAGCAGACTTAGAAAGTATAGGGAAGAATCTGGAGTTACAGATAGTACAAGGCAAAGTATGGCAAGGTACTGCTTGCCCTTGGTGTGCCARTGGGATCTGTTCAGGAAGCTTGGGGATGGTCTTCAGTCCAGTAATTATCTGCATGCACATAGACATACTCCAAGAAAAGAAATTTGAAGTGCTTTGAACAGGGGGAGCATTTGGGGAATGGAACAGAGCAGATCAAATGAGTATTTTTAGATACCTTTCAGAAAAGTTCTCCTTTACTTTTTCTTCTCCTCCCCATTTTTACACAGGGAATTTAAAAAAAAAAAGTGTGGTGACAGTGGGGGTATTAATCTGGACTGCAGCTTTCCTAGAAAGCTGTTACTTTGTTTCATACCAGTGTTGTAAAGTAGAAATCTAGAAATGATATGTCTAGAGTGCCTTATGATGAGGAAGCAACACCACAGGATGTTGCTGTATATCTGTCTTTTGCCCTATTTCAAGAGACAGGGAACTGGTTAGGTCTAATAAAGCTGTGGCAGAAGCTTTCGGAAGTGGCAGCTACTTTCACCTGATGGTCAACTGCCAGGTCTGCAGCCATAGTTATATCTAGGTATATAGTCTTCACATGTGGATCTGGTGAGTGGAGTCTGACAGTGGAATATCCTGTATTCTGAAAGGTGCCATATTCTTAGGTTAGCTTAAACGATTTTGAAATTGCACGAAGGGGAATTGTCAATATAGGGGATGTTGGTGAACATAAGTCAATAGAGCAGTGATCAGAAAACCTGCACTAAAATGTTGCTGATCATGTTTTAGATATTTGCTTTTTCAAATCAAATTAGGGAGGTCTTTGGCAGGGCTTGCAACAGGCACACAGTGCACTGATATATTTGTTTGTTGTCCGTTCCCAGATGATAGATGTCTTCTTCTTCCTCTTCCTCTTTGCTGTGTGGATGGTGGCCTTTGGTGTGGCCAGGCAAGGCATCCTGAGGAAGAACGAGCACCGCTGGGAGTGGATATTCCGTTCTGTCATCTATGAGCCCTACCTGGCTATGTTTGGCCAATATCCTGATGATGTTGATGGTACCTGTCTTACCAGGAAGCTCTCCTGGGAGGATGGAAGGCTCTGTTCTTTCAGGGGTTGTCTAGTTACATCCTTGCGTGGGACAGGAATTTCTTCAGCTCTGGTGTTTATGGGATCAGCAGCTGAATGGTAGCCTTTGAAATGGGACCGTTCAAGAGAAATGATTTCTCCTGTGCATCTGATGTAGTTCCTAACTATTCTGCCCTCCTCTGTTGTAAGCTGTCTCTCTGCTTTTCACAGATAACCTTCTTCTCTTTGCACAGCTAAAATAGCTTCCTATATTTGAGTCACAACATCTGTCACAATATGATATATCTGCTCCAACCTTTTTGGCCCCTTCCCTCCAAGTACAAGTTTTACATCTGATAGGGAGGGCTGGAAAGAGGAGATGTTATGCTCGGTTGGCTCAGTTTGCTATCCTTTCTCTCTCAGGTACCACCTACAACTTTGACCGCTGCACCTTTACTGGGAATGAGTCTAAGCCCTTGTGTGTGGAACTGGATGCCAACAACCAGCCTCGCTTCCCAGAGTGGATAACCATCCCCCTTGTGTGCATTTATATGCTCTCAACCAACATCTTGCTTGTGAACCTGCTGGTGGCCATGTTTGGGTATGTCACAAAGAAGCCATTGTCTGCTTGTGGTTCCTCTAAATATCTGAGGAAGGGGACAGAGTCCTGAAAACCTGCAGGAAGCCAGGCCTATGTGTGTCCTTAGAGAATATGCTGCGACTGGAGAGGTCTCTCATTTCAAGAGAGATATCTTTAGGGGTAAGACTGGGGTGGGAAGGTGAACAAGGCAAGATTATTCAGTATTTCTTATAGCAACCTCATTAAAATAAAGTGTGCTGGAGAGGGATTGCTCTCTGACCTTTCGCGACTTCTGTAAGCATCATTTGTACGCTATTATCAGAGGACATTGAAACAAATGAGGCTTGCCTCCCATGATTGGTCATCCTTGCGTAGTAAGCTGTGGAGCCTTTGTGTTGGAGGAGAAAAGCATATTTCTAAGATATTGGCTTTATGACAAGGAAAAATTCATTTTCCCAAGACCTAAGATTTTGGAGCCCTCTTCCATTCTAGTTTACATGTTAAGATGTTGTATAGATTTAGTTTTAAATGGTAAACAATTAAATGGCTGTTGCTCATTACCACCTGAAGCCATATAGTTGYACAAATGTGGTTAATACAATGAATGGAAAACTTGCCTTGACAGTGAGAAAGCTGTGATCACAAAATGTACCCTTCAGGACTCTGCCAGGAACAGCTGCAGAGAAAAGCTGTTGGCTTGACCCTGCTAAGACAGACTTGTTGGTATAATTGCTTTTTTTGCCAGGAAATTGGAAATCAATGTTTTGTGTGTTTGTGATACACTGTGACATCTTCAAATTCTTTGCTAACGTTGGCAGATGTGGAAGAACTTGCTGGAGTGAAAGGTCCTTTGTTTAAGGTGTTAGATAGACACTGAGGAGTTATTTCTGATAAACAAGTTTTGTGAAAGAATATTTGAGTTAGTTGTTTTAAGTATCTCTTGACCACAAGCCCAAGTAATATGCTTAGCTTTAAAAGTGCACAACTGTCTAATAGTTGTCTCTTTGGATGGCTTTTAGACACATGCTTCTTGACCTGGACTGGTCATGGAGTTTGAGATTGGTAATGAACCAGTTCAGACCTTTCTAGGTCAGAAAGCTGGCTGGCATAAAAAGAAATCTTCTGAAGTGATAGAGATGAAGTCTGTGGACTTGAATGCTTGYAACTTGTGTCTTGTGCAGCAAAGCAGATGGGAGTTTAGTAGTGTACTCCCAGGTTCAGGTACAAGTAGTTTAGTTAGCTCTCCTAGGCTATCTGACTTCACTCTGCTCTGCCCAGTGTTATATCCTCTGATTACCAGATTTTCTGACTGCTTTCTGCCCTATTTTTGGTCTTCTCCCATCAACTGAGTTCATTTTTTCTTAGTCAAATTCACCTTCTTATTTATTTCCTTTTTTTGATAGTCCTTTTCTGGTTTTATGTTATGACGGAGTTGTGGAGTGAAATAYTTTCTGATTCAGTACAGTGACCACTGGAATACATATATACAGTGGGTGTGAGACTTAAAAGGTTTGTTCATTCTGCAGCATCAGCCGCATTTATAGCCTTTGGATCAGGCCTGCCAAAGAGAGGATTTTCCTCCTTCCACTTTGAAGAAAATGCTTGGATCAGCCATGCTGCAATGTGCGGTTCAACACGCTCTCTGGCTGCAGAAGAAATGGAAAGTAGACATATGCAAACCRTCTGCCTATAAACACAGCTCTAGATGAATGTTTAGCTGTATGATATTGGCTGCTAATTCCAGACCCAGGAGCAGTAATCGTGGAAGGTCACCGACCACGTGCTTGCAAGGCAAAGTACAGCAAATTTGTTTTATGCATTAAGTCACGGGACATACATGATTTATTTACTTGGTATTGCATCAGTCTAAGAACATATGCATGCACAAGCACAGGGGAGTACTTTTACACTGCTGTCATGTAAATCCCTACAAAACACTTAGAGAGGCTGGTTAGTTTAGGACGAACATGCACACCGAGTAAGATGCTTCCATATTCTTGGCTAAGCTCTGCATGGTTGTGGTTTGGTTTCCCTGCTTGGAGGTGTTCTGYACATCTCTGCTGGGCTTTGTCCAAAGCCCTGTGCTTCACCCGAGGTGATGTCTGGGTCAGTGCTTTATGAAGTATGAGTTCCTGCACAACTGACCTTGCTGTTGGACTGGAGTTATTACTGCTCTCTTCCTTATGACATTATAGCTTTATTAACCAGAACTGCTGCTTGGTCATAATGGATATTGAGGCTTTGGTGTGTTACTGCTCTATTGAAGCTGCTATTTATTGTTCTGATTTACACTACTGGCAGTGGGCAGCATCTCCTCAGGACACCTCCTTTGTCTTGAAAAGCGTCATCACCTCTGTTCCTATATGGTAATTTGTGGATCTGTCTGTCAGTATACCCATTCTGGCACTCGGTGAAGTACTAGGTGGCCCATACAGATAAGTCCATGCAGACATCTGCTGGTAGCTGCTGACCCCATTACATGCTTTGGGTACTGATTTGTGCAATAAAAGTGATGACAATCATGTATATCGCCGAATATGTTGGGACCAACAGCCCCAAACCAAAGCTGGTCTTCAGGGAAGAGTTTCCTGATCTTCTTCCRCGAATCTTTGGTGTTTATACTGCAGATTTGTGCATGGAGGCAAGTTAAATAAGAAAAACCCTTCACTTCTTGTTTGAGACTAGTGGCTCAGCAGAGAAAGGCTGTGATGTATCTAGTTAAGTATATGCTTGGCAGGACTCTGAGCTAGAATGGACGATGGGGAATGGCAAGGAGAAGGCATAAAGGAGTCAGCCTCCTGGAGGAACATCTGCTGCTGCTTTCCCTGTACGCTTTGCAGGGGGCAATTCTGAGGCTTTCCAAGTTTGTTTTTTTTAATCAGGAAAACAGATTGTTCAAGGGCTACTGCAATTCTCTGCGTCTTGATGGTACRCTGCTTGTGGCAGGCTTGGCAGGAATTTGTTTTGACAACAGGTGTATTTACAGGAKCTACTGAGGAGTTTTGATTTGCCTAAGGAAAATCTGCCTTCCGGATGCCTGTATGGTTTTTTTTCTGGCTAATCTAAGATCAGATTCATTAATGTGATAACTTSCTCTTGCCCTCAGCTCTTTCCTTTGCTATGAACATTTCTTCCCATGCTGACCTATTCTCCACAGCCAGTCATAAATGTTGAATTTTGGCAAAGTGATAGGAATGAATGCCAGGAAAGACTATTGGAACATATCTATCTACTGTACCTGTGTTTTCTTAACCTGCTCAGGACCTTGGAACAGAAGATAGTCTGAATTGCTTTTACCCTTTCTAGGGAGCGAAAGCATTAATAAAGGAAAATGTAGCAGGAAGCCAAGTATACTCTCAAAGCTTTTGATATTTCTTAGAACTTTGCTTATTTTAGTGGCACCTGGTAGCAAAAGCTTTGGTTTCTACATTTATGCCAGTAAAAACCTGTGTTTTGCCAGTTCAGCTCATTTGGTGGAAGGATCTGGCATGGATTCTCTAAGGTCAATCTGAGCTTTGCCTGGTGCATTTTGACATTACACTGAGCAACTTAGTGAAGCAGCAGTGTTGGATTGTACTGAACTCAAGAAGGCCCATAGGCAACCAATAACCTGGATGTTTTTTTCTTGAAGCACTTAGGAATGTACGTTGTCCCAAGAGCAGTGTGTGCACAGTATTTGCAACTCCTCACCCTTACTAGTGGCTATTGGACATCAGTCCAATAAGCCTTCCTAAGCTATTGAAATTAATTCATGGTTATTACAACAGATGATTCTTTGCATCCAGCATGCATCAGCTGAAAAGGATGCATGTTAGTTTACATTTTGCMTACTTTCAGATACCTCTGAAATTAAGAATTGCATTTATCTTCTAAAATGGCAGATAATTTCCAACAGAATACTTGCAGGTGAAGGTCTTGGCTTATCTCCTGTGAGTATCCCATCAGGATCTGGACGTGAATGTTTTGAGAACAACCATCTGCACTTTAATGACATCAGTGAAAGGTCAGGCAGTCTGCAAGCTGTTTGCTCTTGTGGCTGTTGCTTTGAGTTCATTCAGTGTTTAGTACAGTGGRTTTGATGCATGACTGGAGCTCTCTTACTGCCTCTACTAAAAAATCCCAGGAGATYTCTATTCTTTGTAAAAGATCTATTTTTAGTAAGTTATCTGCTGAATTAATGAGATAGGGTATTTTGCAAAGTGGCATCCTGTACTCACGTGTCTGCTGGGAGAAAATTGCCTATAGCTAAGGTAGTAAAAGTATATGGAGCATTTTCTCCATATTCTTCTTTTTTAGTTTATTTGTAACTTTTTTTGGTGTTGGTTTTTCTTCTACTATAATTCCTTCCATCTGTAGATTTGCCTCTAGAAAGGAAGATAAACTCAGGAACCCCCTAGTCGGTAAAAATGACCAGCATGATGACAACTTTGCAAAAGCACTCTAGTGTAACAGAGTAAGGCCATGTTACCTGGCTCTGGACTTTTTTGGTAAATAACTAATGGGATATGTATTTCCTTTGTCCGTTAGATACACGGTTGGATCAGTACAAGAAAACAACGACCAAGTATGGAAGTTCCAGCGTTACTTCTTGGTCCAGGAATACTGCAGTCGCTTGACAATCCCCTTCCCTTTTGTCATCTTTGCCTACATCTTCATGGTGATGAGGAAATTTTTTAAATGCTGCTGTAAGAATGAGAGCAAAGAGCTGTCTATTTGCTGTGAGTAGGATTATTTCTCATTGTTTAAGAATCAGCTCTATATCAASGGCATTACAGCTCTTCTGTGTCATACTATACTCGGAGCAGGCAGCTAGTGTTTGGGGATGGGGTGGGTTTGAAGGGCAATGTAGATCCTGGAGGAAGTGGTGKTGGTGGAAATGAAGAGCAGCTCAAATGCAAAACCAATGTTGCTTGAAGCCTTTCTGGTGAGTTTCAAATCTAAGCCTCTGACTGTGTTTTCAGATATTTCTTGAATACTCAAAGTTGCCCCTTCTCTGGGATAGGGGGAGTTAAACTTCTAAGTCTTTCTGTTAAGCTTCCAACTGAGCATTGATAATTGCTGCTTTTGTTGTGGGGCCTTTGTCTCTTTTATTTTGTTTGACTTTTCTACTCTAAGTGGCTTGGGTTTGCTCTGGTTAGGCAGTTTTTATGTGCTACCATGAGACCTGCTGCACTTCAGTAATACACAGAATAATGCAGTGCTTTCTTTACCCAAGCAATTTCAAAGTGTAATTAGCTCATGTATATAAATGACTTGTCTTAAAATTAATCCAGTCTGTTTAGAGGTGCCAGTGCTACTTTCTACCTTTGAAAGCTTATTATATTAGACCACCTCTGCTCCAAGTTACCCAAACACACAGAGCATGCAAGATCAAGGATTTCTTGACGCTTGGGAACTGYTCAGGAGGGATGTATTACTCAGATGCTGATGAGAAGTGAAATGGGATGTTTTACACTTCCCATGCAGACCATGAAGATGACTTTCAGCTGCTGTGGGTTTGGGATGAATGTATTCAGTGCTCTAATTCTCCCCTTGCCAGTGTGCCTTTTGGAAYTGCATTTCTTTTTCTCCTTTTACAGTTTTCCAGCTAATGAAGCTCATTGCTGCTAGGGCAGCATGATAGAGTGAAAACTTCTTTAGAGGCTCTTCTGACTAAAGGAGAAAGCAGAGAGTTCTCTGGCCCTAGGGGCAGAGCCAAATAAGCAAATTGTGTCAGGGAACCATCCTTAAAAATGCAAGAGTGGCTGACTCAGTCTCATAGCTMTTTTCCCATTTATTTACTCTGTCAGAGGGCACAGATATGAATTGCTTCAACATGTTTGATTTTTTTTTTTTGCCACAAAACGGAGTGTTTTCTCTGGAATAGTCTTTTGTTGCTGTATRAGTACCATTCATGGCAGATGAGAGAAAGTTAATTGATGGACTTGTTCCCATATACGTGACCTGACTGTTGCCCTGCAGCACTGACTGGATATGTTATTAGTTCAGAAGATGCTTGCTTTGGAGTATAAAGTTTGAGCGCTAACAAAGCTATCTTGGCTTTCCGAAGCACAGTTTGATATTCTATTTGCCGAGCTAGTCTAATTGCAGATATTTCTTCCTAAGTGGTGCATGGTGATCTTTATTCTGAAAGCAAAGGAAAGAATTAAAATCRGAATATCATTGAGACTTGCACTGATGAAAAGAATTGAGAGCTGGATGGAGGAAACAGCACTAATATATTAAGGTGGCAGAGCAATGTGCTATTTGAAATGTCCAGTTACTGAACCCAGAGGAAGTGCTGGAGATCTTTCCCATGCACGTGGTGCTGTTACTTATCGGGCTGCCTAAGTTCCCTTCCTGCTTTTACAGCTTTTAAACTTGCTCTGCCTGTAGTGTGACACACACACAGGCCTGAACATCTGAGATCTAATCAGTTGCCTCTGGAGCCAGACCTCCTTAGTGGCTCTGTGCTGTTCTGTGAGAAAAGGGCAGAGTGTGGAAGTGGCTTCCTGGAGCACCTGGACACCTCAGTGCAGTCTTGCCCTGTGGCACTCTTAACATCATCAGGAGACTCTTTCTAGAAAAGAAAATGCTGTGAAGTGTTTTAGCTCGATGCTAAGTCATACAGTGTGGTTTCCAATACATATTAATGTTAATGACCTGACCTGTGGTAATGTTGAAATAATTAGTTTATGTAAAATTCAAATCCACTGGAATGCCTTAGGTCTGTCAATGGTTGCCATTTTCCAAAGCAAGTTATTCAAAACAAAAAAAGTCTTCTGGATTTGGAAGATTTTTATATATTTTTCTTACCAATTTATTTGATCAAGAATATGCAGTAAAATGTGTTGATGTCACTTAGAGTTGTTACAGCTGGGAAGCAGGACTGCAAATGTTTGTATGTGGAAAATGGACTCATTGGTCTCTGCAAATGCAAGCACTACCCTAACTTCTCCACATCTCCACATTGGAGAGAAAAAAATAAGTTCATCTAGTTTGCTTTTCATCATTTTCTAGGCTTAAGAACTGAGGACAATGAAACCCTGTCATGGGAAGCTGTCATGAAAGAAAATTATCTTGTCAAAGTCAATACCAAAGGGAACGATTCATCAGAAGAGTATGTCTACCCATTATTATCTCTACTCTTTTAACCTTCTGTCAAGTATTTTTAATAAAAGCAAGTTTACAGCAGCTTTAAATGTTCATAAACTAATGAGCACTTAAACCTAAATGTGCCTATTTTGTTTTTAACTGAACAGTTGTTTTTATTAGCTGCTGTAGCATGGCTTCAGAAATAGTTCTTTAGGCTGATAAGATATTAATGATAACATTGCAGGTTTATAATGGCATATTACACACACAGCATCTGTACATGTGCTAAGCACACTTGATGCAAAACTTGTAATGTTTCTCAGATAACTTCGTATTTGAACTTTAAGGTTTGCTCAGGAGAGGCTATATTCCTGTTCTCTAATATTTCATAGTGGAAAGCAGTTCCACATGAGAGCTTYTTGAAGTTATGCAATTAGCAGAGAAGAATTAAAATGTGGTCTGAAAAATCAAGGATTCCACCAGTACCAATGGGTATGCAGATCTGTACTTGGCATGAGCAGGAAAGACTTCTGGGGATGGGAAAAATGCTATTGGAAATGATGGGGTTTGAAAATTTTAGCGAYTTGGACTCCTGTCAGATTACAACACTTTGGTTCCAGTGTTTCCAGTGTTTTCAGAATAATAATTTAAAAGCAAAGAAATACTAAAGAGTAATAATACCCTGTCTAGTGTTTGTTGCATTTRATGGTGTCATTTTGTTGCTAGCTCCCAACAGCTTAGAAATTTCCTTAAATCAAATGTAATGGAAGAACTGATAMGGCTGAGCCAGAAGGCTCAGAATCTTCTAGGGTGCCTGCTGTGACTACTGCTGTCTTTAAGTGTTTTTAAGACTGTGCAGGGGCACTTAACTTTGGTTAATAAACTGAAAAAAATCACAGGAGGGAAAATAAAAAAGGTTTCATTTTGGAAGCAGAAGAGTTTTTACAAGGAAAATGGAAAAGTGCAGTACTAACAATAGCTTGTATATTAGCTTATGATAATTGGAATAAAACCAAACTTCTTGTCTCCTTGGGAAGATGAAATAATGGTGCTTGGAGCAGGGATGTCTGCAGTCAATCTACTTTGCAAGGGACCTMTGACTACATGCAAAGAGCACCACTCTGCAGGTGCCTTAGCTCCACTTTTGGGTAAAAGATGAAGAGTAGATGGGTTTAGGGTTTATTTAGGTGATACTTCAATAATGCAGTTCTGCATAGTTTTTCAAAGGAAAAGTAGTCAGCCATAGCTTCTTAAATGCACAGACTTAGTCCTTTTCTGTGTTTTCTTTYTGTTTTCAGGATAGTGCATCGCTTCAGACAACTGGATGCAAAGGTATTTGTGTTTTGGACTACTCTAGGGGATGAGTCTTGGTGGGAAAGCAGATAGCAATGCACCCAAACCTGAGTATCACTGGGAGCTGTTTGCAATTGTTGTYATTCTCGAGATCCAGTTTTCATGGGGATTTGTTAATATGCTCCTTTGCACTTTTAGTTYACCTCTGGATGCTGCAATGGATGGTCTTTTAAAGTCACATCCACTTGCTGCTGCTTTAGTGACTGCCTCTACATTGCTCTGTCTGGACTTTGAAGGCAGCAGCTCTGTGGGTCAGCGTTAGAAACAACTTGTCCRGTTAATTCCATCAAATTCTGAATTTGTATATGAGCATGTGATTTCTCTCAAGCTTCCTACTGTGAAGAGTGACTTTCCAAGGGAATGAGATCTTATTCTCCCTGTAGTACAAAATTAAAACTTCTCCTTYGCACTGTTGTACATGCATAAAATAACTCTGAAAGGAAACAAATATTAAAAACCACTCCTTTATGGTATATTGGCTTCACATTTACTTTACGGAACTAAAATCTTTGCATTGCAGAGCAAAAGGAGATAGAGCCTAGTTTGGAGCCTGTAGCTGTCACARTGCCTGCTCGTTAACTTTGTGAAATATGTATGTGTTAGGACTTGCTGTATTAATTACTGCTGAAATCTGACCCTGGGGATGTCCTCCCAAATACCGTCGTATTTGGGATAATATTTAGTGAGGCAATTATTATTTGTGGTGTTCGGATTGCTTTTCTTAGAAACGTAGTATTAACACTGCTTCATTTGCTGCCACAGTGTGACTACTGCACATGAATAGCAGCTAAGTTTTTGCTTCCTGACTAATGAGTGGTATTCACAGGGTCGCCAGGAAAACACAGTTCAGCTTAATGATTGTTTGCCAGTCCTTGCTGATGTTGTTACAGATGTTTTAGGGTATTTTAAGGTTCTTACTACTGCTTGCTGCCTCTGTTCTCTTCCTTTCACCACGTTCCCTGCTGCAATCATCTGTTGGAATAAGTTAGAATGAGTTTATATATACAAAGCTTCTTTCTTTATACTTTTAAGCTCTGTGATTTGAAAAGCCTCCTGAAAGAGATTGCTAGCAAAATGAAATGAATGCAGTTGAAATCCACCTGAAGTTGAAGCTACCTGAGCAGGGTAAGCCCTGTTTAAATCTGTTATTTGACCTGAAAACGTTAGCGGCATCTTCAATATTAAATTGCTGTGGCACTGGAGGAACAGTTAGTGTTAATTAGTGCTTGTATTGACAGTTTCTAATATCAGAAGAGAACTATAAGAACTAATTTTTCTTGCTTGTTTTTTGTTTTGTCTTTTTTCTCTACAAATAGTTTCCAGCTGGTGTTTTTAATAATTCTTGGCAGGGCTTAAAATGTCTTATTTTGCTCCCTTGCCTTTGCAAAGCTGTGAATGACCCAAAGTTATTTTAGCTGTCGTGGTGCTGGAGCTGGAGGCCTTCTGTAAAATTAAGAGCTGCTTTGCTGGATTCATTGTAGTTGGTTCTTTTTAACTCTGAATGCCATAAAAAAAAATGGAAAAGAGACTTGAGGGTAAGAGAAAGTTTTAGTTTTCTCACTGTCAAGATGGGGTCTTAAGATATAGATCACTATAGTTATTCTGTGTCATCTAGGATAAAGTGTAGAGTGAAGTGGACCTCAAACCTCCTGAGCTGAGGGTCTGGTCATAAGCCACCTGCCCTTTTTCATCAACATCGGTCTTGAGCCATGATTTCTAATGTGAAGTGAAAGCCAAGCATAATATTGCTGTGTGCACTGAGCACTTATCTTTTTTTAAAGATATCAGAATAAGAAGGATGGTTGTTGAGAAGGATTATATGATGGGATTTAATCAGCTTGAACCTTAGAGCCTGGCTCCTTCTTCCTTAAAAGTTTTCTTATGTCTGCAAGATAGTTCCTACTTGTGCTGAATGTTGCTACACTTTCTTTCCAGGGATTTTCATATGCAGTAAGGTTCAGTTCAGTTACGACCAATGTGAACCCCCTAATAAAATTTTCAGGGATTATTAGATACGGAACATTTTCTTGGTTCACAGTAAATTTCCRGTCACCTAAAGATCAGGCCACTGAATTGCTGAATAATTGAGGTTGGAAGTGGAAGTTGCAGGTTATCTAGCTCAACTCCTGCTCCAAGCATGACCAGCTTAAGAGAGAGCTTGCCATTTGGTTGAAAAATACATGGCAATTCAGAAAGAATAAGGAAAAATGTTACATTTGCTGAAGAATCACTATGTATGCAGGAGCAAAATGGAAGAACCTGTGTAAGAGCAAAGTCTTGTGAGACAGCAGTTATGCAGAAGAGTGAGGACTGCAGCTTCTCTAAAATGGAATATGAATAGCTGGTGTTTTGTCTGAGATGTGTGAAGTAATACTCCTTTGAGCATGATGAATTGTCAGTTGGATACAGCATCCAGTGTTAAGAATAAGCTTCAAGGAAGACGCAGAGTGAGTGAAAAACGTTTGAAACAGTAACAAGAGCCATTGGGARTCTTGAAAATAATTTGTAGAAAGAAGTGAGTAAACTAGCTTGGGAAAGAAGAACTGAGAGGAAAGCAGTGGTTTTCAGACAGCCTKTAGAATAGCAGAATACCTGAGGCTGGAAGGGACCTCTTGAGCTCTTCTAGACTGGGAGCACAGGAGAGGCCTAGTTCCYTTCAAAGATAGTTTTGAGTTAAGTAATGGGAAATGTTTGTGACCAGTAATGGTAATGAAACCCTGAAGCAGCTTGTATGAGGAGTCTTTGAAATCCTGTTTAACTAACTTGTCTTCAGTGTTACAGGTACTTTTGATCCTGTGTTGGGGTAGGCAGATGCAAGAASAGCAATGGACTTTGGAGGCCTTCTCCAGCTCTTTGTTCATGGTGGACCTCACAGAAGTATTCTCTTGTGTTACTCTGCATTATAGATCAATCAGTGGCTTGATAAGATGGGAGTCCCTTTTCAGTTTATGCCTGGTAAAACACTGCTGAGTGCTGGTAGATGTTGCGACCAAACTGTCTTTCATATGAGCAGTCTGGGCTCTGGAGCTGATCTCTGGTAGTTCAACAGTGCTAGGGTAGTAGTATAGAGGGGCTGGTGTCTTGACAAGAGGTTAACATGTGTCCTATGGTGTCTAATTTGAAAAAGCTCTTGCATCTGCGCTGTCTTCAACATGCAATTGGATTGGCCCTTGCAGGCACTTTGTTTTGGACTGTTATTTTTGCTTGCATGTTCTGGCAAATAATAGCACTGCTACCCTGCTGATGCAAGGAGGTGTTGGATGGCTGCAGCAAATAGCTACTTGAACCCAAGTATTGCATGGATTATCTAAGTTTCAAAGCGGACGTATAGAGGAGAAAAGCAAATCATGGAGCTGGGTTGGGAACTCAACTCTGTTTGTCCTTTGCTCACACAGGTACTGATAMATGAAGAATAATTTCTCAGAGCTGACAGTAACCACAACCGATCCAGCACAGCATCGGTGTCTGACCATGAGTTACTAGAATGCTTTTATTTATTGCTCTTAAGAGAAAACAATTCTTTCTGCTTGTTGCATATGCACATGGTGTAACACTAAGAGGATTTAATCTTACCTGGTTGAATTCTAAATTACCAAGTCCTCCTTTTTTCTTCCTCTCTTTTGATGATTGCTGTCAGCAGGTAGTCCTTATCAGCTGCTGTTAAAATGCATTCTTGATTTTACAGCAGCAGCATTCTTAAAAAGCATTTTGCTTTTTAATTTCCATCAAATGGGTGTGTTCATGGGTTTCCTTTAGCTGCTAATTGCTTGTCTTAATCTCCCTCCTTCACCCCTTACATAACAGCCAGATCTAGCCTGCTACCTACATAGTCCATCTGTAAGAGCTCATGAAGCCTGAGATGCTGGCGTGCCAGGATGCAAGGTACTGCTGCATTGTCCCCTGGGCAGAATGGGACCATTGGTCCAGCCATGCACCCGCCACTTGGACTCTGAAGCGGGCAGTGTGGACTGTGCCCAGAACTGCACAGCAATGCAGAAGCTCAACGGCTACAACCCTGAGTGCRTGGGAGAGGGAAAAGGATGTGATGCAGTTTGTACAGAAGCAGCTTCCAAAGGGTTTCTGGGCAATCCCTGATTGTTTCTATAGTGATAACTTGTATGCTTGGAGTACTGCAGTTTATTTTAATTTTTCAAATGTACATGAGTTGTTTGTGTTATGATTCTCAAATAGAYGAGAGATTGTTGGCCATCTTTAAACTTTGATACTTGTTACAGTTAGGCTGCCTTTTTCTGTGTGGGTTTTTCTGCTGCTGTTTCGTTTTATTCTCTAAAATAGCAGTTGCATCTTGTGGCAGATTGTGTGGTATAACTGAGTGCACTACCAACTAAAGGGAAGGCACTCAAATGGTATTCATTTCCATTGCAGAACATCATATTTGTCTTCATCCCTGGTGACTAAGCTCAGTCTTCCACTGTATTTGATTTTGAATGCTTAGATATTTCCCTTTGGCTGGCAATGACAAGCTTAGGGTTGTCAGGTAGAATATATATGTGCTTAAACAGCCATGTGAAATCTCTAGTTTGCTAGGTAGACGGAGGGCCAATTTCTATGGCAGTTTAATTGGTTCGTGCTGCCCAGGTRAGTCAGCATGAGCAGTACAAATGAAGCCAGCTTCTTCCTGGCTAGAAACCAAAGCCTGTGTGCAAGCTGCTTCTGTGCATGCAGCGTCYTCCAGCCCATGTGTGCTGGGTAAACGTGTTGCTCCAAGGAGATGAAGACATTTTTATGTGCTTTGATGTTTTGGCAATTGCTTAAGTTCAAGAATGTGAAGCACTAATGTRAATAGGAAACATTTCTGCTGGGGATGCAACAGACTGATCTGGTCATGGCCCCTTGGAGAGGAGGCCAATGTATGCATGGAGTCTGTAGGGGTGACCCTTTAAGCTTACCCCTTTTGCTCACACATCCAGAATACATGCAAGATTTATCTTTCCTGTTTGCTCAAGCTGCTGCTGTGCTCATGTTTTTAGTTAAACTGTGTATTTCTCTGAGAGGGAGGGAGAAGGGTTTTGTCTGCTTCGCATTACCCAGTTTTACTGTATGCAGAGCATTATATGAACTTAGGCTGTATAGTGCTGCCACTAGCAGCATAACTTATTGGTATATGAAAATGTCTCCATGTTTCCCTCATTGAAAAGATTATGAAGGATTTCCATTCATTGACTTCTTTAGCAGCTAGCTTGCATTATGAATAAGATAAGCTTCCTTTCCAGAAGTGATTCTTCCTGTGTCATTTTTCTGCTTTTCCTGTGCAAAGTGTGCTTTCTTTCCCTAATTCTTTCATCTATGAAACCTGTAATACTTTTGCCAGCAGCTGTAGTGATCAGTTTCATTGTACTGTTACGGATGTTGCTTTGAGCCATGTTGTGAAAAGTTAAAAGCATCCTTATGGTTGTACTTACACTTTAAACAATAAAACTACTTTGGCTTCTTACTTTCTCTCTTTCTGCTCTTTATTTCTGCTACATCTGTGACAATTCTGACACTTAAGTTGTTCTGGTGAGCTTTGTTACTGTCTGGCAGAGCTAATGTGGAAATGAGCAGACTTTGTGTTATATCCATGGCAGTTGTTAGTGAYCTATCAGCTACTTAGAGGATTCTTGAATAATTGGAAAGTCACTTAGCAGAAATCATCTTTAATACTAAGAAATTTCTCTGTAAGGATATAACTAAACTTTAAGAGTATTACTTCATGATGAGGCTTTGCAAAATGTTAAGTTGTAGAACAGATTTATCTGCTTGATAGGAAACTTATTTATAGGAAACTTAAGACATGCCAGTAAAGTCAAAGCGGAAAGCAGCTTATAGTGCAAAAACCCAGACCTTAGAACTATGACTAAATCTAAGGTAAAATAAAAAAGGAAATGAGCTTTTTCAGCTTGCTCRGGGATCTGCCTTGCATTAGGAGCTAAAAATTACTGAGGGCTCCCCTAATAAGGCCAGAGGAAACAAACGTGATGCTTTGGGTGGCTACATATTGGTGCTGCTTTAAAGGGCTGGTATTTCTGATAGAACCAACAATTCAACTACTGCAGATAAAAGGTGGTGCCCTGGTAAAGTTTAAATGGGAATTCAAATAGTGGATGGTTTGAAAGGCAGTTTCTATTTAATAGCAAGCAGGGGGGTTATGRGTATGAGAGATAATATTGAATTTTGGCTTTTCTTCCTGAGTTATCTTGGCTGTTATCTGCCAACTTCCTGCGGAGTCCAGGGTTCAGCTCTGTGAAATAAGGACTTGGCCRGGACCCAGAGGCAGGTCCTTTTCTCAGTGCTCTTCAGTTAAAGCACAGCCCAGGGCAAAYGCTGTTCCCTTCCATTGCTCTCAGGCTGTTTCAGGAACTCGAGTTATTTGCATGGGTATCAGGCCCTGGCACCAGCCCTCTGTGACCCTGGACTGTGATAGCTAAAGAGCTTGCTGGCAAATATTTCCCAAAAGTTCCTGATGACTTGCAAKGTGTTTTCCCATTCTCCGTGGGGTTTTTGCACCTCTTCTGGCCTGTTGCATCTGAGAGAAGCAKGGAATATAGGAGGAGAAGTGGAGAACACCAGCCAGAACTGGGTCCTCCAGGCCCTGCCTGTGAAAGATGTTCTCAGATTCTCCCTTGCAGCTGGGCATATGTGAAGTCTTTCCTTCCCTTTGTCCTGTATGCATGGCTCTCCAGCAACCTTCTGCACTGCATCTTTTCCCTGCCAGTTGGGTGCCCTCCACCCTTCTCCTCCCTCTGCTGACGTGTGTCACGGTTGCCTGCACTGCTGACATGGCTGTGCCACAAGGGATTTTGCATTACATGCAGTGGGAGGCTGGCTTGCTCCTGAGGCAGGGCCAGCTTAATGCAGCACAGCAAACTGTGAGTTAAAAGGCCTGCACCTAAGCACGCAGGCACATCTTATCTATTTAGGCTCTTTAAGTCCCTGACAATGTGTGCTTGCCTGGCTTGTGCTGCTGTGCCCCAGGAGGTGATGAATCTATCTTGTTTTTTGCTGCCTTTGCATTCCCAGCATAGATTACTGTGTATAAATTTAGTGTCATGATATTCTAGTGTCTAATACCTCCTGCCCTCTGCTGCCTYCTCCATGTAGATGCTTGCAGGCAGATGGAGCCGCTTCCTTGGTGTAATCTGCTGTGGGCCAGAGCCAGCATGAACCTGAMRTSGATGTGTCATCCGACTGGAGACTCCTTTCTATGGCACCAGGCAAATCTTGATGGCCTCAGGTAAGAGCTGGAAAAAATCTGCTAATTGACCTTTTCTGTGGGTCTTGGAAAGAATGAGGCATATCTGGGAGCTGTCACTAGAACATTAGCAGAAATATCTTCTTGACCAAGCGGAGCTTAAGCATCCTCTTAGAGGACTCAGGGAAGTAGGTGAGGTTTTGTCCCTTGCAGGTCCATCTGAGCCTGGACTCATGAATATGTGAGGAGGTGACAGTGCTCTATGTACATGAGATCACCTTTAGACACCCAGTTCTGTCACTCTAGGTTCCAGCAAAACTCCTAGCAGCTTCTGCATCTGTGTGTGGATGGCTGGCCAGGACTGAGCTTTCCTGGAGATTGAGGTAGTTTGTTTAGTTGCCAACATGTCAGATACAGCAGTATTTTTTCAGATATTCTTCAGGATACGCCTGCCCTGCAGTGTCTCCCTTGACCTGACGGATGTCTTCTGTGTCTCATGCATGGAAATTCCTGCTTTTCCTAGGAAATGCCCTGTTTCGGTGGTCTCCTGATGCAGCAGTATAGCCAGGCTGCAGTTGTAACGTAGCATCCTCTTGAGGCAGCAAAGGAATGAAGAGAGCAGAAATACATCAATAGGCAGAAGGCAAGTTTAGGGCTGCTCTTTTCCAGCGCAAATTAGTTTGGGCAGAAGAGTGTTCTGGTAGCCTATAACTCCTGGTGCAGGTGCTTACCTCTAGCATGACTAGATGTTATCCCCTCATTTCTTGCCCTCTGCCCATGGGGCAGTGCTGGGCTGGAGGTTTCTGCCCAGCTGAAGGGCAGGAGCATGTTCTGCCATAGCCATGGGAACCTGACATGATGTAAGAGAACTGCAGGGAGGAAGAGGATGCAGCATGACCTGCTGCTGCTATTCAGGGCCCTCGGAGGAGAGGGAGATGCTTGAGGTTGTGTGTTGGTCRAGAGATGTTGGTGCCTGGCTGGAGTGTGCCATAGGAGTCTTGGCATGTGAGCAATAACTGGATGTTGCAAAGAAACCAGTTTGTATTTCCTCACAGAGCAGGTGGCTTACGTTTTTGGCCCCTGGCTGTTTCCCTCTTTTTCATTATTAATTTGATATAAAACATTGATGTAATACTGTCTCAGGGCAACTTTGTGCCTAGTTGTTTTCATGTATCTCTAGTGCATCTGAGTAGTAGCTGTTGGCTTGTGCCAATTATATTTCTTTTTGTATGTGTAGGATGTTAATATATTTCTAATAATAACATTGTAAAACTATAGTCTAAGGAATAAATCTAATGATCTGCCAGCTAATTAATGACATGGGTTTTCTGCTATCAGGAAATCTTTGCTGTAGGACAGGAACATTACAGAAAATGTAAAAAATACTGTTTATCTTGGGAGGAAGTTCTCTTTTGCTTAGAAGATGTAGGTTTGCTTTTTGTAGTAGATAGCTGAAAAACATTTTCATCTTCATTGTGGGCAAGGTCTCAGGGAGACTGAAGTGATAGTTAAAAACATTGGCTCGGGCAAGGATGTATGAGTAAGTGAAGTTTGAAAGAGTTGCTTAGGTTGCTGTCTGGTGGTGAGTACGTGTTGCGTAGTGTTTTTACTTAACGTTATAGGTGTGTATGCCAATGAGACTTCCAGTTGCTGTGCCCGAGTGTAAATGTGAAACTTCATCTCTGCCAATACTTGCTGATAGGCTTAGATTGAAAACACTTGATAGTGGATTCCCACAAATGTTTTATTTAATGAAACTTGATCAGAGATGCCCGAAACACATTAGTGTGTATATATAGATAYACACACRTATCCACAAAATCTTTAAAAATRCAATGAAAATATATAAAATAGCAGCTTCCTTGTTTTTTCTACCTTCTATGTTCAGTCTTCTGACTTKTTGAAATCTGGTGCACAAATATGAAGGCTGAACAGAAGGCTGGTTTGACCTTCTAGAATGCRAGGAAACTGCACTGTGTAGGTGATAGCTTTGATTCTTTTGCAGACATGGAGCTCTCCAGAGGCAGAGGAACTCCAAGACTACCAACTGTTGAGCTGAGGAATATTAACTGATGCAGAAAATGGTTCAAGAGGACCTCTTGTGTCACTGCCGGAATTGGTCTGTCCATGTAAGCGTATATTTTCTGTGCTGTCTGCCGGTGCTGTGTGATTGCACAAAGTTTAAGCTTATTTTTTTGTCTTGGAGACGGCCATTGGGACCAGGTTTATGTGTGTGCCAAATGGAATTGCTTGGGGCACAATCAGCAGTGTGCAGTTGGATAGCCTGGATTGAATGATAAGATTCAGCTGATGGTGACTCTTCAGAGAGCGGCAGCGTTGGAGTTGGAGCTGTTGGSCCTCAGCCGTTCACGGGGAGAAGTGTCAGCAGTGTGCAGGGCAAGTTCTTTCTAGACTGTTTTGTTTAAGTGGCTCTGATGCCTAGGCACAGCCCTGGAATTAATTCATAAAGCTAATTGCTCCAAGTAATTAAATGAGCARTACTTAAAGGCGCCACTCTGTGTTCTGTTTTTTTTAATGGAGCRGATATGAGCACTAAAGCCAGGTCTAATGTGTCACACTGGCGGCCGCACTTGATAGCGTCACAAGTTGGAGGTGAATGTTTTACCTCATTTCATCTAGGATTTCATATTTTCCCAGAGTTTGGGTTTGCCAGTGGTCATGGCTTTACAGTCTTTGGAACTGGGAGAAGACCTTGAAAATAATCAGCACGGTCATCTCTGGCTTTTYAGCTGACAGTCTTTGGATCTTGGGGTAATGTTTGCTTTGCGTCAGCTACAAACTTGTGCCAGCACCTCCATCAGAGCTAGTTACTGCTGAACTGGCAGAAATAATAAATATAAATATTTAAAGTTTCAAAGGCTTGAAGGAATGAAGTGAGACCTCTCAGATTCTCCAGCAGCCTGTAATGTTTCAAAACRGTTGTACAGTGTGTTGCCAAGCTTTTGTTTACTTTTATGTGTGTTCCCTATTGCTTCACTCTCAAAGTCCACTTCTGGTGATAGCAGTAGGAACTGTGTAGGCTTGGGTTGTCTTCCTCAGAGAAGCATGCGTGGTGCAGCCCAAGAACTGCAGTGCAAGAGAGGTCAGGCCCTGAGCTCTACACACTTATTGAAATGTTGTCTTTAATCCTTGTGAAAAATGTTAAGAGATCAGTTCCAAGACTTTTTAAGTCTTGTCATAGAAGATCCCAGTGATTTTCCTTGGAACATTAGTAGACCTTGTGGAGTATGGAATGGCTGTGATATAAACACCAGATCTGTGAAAAGCATCTAGTTTCTTCTTTAATACTGTTGGTGCAGAGGGAACTGTGATGTCACTGTGTTCACTTGTTTTCACTTTATTTTCCTTTTGATGGGGAAATACTTCAGTGTCTTTACTAGTAAACAATGGGAAGCTCTAAGTAGGGCTTGAGGAACCTTCTCCTCTTGCTGAGAAAGTGCATAGGTGACAGTACTAGGGTGTAAGAGCAATTAGATAGACTAAGAACAAAGAGTTGTCCCTCATCCCAGTGGTCAAGGTAGTCCCCTGWGGTTGGAGACCTCCAGAGCCCATGGGCTGAGTCACTCTGCTGGCTGTCCTGAGGCCTGCTGCTTTCTCCAGGAACATGTGGGCAAGGTCCAAAGGGCRCCAAAGCTCAGTCTCTCTGGCATGTGTGAACTTTGGATCAGGTCTCAAAGTCTRTGTTAGTCTGAGCAACCTTTTTCTGTAGGGGCATCCTTAACTTTCTTCTGTGAGCTGAGTGGCCAGGAAACAAAGGAGCCTGGAATAGTTCCTCAGAGCCTGTGATGGTGTTTGGAGTGTTCCCAGAGTATGGACATGTGGCAATGCTGCGTGATTTATGTTCTTGATGAAAATGTATCTTGTAATTATCAAAATTTTACTCATAAAGAGAAATTACTGTTCTCAATCATCTGGGAACAGAGCTAACTTGATTGCTGGGAGTGGAAGTGGTCTGAAAATAGTCATCCAGAAAAAGCTATTTAAGTCCCTAATTTTCTGTGTTCTTAAATGGTGCACATCTATATGCTGTGTAAATTAAATTGGACACCACCACTTCTCTTCCCTAAAGTGCTTGGCAACTGGAACTTGCTGATACTGAAGCCAAAGTTTAGTCCTTAAATTACCATGGATTGTCTTTCTCCCCATTGGCCTATTTCAGGTTTCATGAGGTTTTATTGTATGCCATAATGATTGTTCTTAACCTTTCCTCCTTAAAAGGTGTGTGTGAGCCCATGTGCTTTTGCAGGCAGCTTTGCAAGCTCTCTCCTGAAAGTCTTCTCCTACTTCAGTCTGGTTAGTACTCYGTGGTTTCTGGATCTTCTTCCTGTAAAGGTTTATGTAGCCCCTGTGAAGGTGGAAGATCATGGGGAACACTTCAGAAATGCTTGTCTTGTTTTGCCACCTCCTCAGCTTTAGAATCATAGAATTATTATATTTGAAAAAGACCTTCAAGATCAAGCCCAGCTGCAAGCCCTTCAACACCACACTTGTTAAACTAAGTCCTCAAGTGCCTTATCTACATGTGTCTTCAACACTGCCAGGAATGGTGACTCCACCTGCCTTTCTTCTGCCCTGTTTTTGGTGTGAGGCAAGGGCCTCTTGCCATCACTTTTCCCTTGTGTCAGGTCACCTTCCAGCAAAACTGCTCATAGCACTTAGTAAATCATAACAGGTTCTTTGCCTGTAAATCCTAGAAGAAAGATAAGTCACTTTTCTCCTTCAAGACCATACTGTCCTTGGTTTGCATGACTAAACTTTTTAAAAAATATTGATAAAGCCACAACTTCTGATTCTAAATGTCTCAATAATTTAAGAGTTCTTGGGTTCAAGATTTTGACTTCCAAGTTGGAGGCTTTCTGCAAAGTAGTTCTTGAATTCCAATTTGAATCCTAGGTGCTTCTCCCAAATTTAATCATGTTTCCTAAACTGAAGTTTGCTGAAAACCTCAAGCCTACCCAGAAACTCAGAACTCTGGAAACTTTGAGTCTGGAAATGCAGAATTGACTCAACTCCTCCCTATAAGGAGTTTCTGCATATTGTACAGCTTCTGTTGACAGGATGCTTACAAAGCTTGCTCTCTCTGCAGGGAGAAAGAAAAGGAAATCCTGACCTTCCTCACCTCATCTCTCTCCCTTTCTCTTTGCTGCTGTCTGCCTGTCTTTCCTTACCACATCAAGAATCAGTATGTACTAAAACATTGCAGTCTTCCTTTGAAAAGATGTCCTGCTCAGTTCCTAGCTGAAGGTAAGCTGGGCTTGTTGCTCATGATTGTAGTTCTTCCTCAATCAGTCCTGCTCCTCCGTGGTTGGCTGGATCCTTCTGCTGGCTCTTGGTTCCTCAAAACTTGGCCCTGAAGTTTGGGGAACAAAAGTGAGTGTGTTCTTCATTGGTTGTTTTTTTTTKTTGTTGTTGTTTTTACTTGCCAGACCTGCTCCTGCAGCAGAAGGATTCCTGCACTGGAGCCTTTAGTGACAGGCAGATGGTTTGGAGGAGGAGGAAGCCATCTGCTTCCCTCCTCGCCTTCCCTCCCGGTGAGTCCGAATGGGGAGGCCAGGGAGGGAGAGATCCGTCTATCATCTGTACCCGCAGACATGGAAGGGTAGCGCTCGCTTATCAGTCCTGAACTCACGCTCTCCTCTGACATGTACAGTGAATGAAGCCAATTTTGTTGTAACAACATGAATCTACTGGAGTGTATAATGTATCTGTGGAGACACAGGAGAAATATTTACCAAGTTCATTACAGGCTTAATGAGCCAAGATTGAGAGAGATGGAATAACGAACGTCTGCGTTCTCTGGACATGGCAAAGCAAAGCTAGAGTGCTGCAGAGAACCTTTCGTTTCATTAAACAATTTTATTTTTAAGCACCACTCAGCTCTTCTGCATTCCTGCTGGCAGCGTCACCTCGTAGCTACTATGAGAGAAGCACAGTCAGGTCCCCAGTTAAAATTATTATGGGGCTGCTAGTAATGCTCTTGCTCAGCAATTAGGAAGCAGTCTGCATATTCAGGTCCTAGTAAAACATTAAATGCTTCTATCATAGGTGAGGCAAATAATCCCTTTTCTAGGGATGAAGACAGCTGTAGGTTGTCCAAAGTACTGTAGCAAGTTGGTGTGGAATGAACTATAAAGTCCTTGGAGGTCTGAATGCAGATTCCTCTGTGTTCATGTGTTAAGAACTGTCTTGTTTCTTGCTCTCCTTTCTTTACCACGGGAGAAGCATGGCTGATTGCAGAGAAAGCAGTGAAGTGACAGCTCAAATGGTGTATCTGAAGGGTTACCTCCTGGATCTGAGGCATCATGGTTGGGGCTGCAGAAAAGTTGGCCCTAGTGCACCTTGCTGTGTTCTCGAGTCTTCAGTTAAAAAGCTCTGTTATGATGCTCTGTCCTGGCTGCAGTAGATAAGAGCTAGCCAGCCTGCCTAGGGCACAGAAGAGAACAGGGAAGCAGGAAGGGCAGCCAGCCCTTCCACAGATGGGGATCATCAGGAGCAGGGAGAGGCTGTCCACAGCTGCCGTGAGCACAAAGTGCAGCAGATGCTCTGGATTTCCACTGAGAAAAGTTTCACGTGGCATTTTGGCCCATATTCCCAAAACTAAAATCCAAATTCCTTCTCCTAAATAGTTGTAGTTTCATTTTGACCGTCTTTGGGTTGGCTTGCAGGAGATGCCCACCCCTTTTTGGAAGGCGCACCCCATGCACGTGTCGAGGGCAGCACACATGGCAWGTCGTGGCCAGTGACGTGGCCCCAGCGTGTTCCCTGCTTGGCCGCGTGTCTGTTTGTCTTCCCGGGCCTGCCTTGTTCCAAGTGGAGTCACAGTTTATGTTCATATGGAGTGCTACCAACTGGCATGTGAGCTGGCTCACTGKGGTGCACCATGAACCAGCGGGAGGCTGGTCTGATGGCTTGGCTTGCCTTAGCTTTGCATCATCCTCCTTTACCACTTCTGGTGTGCAAAGTGCRGGATGAAGAGGAGGAAAGTTGCTTGTTTGTTGATGTTGCTCAGGATGTGACTTTTAATAGAGATGTCTCTTTTGAATGCAGATTCTTGGAGGTATCTGCCATGGATAAGCATTTTTAGCCCTCATTCTAGCAACAGTATCTGAGTGTAGCAGTGAGGAATGGGCAAGAAAGCATGGCATTGCTATTGCTGAATACTGATAGATGCACATGGCTTTCTTTATCCTAAGAGCTAACAACCAGTAGCAGCTTTGTGTTCTTTTTGAATTTCAGCCTCGTGCTTTGTATGTTCCACATTCTTCCTTGGCTTCCTTGAGTGCTTGTCATGTGGGAAGCTCTGACAGTGACCTTTTTCCACATGCTACAAGAAGAGCTGTGATTTGAAGGTTAAAGGAGACCTGAGATCTCCCAGTGAATGTAGTTCTAGGCATATCTCTGCCTTGTAAACAGTCAGGAATGGATGAAATTGCTTGAAAGCAGCTACTGAAACTCTTGAGCACTTTTTTTAATCTTTTCCTGAYTCTTATGGAGAGCCATTAGCATTAAAACACAGGTGCTTCTCTGAATCTTGCTAAAACCATTTCAGAGGCTCTGCTGTCGTACAGTTAAAACATATGTTGCTTGCATGTGGAAAGCAAGACYAGCCTTCCAGAGGCAGCAATGCAGAGGATGATCACAGATCCATTTTGGAAAAATGTTGCTTTCTGGCTCTGATCAGCTAAGAGCTTCAATAATGCCATCAGGCTGTAATTTTTTTTCCAAAACTCTCATTAACTTTTGTGCTGACACTAGGACTCGAGCATTATAGAGGGAATGTAGTGGATTTTATTCAATGTCTACAGCTAGTGACTTCTTTGGTCAACTTGGCACAGACTTGGCCATCTGGTGTGTGATGAGTAACAGAAGTTCCAAGAGCCTGCAGGGCAAAAGGATTTGGACTGTCCCAAGGGTTTGTACTGTGCCTGTATCTAAGAGGCTTCCATTTGATGCTATGGCCCAACAGGGTTGTGATGATAGATGAGTCTGGGGAATTCTCATTTGGTTTTAGGGAATTATCTTCTACTCTGCCGTTGTGGGTATGCAAATGCTTTCAGTCACTGCTGGGCCACAARGGTACTAACAGAAGAATTGACAACTTTAAACTGAAGGAAAAATGCTAGATAAGAACAAAAAGAACTGGGCCTTGCCTTTGGCTGTGGAGATATCAGATATTCAGTGACTTCAGTGCCTCCTTTCAGTTACAGTGCTAGGAAATGAAAAAGCACTATAGTACATRTCTTAATGCAGAACTGCTAAATGGAGAAAAGCTGACAGGAAATATTTACTCTGAGATCAATTCTGTTTAAAGTGCAATATTTGTAGCAGAGTTTGGACACAGGAAGGTCAGGTGTAGCATCAAGGCTGTATTTATATAAAGACAGGAACATGTTCTGGAAACTACTGCTTAGAAAGCGAAAAGACCAGAGGATTTTGATAGATACACTATGAGGACCTTAGTTTTTGTGCTTACAGTGTGTGTTTTCTCATGTTCAGGTAAGTTGCTCAGGATAGAGTCTTCTCCTATTTCTTGTGATTTGGGGGGGAAAATGGTACGAGACCAAATTAACTTTTAATGGAATTGTGTGTTTGTCTCAGCATTTCCAGTGTATGACTATGAACTGCCTGTCACAGAGGAGGCTCTCAATGCTTCCATTGCAAGAATCAATTCTCAGTCACGGGGGCCAAACTTATATGGTGTTGTCAGGAGCCACGTTAGAAGTGTAAGTTTGCATACAATTCAGATACTTTACCTGAAATATGCTTTTCTTTGGAATACTTCTTTGTAAAGCTATAGCTTTAGAAACTTGAATGTTCCTTGTGCATTGTGTTTTTTAATAATGTTAGGAGTTCAAATTTTGCACTCCCAAAAGAGAGATTTGTTCCAAACTTTACTCAAAAAAGAGCCAATGCTTTCAAATAACTCCATCTAACTGCTTTCTGCCTGGGATGTAGGTCAGTGGGGTCCTCTGACAGGCTCAGCTGAATGTTTGCAGTGCAAATTAGATACCACTACCAACACAGTCTTTCTTGAATCTGTATTTACTTGTATTGTACTGTACTTACCTTTCACTGTTTTAACCTCTTGCTAAAATTTATTGTGGGATTTGCGAAGTTAAGGAGTTAACTTCATAATATAAGCTGGCATGCCTGTGTTCCTGAACAACCTGAGAATCACTCTTTCTGTTAGGTGGCATGTATCAAGTCCTCTGCAAGGATGAGTGGCCAAATGACCCTTGAATAGGTCTACTCTGGAAAATCTTCTATTTGAAAGCAGTAGTTTTATTTGAGTCTCCCTTACCAAGCTAAAATGTTGATTAARCTGTGAGGTTAAGAATAGATGTTAATGATGTTAATAAAAGCAGCCAAACACTCTGAAGTTTGCAGTATGTGATGCACATGTCCTACTGAGACACTGGAGCTAACGAGGAGTCTCTCTTCAAGCTGTGCTAATTCAATTTTTTGTGATCTTCTGATTTACTTCTAACTCATGTGTTTACAATATACTTCCCATCAGTCTRGATGGCCAAAGCAGAGCTGTTATCACCCAGGTTTTCACAGAAAGARCGGGAGCATTCGGAGTGCTGCCATGCTGTTGTCTTGGTTGTAGCAGTCTTGGAAACCCAATTGAGGTTCTGCAGTGCACTGTAGAGTTTCATTTGAAGCACCCGTGGAAAGCTGTGCATTGTTGTTGTTACCACATCTGCTTAAAAGAATAAAATCTGCCCTTTTTTTTATGAATATGCATAAGAAAACACCTTTTCTCACACTACAGTTATCTGCTCAAAATTCTTGGCTCTGCTTGATAAGAACTAAGATCCCATGTCCATGTAGTGGACATGGAAGACTAACAGGCACTAGTTATATATTTTGTTGATCTTTTTACCAGGTCGACATGTGGAACAGCAATGATTACAAGCTAGTGATACAGTTCAGTATCCGTGAAACTGTATGCCCCAAAATTTCAGGGAGAGACCCATTCACGTGTGACTTCAAAATAGGKCCTTTTGTGGTAAGTGCTTTTGTCCCTTTGGATGGGGAGAGGGTACAGAAAACACCCCGTGATACAATCTGTTCACACAGCATGTTGAAACATAGTCTGAGTGATAGACCTCCTGAAAAGCCAAACAAACCAAAACAAATATAACCTGCAGTATGGAGCATGTGTTACATGAGGGATGGTGGTTCTTTAGAAAATCCTTTGGTTGCCCCATGGAGAATATAGGGGTGAGTATTATAGCTAAAAAGAAAGTATGTGTCTAGAAGCAACGTGTAGTAAAAGTGTCTATCTTGGGGAAGGAAGATACGGCTTCTTTCCAGGAGAAGCAAGAGAGGTTTTACCAGTCTTTGTCTATCATCCATCCGGGTAAGGGTAAGAAGCCTGGAAAGAAGGTACAAGTGCATAGTTGACAATTAACATAGGGTGATGTGTGAGACATCCTCAGAGAGGGTAGTAAGGAGTCCTACATGAGCTAAGGATGCAAAAGATGCAGAAGGATGTTTCCTTCTGTGAATGCCTGCATTCACAGATGCATTCACATCAGATTTACCTGATATGTTGAGTGGAGACCTGAACTTTGTCGATATTACAAGTAATAATATAGATGAAGCATATAGAGAGAAAATATTTAGGAAGAACTACCTCTTTAATGCAAAGGGTTATAAATAACTGTATCAAGATATCAGTTTTCTAAATGTGGGTAGAAGTTCGGCTCAAGCTTTCCGTCCAGTAATAAAGGCATCTTTAAAAGAGTGAAAACTGCCATCAGCATAGCCCTGTACCATCTCTTCTGTGCATGACTGGTAAAGCCAGAGGCATGGAAAGGATTTGGGAATTTTCATCTATAGCATGGTTCCGGCTTGRTGGAGTTAACATGCAACAGTAGAGCGATAACTTGTGACTGTGGTAGTGTGGAGTTGTATGTAACCAAAGTATACTGTTCAGGCCTCAGGCTGCTCCGGGAATTAGTTTAGAGGTGAAGACTTGAGCTTTTCCTTTTGGAAAATGATTTATAAATCCCTGTACAGATGTTTTCCTCTCCATAAAGTTCCATGAGGGAGATTGCACTATAGTCTTGCTCCATCAAATTTGTCCTATTTTGATCTTTTACAGCCAACCGCTTTCTGCAGAAGTGTTGTGATAGTTTCTGAAGAGCAGATCACAAACATGGTTGTCCARTGCCATCAGAATATGTTCAGCTCGGAGTCGATAAGCAGTGAGGAGGTAAGGAACAAGACAACCTGTTTTTGCAGCCTGGGAGAACAAAGACAGGTTGGGTAAGTATGTGTGAAGCCAGRGTTCGTAACTGGCTGGGATCATGCGTGTTGAAACTGAGTGCCAATACAAGGATTTTTTTTTTTCCCCCTGCCTTAATATTTCCATTTTATCTGTGGGCACCTCTGACGGTGCCTTTTTTCTCTCCTTGCTCAGATATCTGGTAACCCTCTTGTTCTGTGCTGTTTGTGCTGCAGAAGCTCCTGCCRTCTCTTTTAGTAGCAGTTGAAGGTTTCAAAGAGAAAACTGTAGGTGGTGAGAAGTCTTAGCTGTCTCTTGTCTCATTGTATTTCTCATCAGTTGCAAGGTTTAACCTTGCTTCATGGCTGCCCTGGGAGACTGTGAATCTCTGATAGCTTGGCAAATCTACCAACCTTGATAGTTTTTCTTAAAATATATTGTATGCCTGCATCTGGAGAATAGTGATAGGTGTATCTTTATAGACCCGTCTGATGACTGTGACTCTGTTATTAAAACCAGCCCTCAACTGAGCATTTAATCATAATATAACTGAAGATGACTTGCTCTGCTGGGATTTTTGTTCCACATGGTTTTGTTTTKGAGCTATCTCCTTTGGTTTCTAAGGCAGGAGTAAATGCCTGGTCCCAATCTGTGAGTTCTTGCTAGCTGTTTTCAAATCATTCCAGTGTGCAGCTTTCCATGATCTAATAGATAAAGGAGTTCATCTGAAATTAGGTGTCTACACTTACAAATCAATAGTGGGTGTTGTGCTTGAGGATTGTTTGGGGAATGAAGCTAGTTCCAAAGGCAAAGTGCCAGAGGATAAGGACAGCTTTTATTTTTGGGAACTGCCAGCAGCCAAATGAATAACTTGAAGCAAATAGGATTCAGTGTCACCTCTGGGTTTGAATTGCCAAATTAGCTTGTGATTTTCTTGTTCGGTGTCTCTATTCAGAGCTAGCTAGTGAATGCACCACAGGAATTCTTTTGCAGAGCTGAAAGGCTGTGTGTGAAGTACTGAAATATGTAAGGTAGTCTTGGATGTTCGGTGTGTCCTCTGTGCGTTAAACATAACTCTTTTTTTAATTGGACACTCAGTATAAACACTTGCTTTTACAAGCAGTGTTCTTTCTGCAAATCTTCTTTAACCATCACTTAAAATTCAGTATTCCTGCCAATATTCCTGTTAGGGAATATATTTGCTAGAATGTTAATGGGGAATAAATGCCAAAGGGAATTATTGCACATGAAAGAAAATATTTCTTTCTGCGAAGGGCTGCAGCAGGTGCACAGCAGCTCTTGCTCTAGAGATTTTAACTCGGTTCAAAGGATCTCAGCCTGGCCCACTGTGAATGATGTTGGTGTAAATTCAGTAGGGCTCATGGTTCCTGTCATATCTGTGCCTGGCTGGGACTGGCATCGTATTACTGGGATAAAGACATACGGAAGAAGAATATAGGGAGAGCTTTCTAAGAGTCCTTTGGGGTCAAGAACATACTCTATGTGACCACAACACACACTCTGCTTTTTGGGGTGCCTGGCTAAATCTGCACTACAGTCYGTTCAGGCAAGGTATTGGGTAGCCAAGATGTTGTTAAGTGCTTCTTAAAGAAGTCTCTTTTAATTTACAGATGATGCATATGCAGATAATGAGCCCCACCATGCGAGGCAGCAGTCCCTCTGAAGGTAAGTGTTGGATTCCCCAGGCATGTGTGGGTTTGTCTGTTCAGGGTGAGCACGTAACACCCATGCGTGCTTCTCTTCTCCCCTCTTCCTCTTCCCAAAGGTCTTTTTGCTCCTGAAACCTTTCYTGCAAGAAGAGGTAGTAACAGCTATGGAAACTGGCGTAAACGCAGCTATGTCAGCTCTGACAAGATTGAATAACGTGATCTGGGTAAGTACTCTTGAAAGGGTAGTTTTCAGGCAGGCCAAGGCTGCAGGTTTTTGGGGACAGCAGGAACGTAGCTGCTCAGGTAAAGGATCTCTTGGGAGTGTGCTCTTCTTGACCGCAAGCATGTTAAAAGCCATTTTGTCCTAGGCGTTTGTAGGACTTGCTTATGGGGAAACACAGCAGCATGAGAGAAAGACAAATAGCACTATCAGTTGGTCACTTGCCAACTGTTGCTGAAATGTGAAGCAACCCATGCAATTCTTGTAACTCAAAGGACAAATTGAGGCAGTGCTTTGATAACCTGCCTGGTATGTAACAGTAGCTAAACCATATGGTAAAGTCAACTGATGCAAAGAACTGAGGGATTATAATTCTGCTCCCTCTGTTCTCCCAATTTATAAAGTGCAGCGAATGCTTCAAAAGTTCCTTTTTTTCCCCCTCTGAGATGAAGTAAGCGTGCAGGAGTGATATATGGGGGATAGTCTGTCTCTCACCCTCACAAACACCAATGTCCTAGCATACAGGTAGTGTGAAAACAATTGCCAACAAAATCAATGTGATTAAGGATCAAACCTTAAGCTACAGTTGTGCCCTTCTGTTTCTCTTGGCTTACAGAGTTTCATTTCTGCGTTACAGAGATTCAAGTGTTTCAGGGATGCTCTGTAGCTTTCTGACGGGGGTTTCTCTTAGCAGGGGTGTAGCATTTGCCTATGGGATCTGAACCAGGCCTTTTTTAGTGTATTGATGAAGGCACTGAGATACTGTGGTCCCTTCTGCCTATTTTCTCACCCACAACTTGTAGGGTCTACTTATATACCATTTTCTCYTCCAAATACTTGAAGGAATGGCAAAGTCTATGCTGAATCTAATGCAACAGGGCTCTGAGGCCCCATAGTCCAGGAAGCAAAAAATAAATGCAGTAATAATGTATCTGACAGAGCAAAGAATTAATTTACCCAGGGCAGCTTTTGTTGCAGAGAACCTGTGATGTTGATGTTTGGAGCTCAGGTAATGGGAATAATAGTGACAAAACCTCATGATTCATTGCATCTGCCAAGGCCTATGCTGCACTTACCACCTTTGCTGACCTACTTCTGAGGATCTGTGTAGRAGTAGCTGTAAGAGATGCTGATATTTTTTTACCTGTTGTATTACAGAGTTAATCTAAAGGGAAGTATTTTTAAAAGAGTTCTGGCAACACCAAATGGAGCTGGTTCGTTAGCATGTTAACCAATTTTAAAATATTTGGGAAAGGAAGAGGAAAGTTCTTAGTGCTACGTCCTTGTGTGGAAAGGGCTTCCACGCTCACTACCTACCGCCTTATGGTACATGTGGCAAGGGCCAGAACTGAAGACTACGTCTGTGTAGCACTCGATTCGGTCTCTCCGTATTGGAAACAAGACAATTTTGGATACAGATTGCACCAATGACTCACCAAAACCACAGTTGTTACTCATAAGTATATTCCTGGTAAACATATATTTGCTAAAGGAGATATGCTCCCTGCTTTCCTAGAGGCTAGGTATGAAAGGAAAGAACTAGTAATTCTGTTAAGTCAGGCTTTTGATTTTATTAAAAAAAAAAAAAAAACATTAACTCTATATACTATTTTTAGTTTAGCCATAAGCTAGTATGAGGTGAAGTGCAGCTTTACTTTGTACCTTTTTTTCTGACAGGAATTTCTGACTTTTTTAAACATCCTTCGGCTTCCAAGAGCATATTGCAGTGGCATTTTGGTGTGAATTGTGTCCTTTTGGGTGGCTTTATTCTGAGGAGTTAGTGTGGAAAGGCTGTGGCTTACTGAACAGTAAAATACTGCTGATCTTCTACTTCAGAGAAGAGTAGGAGAGACTTTGTAAATACTTGACCTTTGGCTTCTGTGAACCAAGCTTTGCCCATCTGGCTCAGTGAATTAAAACATTTTCAAAATATYTTCTGGAAAAGTTGTGGAGAAGGAGGTCCATGCTCTTGAAATGTGCTGTCATCTCTCTCCCYTGCATCTCAAAAATGGTAGGTCTCTTTAAGTAGTTCTTTGGACCTCCAGAGGAGCCATCCTAATAAAGCAGCAGTCACAAATGGTTTGTGTTCCTGGACTTAGTACCTGACAAACCTCTAAACCAGAAGCAAGATGTAAAATGTTCTTGAAAGAGAACAGGAGGGAAAAAAATGGTGAGAAATCTGTAGTTTTTGAGATATTCGTGCAGTTCCAGTCTTAATACTTCCTACTCACTCTTGAAGGTAGGTTACTGCCTGTGGCCCAATTGTGCTTCAGATGTGGAAGCAGCAGATTGAAGGAGATGTTCAAAGCCCATCAAAAGTGCTTGTCTCCTGCTTTTGTTGATTTTTGTTGATGAAGAAAAATCTTATTAGCTGCACATTCTGAAGCTGTGTTTGCCTCTCAATTTCCCTCATATCCTAAGTCTGAGAATTTCGTCTGTGAGCGTCATTTCAAACAATGAGTATCCAAATTATTTAATGTGTTTGAGRCCAGGGAAAGTCATGTTTTTTCTTYTATTTTTTTTTAAATTTATTTTCCTGCATTTTGGTACCTGCATGATTATGGTTGGCATTATTATAATTCATTCTGTGATGACAGGGTATGATGAAGCATAGGAAATGCATGCTATGTTTTGAGATGGCAGTAATTCAGCTGGCTTAGTTTAGCTGAAAGAAGATTTTGGAGGAGAGTGGGGAAGCTGCACWTTAAAGGAGACTTTTATCTCTTAAAGAAGCTGGTGTTGACAGGCAGAGCTAGGCAAGTTCAGGTGAGAAACAAAGTGTGATTCCTTTTTATTGAACAATGTGGGAAACTGCTGCAAAAAWTACTGAGGTGAGTGGTTAAAAGAATTTTTTGATGCTGGATTTTGCATTTCTGAACCTGATAGTTCCCTTCAGCCACATAAGTTATTTCAGGGGAATCCTGTGCCTGACTCTATGTAAGAAGCTAGTCTAAATGATTTCACTGGTCCCTTATGGCTCTCCTTGATTTATTAGAATGTGCTAAACATTCAAGAGGAGGAAAAGTGCAATTCTGTGAAGCAAAACTTTGTCAAGTGTGCAATCTTCAGACCCAGTTGGATCTGTGGGCGCCTGCAGGACCCAGCAAAACGCGTTGTGAAGGAACCACATCAATGATTAACGAGCTTGCTTCAGTGACAAATCCTAATCAGATTTTGTGGATTTATTTCCTAATGCACCTCCGGAACTGGGGGGATTGGACGAATTGCATGTCAGGCCATGGACTGGCCCTTCTGCCAAACAGCTCCGGCACGTGAGCAAGGAACAGCGGGGGAGCCAGCTGCTGCACAGCAGCTGATCACTGGTTAACGGCCTTAGCCCGCAACAAGTGTAAGGTCATTAGGTGGCTTGGCCTACAGGATCTGTGCTGAGCTTGCTGGAGCTGTGTTAGCTGCCGCAGTGTCAGCAAAGGGCATGTCAGCAATGCAGTTAATCCCCTGCTGAAACCCCTGGGGAGGAGGGATTCCTGCTCAGAAAAAGGATGCTGTGTATCATACAGAGCAGATTAAAGGCTTTCTGCATGTGCTCAGGTATGTGAGATTTTATGTGGAATTCTAGGTTCCATTAAGCTGCAGCCAGCTTAAGGGTATTTTTGGCTCCAAATCTCAAGGAAAGCTTTTTTTTTTAAAAAAAAAATAACCCAAACAAACAAAAAAAAAACCACCCTCAAATTTACTGAGCATCTTGAACCTCAGAAAGCCAAGGAAAAAGTTTTCCAATGCTCCGCTCTTTCAAAATCAACTGCCAAAGACAACTCTCCCTTGCAAAGGGTGGGGTCCAACCTATGACTTATTTCTGTCTGGAGTCAACAACATTGCTTCATTTCCTTGAGGAGGAAAATTAAGAAGACTCTTGTCTCTGCTTGCAATATACACATAGGCTGCAATTACTAATTTTATCTTGCCATTAATCACATGGGGAAAGTGTCTTSTAACAGAAGATCGGGTTCCTTTTGTATAAAGCCAAAGGGTTGTGATTTCCTCATCACGTTTTCTACGTATTTTTAAACTACTCCCTTAGAGTATTCTGCTCTTACCTGGCATAGCTCACTGGTGGCTGTGATGGGGTTAGGGCAGCTATGTCCTGACTGGCATCGTTGCGGAATAGTAAACTGCTTGAAGCAGAAGTAAACAGCCTGGCATCCTTGAGCATTGTGGATTTTCACTGAAGGAATAAATGGTAGGATTGGGGCTGTTTCTGCTCATATCCAAGATATCCAGGATGCAAATTTCAGAGCAGATTGGATGTTTGTGTGTYGTCTTATTCCAGAAGAGTAATAATGGAGCAGGGCACATTGCCCTCCTGGGGCATGGAAAGCTTAGCTTTTATCCTGGGTGACTTCATTAAGAAGCTGCTGCCCTTGGGAGTTTAGTCCTGCATTTATATTCTCATGGYTCTGTGCATTAGAGTCCCTTCTCCCCTCCTGCTGCTCCCTACCCCACTCCTCTGTTCGCCCACCCRACTGTCTCTGATTCCCTGAAAGTAGCTTAGAGCTTTCTGGGGAGGGGGGGGAAAGAGACGCCTCGGAAGGAAAATCCCTGCCGAACGGGATGTGTTGCATAATGCATGAGCTCCATATCCGGATCAGCTTTGAGAGGGAGAGCAGAGCAATTTATCTATCTTAAGCACTGGGGAGGAAATGACAGGACACCATTATATTCCCTTACCTTGGAGTGAGCCTGTGATAGCTCAGTCCTGGGCCTCACCTGGCACCTGCGATGCTCTGTAGCAGAGAGGACAGCGGGCTCTCATCTGCTCAGAAGTGACGGGCTGACATTTAATTGTACTCAGTGAGGAGCGTTYTTGACGTTCAGGTCAGATCGCGGCATGGGGGTGAAGTGAAGGTATTACGAAGACAGAAAGAGAGAATTGCTCTGCTGAGCTCTTGCTGCTATTCTGAGTGGCAGTGATTTTGTCGTCTTTACCTGCTTCCTCTAGATTTATTTTGAAGGATTCAGCCCGCTGCTGCACTGAGGAAATTGCTCCTCTTTCTGGAAGAGGCAGAGCTTGGATGTTTCTTTAGACTTTGCTGTGTTATTTTAAGACCCCCTTAATTTTATTGCTGAGGAAAACCAATAGCTTTTCAGTGGAGAACTAGAAAGGACCCTTGTAGCTGTCAGCCTGCTCTTCAATGCAGTGTTTTGCAAGCACTAGGAATGATCTTGTCAGAGAACCAGTGGGAAGGGACCTTTGAAAACCCCTGCACCAGCCCTTGCTCGAAGCAGGGCCAGCTCGATTAGATTGTCCGTCTGAGGTTTGAATGTCCCAGCATGAAGATCTCTCCCCTCTTTTGACTTCTGCTTGTTTGAGCACTCAGTAAGAAGCTTTTTCTTCACATATCAGGCTGGAGCTTCCCTTGTTTGAACTTTTGCCTCATCCTTTCCCAGTGTACCTATGAGAAGAGTGTGGGTCCATTTTTCTTATCAGGGAGATCTGCCCCTTCTCATCTCCAGCTGTCTGCTCCAGCATCCTACTCATCCTGGTGGCTTCTGCTGGACTTGCTCCACTGTTTTCGTGCTTGGCTTTTCCTGGGAAGCCAGTCATACAGGGCACAACATTGCAGATGTGGTCTCAAGCCCCAGGCGGTGGGGAAGAACCGCTTCCCTCAACCTGCCGGTTGCACTTCTGCACAAATGAGATGGCTCTGCCTGTTTCATCATGCAGTAGGACCCTGTTCCCGTCTGGATGGGAAGCTGGCGATACAGAGGATCACTTGCTGCCAAAAGCTGAATTTAGGGACTGGTCCCAGTTCTTTGGCCTGTATCCCTCATCCTTGACCTGGACAGGAACTCCAATGTTCCCAGGCAAGCTAAACGCCACCTCTCGGGGTGTTACTGTACCTGTCAGTGCCTTATGTGTGGACATTCCTTTCTGGCACAAATCTGTCCATGAAATTCTATTAACAAAGTTGTGCTATAGGAAAATTTCAGGTTGCCATGGTGACCAGCTTGATGAAAATACAGCGTGGGCTACAGACGGCTGTAGAGGCAGTTGCAAGTTCTCTTAGAAAAACCCAGCTCATATTTGCTCTGCATATTGTGGCTCTTAATTCAAATGCATTTCTCRGAAGACCATGTGCCAGCTTATACCCTTAACCTTCTCTGATTCAGAGACTTTCCGGCATGTGTTGATTCGTATCTCCTGCATTAATTATTTCACTGTTGCTAATTTTATAGCAGTCTGCTTCATATACACACATTTTTGCATGTGTTAAATATTCTGCATATGTAGTCTTCTCCCTACAGAATCCTCAGACTATGAATCTGATGCTGTAGTTGCATATATTTTTTCTAGGCTATGGGTGGCTGGTTACTTCTGTTAAGTACGAAACAAACGCTGATATTTCTTCCCTCTGCACCTTTTTTTTTGTTGTTTTCTGAAGTAGAATACAGAATAAGAAGAATCAAGATTCAAAGATCCAGCACATGAAGAAGGGGCCTGACCCAATTTCCTTTACCTTTTGAGCAAAATCAACCGTGTAACGAAGGGGCAGTCTTCTCCCAAAGTCAGTTCCTGTTTTAATGCCAGATGTCCACTGGATGATTTTGCAAGGTGCTAAACGCATGCAGCTGGCACTGGAGAACATTCTGATATGTTTGGATTCATTAGGAGAGCCCTCTTACACACCTAGCAAACTGTATCCAGGTTCATCTCATAATGATGCCATTAAAGGATGATTATTCCATCTGTGTTCTGCRTTGCTACCTCGTTGCTTGGTTGCTTGTAATTTTCTGTAATGYTTGTAGCTAATTTTTGATCCATTCAAGCTAATAAAGCACTTTGTTCCTTTTTCTGTGGAGTGCAATAGCTATGGATGAAGAATCTTGCAACAGATCTGAAGATGTGAATTTTAACTGACCCCAAATCCAGCTTTATATAGGCACCCAACCACTATTAYGGCAGCTCAGTCAAAAGCTAGGTAAGAATTCCTCTTCCTCACATGCTGATAACTGTAGGACCAAGGCTGTGTTAGCTCTGCAGACCTGAGGTGTGTGAACAGGCTTGTGATGTGTTCCCCTCCTGGGAAACGCTGTGGAGGGTTCGGGTGTCCATACCAGAATGTGTGGAAGGCAGGACCTCTATTTTTCAATCATCTGTCTTCCATAACTTAGGTAAGCAAATTGGGGTGGGTTCAGGCATAAGCTTGTTGGTTGTCTCCCAAACAGCAGAGTGCAATTTGTAGCTTCAAATTTGTATGAGACAGGGCTGGAATAAAATTCCAGCAAATAACCAGCATCCTGTGCTTAACCCCTTCTCATGCCTCATTTGAGCTCTGACAGCTCTCTGCTCGCTTGCTCTGGCCCAATAGAAAAGCCCTGGTGTTACAACCTCTTACAGACTGYTAAGTTGCATTGCTTCCCGTTTGACAAGAGCGCAGAGAGGGTTGGTTAACAGGACATGACTSTGATGGCTGTGCCATTGATAAAAATTCAGGTGTATGTTTGCACCTCAATTTAGCAAGCTTTCTGTGCTCCTTTTTATTCTCTTCCACATCACAGTATACTCATGTGGGAAGCTGAGGAAGATCAGGGCMGTGAAATCTCAGGAATTATGTGGACCTTTTAAGAACAGATGTGTGGTTTCGCTGGAATCTTAGTAGCCTGGCTTTCTTGAGGAGGGAAAGGCAGGAGCATCCTTTCTGTGGAAGTGGGTTGGGATTGATGTTTACCAAGAAATGAAGCAAAAGATACAAGACAAGCTTTTATTCCTTGTGGGCAACGCAAAAGGTGGAAAATTCAGGAGTGCAGGACAAATGTAATTGAACTTTCCTACTGGAGTAGGAAATGGGTTCATCTGAGTACCTGACTCAGTTGACAGCATTTCATCTTTGGGAGGACAGGAGGGATGAAGGGAGTTAGTCAATCACATGCAGTGATGGTACCTGCACTGACTGGGCATGGTAACAGCCAGGGGGGACCTTTTTGAGAGATTTGCTTCTCCATGATATCATTACCAGTGCCAAAATCCTGGTAAAGTAGTTTTTTAAGAGCTCTGCCCATGAGTGTTTGTACAGCAGCACCACGCTGGGGATGTTCAAGCTGTCCTKGTAACTCCTTATGCATCTGGAATTGGCAGTTGAGCTCTTGTTGTGTTTCAGATATCCTGTTATGGCAAAGCCCTGTGACTTTCTCCATTCTTATACTTACAGACCCTAGCAGGCATAATTTGGAGATSTGCCTGTTATGTGTGTAGGGTCAATGAGAGCATACGCTCTGATTGTGCAGAAGATAAAACTAACCAGAGACAGATTAAAGTRTAAATCTGTTCCCACTAAAAACATCTCATGGCGCTGGGGATCCAGCTTAGGTGGTTTTYGTAACTGCTCATCAGGGTTTTGTGCCAAACTGGGTCAAATTAATAGGTGAATTTGTATAACAAGGGTCAAATTGACTAGGTATCTGTTGGAGTGTAGGACTGTCGTTTAGCAATGAAGTGATCTTTTAGAGGCACAGACATAACTGTGCCTTTAGAAAAAAAAACTCTGGGATTTTAAGGTCTGCTTCTATCATCCTTTATTTTCATTATACAGAGTACAACTTAATTTACACTTTTGCTGCTGTTTTGCCTATGGCATTCCTTTTAAGGGATMTAGTGATGGTGGCAGCAGAATTGCTTGCTGACTCTGTGAACGTTCCTCCTTTCAAAACCAACTGATTTGCTCTCTGAAGCAACACTCTCATTTGGCTTGACTTGCAGTTCGTTTTCTTTTTGGATTGCAGGTAARTGCCCTGATTTGCAGGGATTTCTGGCTCATAAGCATGACAACATGTAATCAGAGCCCTCTGATTACAAGCAGTAGTAGCAGCAGGGGGTAGGAGGTGGTGGAAGGTGTTGATGAGGTGTAGAGGAGAGGCCTATCAAAGGAAGGGATTTTTTTTTTTCTCGTGGAGATTTTACTTTGTGCCAACAGCTTGGAAATGTCACCGCTTCCTTCGTTACACRTGTATGGGCCCCAGCTGTCTTGCACAGTCTCTGCTGCAGTTGAGTCATTTTTGTTAAGCATCTTCTGACTGCACAGTTTTGTGATATTTCTAGGTATAACCATAATTCTTCATTTAAAAGCTGGCAGAAAGAAGCAGCTTAGCTGTTTTTGGAAACTGCTGAGTACAAGTGATTGTGGCTATTGATTTCTAATGCAGATACRTCTTCCCATCCTGATCAAAGGCATGGGCATGCAGCAGGATATTCTAGCTGCTGTTGTGAGATGGGATAGGATGGATGAGGTGGATTAGCATGTGAACAAGCTTCAGCTGTTTTTAGATGTTCTTTTTCTTATTTCACATTCTTAACAGTTCTCAGCCCGTTTAAAACGGTTTAAGAGGAGCAGCAGGTCACTGTGATGGCAGAAGAGGAGGGCATGTCTGGGAAAAGAGGAAGAAGAGATCAATGAGTTTGTCAGTGGGTCCTTCAAAACCTGGGGTAGAAAACTTGCCTTTGAGCTTAGTACTAGTTAGCTGGTAAGAGACTAGTTGCTTATGACCTACAGATGTAATGTTTTTACTAAACAGGAGGAAAAAGGTCTTCTAATCTATTAACACTGGTTACATAAGTGTTCCATGACCAAAACCACTTCTGGAAGGGGGGTGTTGCTGTCCTGCTCCCTGGGAGCAAGGACAAGTGCTTTGCCTGAAGGGAAGGATGGTCACATTCAGCACTTTCTTTTGGTGGATGTAACAAAGGCAACCAAAAAAAAAAATAGACCTCTCCAGTTTACACAGGATTCTTTTTTGCTAATCACCATGTGTTGGTCTCTACTTTGTGAAAAAGCAAAGTAAGCACTTTTTTTCCCCACAGCAATATGGACTGTGTTTTCTAAAGCCATTCTAGACTGTGCTATGTGTATGTAAATGCCTTCACACCTAGAGGCTGATGTGACGTCTGCTGTGCAGATGTTTCTCTGGGGCTGGGGAGTAATAATTTCTTTGTGTGCATCACTCMAGTCTTTAGTGGGCTCAAATCACTGACTTGAGCACTCATTACTCCAGCGTGCTCGTGATAGTTGCTATGGATGTTCCCTTCTAAATCCCATGGTTTTGAGGGCTTGGTGTGAAATACTGTAACTGCGTCCAAGAGCAAATCCCCTCRCTGTAACTGAAGGATGAAATCATACTGAAATCCTGGTTCTGTTAGCATTCAGCCACGTTCTYACACCTGTGAGATCCAAGCCTCTCTGTCCTTATCAACTCTAAACCCATCTGTCTAAGAGGGACCAAGCTGCARTGCAGACCTTTATCATCAAACTGTTCATACACTCCTGCACCAAGCACTGGTTTAACACCGCGCCCATTGATATCCTCTGTCCAGGTGCCCACCACCAGCTCCAAGTTACTAGCTGCAATATCTTTGCAGCATATAAATGAGCAGAGACAAGGTATTAGGCTGGAGTTCTAGTTAGCTTTGAAAGCCTGAGGCAAGATAACACCTTTTTCCTATGTTGTGGAAGGAGATGTTGGCATTCTGGTTTTGCACAGAAAGGAAGAATATTGTGGATAGCAAGATATGGAGCAGAGCACACTGCGGAGGGAGCAAATGTATAAGCAGATGACAGATGTTGTCTTTGGGTTATGCTTGGAAAGTGAAGGTCTATGGAACAGCAGGAATGGGGAGGAAGCTTTCCCTGACATTTTTGGAGAGGCTGTTTGCAATAAAGGAATAYGCAGAGTAGAAATTTTCCTTTTGATGACTGTGAGATTGTTGAGAAACTGAGACAGCAACTGGAGCTATGTCTGAAGGGAGATAGCACGAGTGTGTGATATTAGACCGGGGTTTGCTCCATACAGGGACTTTGCAGCAGTTGCTTTCAGTTTTGTCTCGTCAAAAGTAAATGAGTAGTGACCCTTTGTTTTAAAGCCTCTGCAGTAGCTGGAGGGTGACAAAAGAAGCAAGGACTTCTAGTGACTTGAACTTTCCTCCCCTCAGAAATAAATTCAAAGTTGCTTTGTTGCTTGGAGTGCCTGAAGTCATAAGAAAAATCTGAATTTGTGACTTTAGAATGGGACAATCATTTGGGGAATGAAAAGATCCCTCTGAAAGGATGGCAAAACCTAYGTTCATGTCAGAATCAGGCTGTTTATGCACATTTTTTATTGTGCACTGTAACACTTCAGTGTCTGAGGAATACTTGTGTTGATGAAAGACCATACAATACCACGGTGTTGTGGAAGAACTGGGCTTAATTTCTTTCCTGCCCTTGCATCAGTTTTTTGTGTAAACACAGGCATAGATGTGCTCCAGAGTGGTGCAGGGCTTCTCGCCCTAGATGTCCTTACTGCCACTGTGCTGCAGTAATAGTAATGGTTGGTAATGGTTGCCTAGTGTGTGTGGGGCCTGATGCTGCTTTGGTTTGTGCTTCCGCTCTGAGTGCTCGGGATCTTTGGCAGTCTCATAGCARTCCTGTTTGCTTGAGCTAGTTGGGTATGAACAGAATTACCAGAAATTGAAGGCTTTAGCACTAAGTAAAACTGTCCTACGTTTTCCCAAGGATGAAGATCATGTTGAGCAAAAGCTGACAGAGCCATGCTGATGTTAGGTTATTGCTCATCCTGCAGGAATGCAGAGACTTCCTGGCACGCGTTCCCCTGTCAGCAGCTTAATCTCAGGTGAACGACAAACTGGGTTGACCCCTGGATGATCTCCCTAGGATGAAGGAGAGAAATTACTTGCTAAGCCTTTGTCCTGATACAGAGTATCTCAATGTTGGGATTAGGAYTTGAGCGTTGTCCAGTTTTGACTCTCTCAATGCGTTTCCAAGGGTGAATTCGGCACCAAGAACTGGGAGGAGTTAAATGGACCCATCCGTGCAAAGGATGGAGCACGTCKGGTGGCAGTGTGTGCTCAGGCAATAACCAAGTAATTGCAAAGGCTGTTCATGAGTGTGGCTAGGCGTCAGAATGGAGTAAATGCAAGGCTGGTACAAGGGGAAAGGGTTCAAGTTGTCAAAGTTTTTGATTTTATTTTTTTTCCTCTTTTCCTTCCTGCAGTGTCATAAGATGAAAATCCTTGGGAAGGGGGATCCATTTGTTTAAATGGTGAAGAGATTGGGGAGGAGGACGAGCAGTGACTGAGGCAAGAAACCTCCTGGCCTAGTCGGAGTGCTTGTTTTGCACTTGGGAACCCGGATCTTAAATTCTGCTTCAGGCACAAAAATGTTCTTGCTTATTAGTTCTGAGGACAGTAGATTTTTTTTCCCCTCCTCTGCATGACAAATTGACACTTTCTAATAAATTAGCTTTTAATTAAATTTCCCAGCCAGTCCTCGCCTTGGGCTACAAGCTGTAAGGCTTCCTCAGTAAGAGGGATTCTGTTTGTGGAGAAGGTTTAATTTGAGAGTTGCTTCCAGAGCAACAAGTTCCGTATGAGGCTGTGGGACTTGGAGCTTTGCTTGGGCAGGTTGGAGGTTTCTGTGAGTGACTGGAGCGCAGCGGGTACTGTGGAGAAGGGCACGATTTCTGCCTGTGTCTTAGTGGGAAATTCCTGCCYGTTGACCAATTATCCCACCAGCTCTAGAGCTCGTCTGCTATCATACCTCACAATGCTCATGCGTCTTCTCCTTCAGAGTACCTTGGTTTCTGACTTTTCTGCTCATTCTTGCTTCTGCCTCCAGTCTTTGTTTTTCACAACAGCAGACTAGCATTAGAAAGGCCCCCCTAATTCTTCTTAGCTTCACTAGTTAGCACCTGCACAACCTACTAGCACAACGTTGCTGCCATCTCCTAGCTCTGGGTCCCTGCCACAATGTTTCCTCTTTTCAGACCATCCGTTCGCTTTAAAATCTTTTTTCCTGTCTCTAGTACAAATGCCTCATGCTCRTGTCCCCTCGCTTCAGTCTTGTGCTGCAATGGGGATAAATGCTATCTATACTGAAGAGCACTAGCAGATTCCTGGAACTTTAGGARGATGTAAAGAGGATGGGGCAGAACTCATTTTGGGGGTGGCCAGTGATAGGGCAAGGAGGAATGGGTGCAAATTGAACCACAGGCAGTTCCATCTCCATATGAGGAAGAACTTCTTTCCTGTGAGGGTGAYGGAGCCCTGGAACAGGCTGCCCAGAGAGGTTGTGGAGTSTCCTTCTCTGGASATCTTCCAACCCCCCCTGCATTYCACCTTGTACCATTTGCTCTGGGTGTCCCTGCTGATGCTGAGGGGTTRGACTAGATGATCTCTAGAGGTCCCTTCCAACCKTAACCATTCTGTGATTCCCAAAAGCCTCTGCGGGCCTTGCTAAGGAGAATCCYAGAAAAGGGAAATAGTCATATTGAAGAAGTATCCTAGGTCAGAAAGTGGCATGGGCAAAATTCTGGAGTGGACAGCACTTGACAAATTTGGTTAGTGTTGCTGCAAAGCACCTTTCAGGGTTTCAGTGGGTAGTTTTGTTGATGTTCTCGCAAGCATCATGCTTCTAGAAAACTACTCTGTGGCACAGCAGGTTATTGGGCTGGGATCACTCAGGGCCTCCAGACCAACCATTTCTACACTTGTCTTTGCCAGCTCCCTTTTGAGATCTAAAGAAGAAAAGCACAGAAGAACTTGGGAAAGTTTCTGATGCACAGACTGGTGAGGAGTATTTTATACTTTCTCTCTTCAGTGGAAAAGTATTGCGTAGTGTTTTGAAAGGAAAAAGCACCAAATATAGGAGATACTTAGATAGCAAAAGCAGTTGATTTGATTCTCTGAGCTAATTAAAAATGTTGTCTTATTAATGCCCAATCTTATCATCATGGCAGGAAGTGAACTAACCACTTGTCCATGGAACACTGGTTTTAACTTCTTGAGCTTCTAAATGCTTTTCACGGAATCACCAGTCTTGATGTTGAATTTTCAGCTCGGGARCAGACAGTATCAAAAAATAACACAAGCCTCGCACCCTCTCTGCTAGCAGAAAGAAAATGTTCCAAGTATGAGAGACCTTCGCAATTGGAAAGACCGCCGCAAGAATAGGAGATAGGAGCAGCATTCAAAGCCTACCTTGTTCAAAGGGTCTGGAGGAGCAGATTTGTGCAACTCCACTGTGTCTGGTAAGCAGGAACAGAGACTTTTTTTTWCTCTTTTTTTTTTTATGAGAACTTAAAGTGCTAAAGCCTGCCTATATAAACATTGAAGTGGGGATGTTTGGGAAAGACCATAAGTGTGTGGATGGGCATCTCTAATTGCAGTGACCACGCAGAGCCAAAGCAGCTGTTGCTGTTTGCTGCTTAACTTTGGGGAAAGGCAGAGATGATTTTTTAATGTGTGAGCATACCCAGAGTGTTTTGCAAGCCAAGCTAGCAGAGTCTCTCCTGAACCTTGTGCAGTTTGTAGGAAGACAGGAGGGTTTCCAGTCCCCCACACACAGAGAGAAACTGATCCAAAACGGGTCTGAATGCATTCGGGGGTTCTTGTTGGGTGCTGGTGCTGTTTGCCTGTGGTTTGGAGACTGTGGCAGATTTAGCTTTTTCTCTGAAAGAGATGGAAAAAAGCTGCTGCCAGAACGTTGTGCTTTGGCTTTGCGCCCCAGTTATGCTAGCAAATCCTCTTTCAAAATGCTTGACCTTTTGCTGCAGCCTGCCATTGTGCAACAGGCTATATGTTGCCTTTGTTCCACTGCTGAATTCCGCCTTCCTCTCTGGCTGAAATGACTTGCCTCAAATTTGCCAATAATCTAGTTCCTCTACAATGCTATTTTTAGAGGAGAKCTTGCTATTTATTGAAAATGTTGCAGGGTCTTCCTGTGCACGAAAGCATGGATCYTCAGTGTGTGCTCCTGCCTCTAAGCCATTGGCATTCACGGCGTTGGTGCTGCTGGAGAACAGCAGCTTGGAGAGGAGCTCTGCGTTCYGTGGGGACGTGCTGGTAGACAGAGTCTGTCATGGTTTCATGGTGAGCACTGCCTGCCACGTGGGSAACTCCATCTGTTTTGCATTCATTCCTGTCATCCGTGTGTACTGCAGGGCTCTGGGCCTGGCAAAAGGCTGGTGTGCCCAAGAGCCCGTGTCGTAGGAGAGCAGAGCAGCATCTCCGGCCATGTGTGCGTTAGAGCTCCCCGCCAAATTTCCACTTTGCATCGATTCTGGTATTTAAAGCTGTGTWTAGAGTACTTGATGTCAGGGCATCAACCTTGCTTTTACTTCAATGRTAAGATCTAGTGTTAGCATTTTCARTCCAGTCTGGAGCAGTCTCAAACTTGCCATCTTTTACACAGCCTTGGTATGTGTAGTAGTGGAAGGAAAGGGAGCTGGAGGAGCTAAGGACCTTTTTGGCAAAGGACAGGATTTCTTACAATGGTAGATGATCTGCTTTTGGATAGGGGAAAATAAAGGCTATCTTTATGTGCCTAGAGGAGWTGCTTTTTGGTTTCCAGCTCTGTGGACACTTTCTCCACCCTTCTGTTTGATTCTCCAAGAGTGGAAATAATACTTCTGAGCAGTGCTTGACATAATAGCMTAGTTTGGCAAAGGATAAACCAAAACTACAAGTTTAGTAAGCGCTTTCTGTTGTCCTTCACTGAATGCCGTCTCCCTTACCTGCAGTCCCTGTGAGCACAAAGTGTTACCTCGGTGCTGTTGGGTCCCGAAACTTCCTCTCCATCCTCTGATGTTTTGAGAAACATTGCTGCTGCTGCTAGTGAATAAATCGGTAAGTGACGTTCTGAAAGGCTGGGGGTGTAGYGTGGGCCAGTGCACTTTGCCAGTTTGCCTTGGGTGAATAACGTAACTGCAGGACATGCTGTTGCATGAAGATACTGTTTCATACAGTGAAGAAATGCTTTGCAGTTGTCAGAGCCCCATAGATGCTTGCTGGTGTGGAGCACTGCCCAGTTTGTGGTTACTTGGTTTTTTTGAGGCTGTTTCTAGAATYGAATCAAATAAGTCGAGCACCATCTGGTTCCAAGACACTAAGTTTAGAAAAAACAATAATAAAGTCTGGCTCCTTTCTTTCCCCTTGCCTCGTCCTGCTCTTCACTGATCAGGGACAGTCAGTTCAAACGCGCGAGGAAAACGTGAGCTGAACATATGAAASGCAGGGAGACAAGGCAGCTCAAACTAGGTTAGAGATGAAATGAGCCTGAAATTTGGCAGCTGCAGGCAAGGCTGGGCRGCCCTAGGGGAATGGCTGGAAGTGATTGATGAAATAAATGATTAATGAAATTGTGTGATTAGCCTATCATGGGAACACATTTGCTGTTTGGATCCTCAAGACAAAAACGAGGAAGAGCTGTGTGGGTGTGAATCGGGCTSTGCAGAAAGGCATGTGGTTCACAGAGAGCAAGCGAGTCCATCAAGGCAACCTCACCTTTGCTTTAATGTACCCTGCAGGGTGTAAAATGTGCCCCCCACTGATACCCTCTTCAGTGGATTGAGTTGTCATTTGGGATTGGTCCTTGCTGTCTGCAYGGCTTTCCTCTGTCTGCTTAGATGATTCAGACTGCACAGAGGGCAGKGTGGTATTTGCTAGTATCTGCCTGACCAGAGCAGGCTTTTTGGTATTTCAGGAATATCTGGTATCCTGGTTAGTTCATGCAATATTCTGGATAGGGGTAGTAGCARTGCTAGGGTTCAGATTATTTTCTGCTTTTTGTTTTATTTCAGCAAAGCAGAATGGGATGAGTTGTTGAAATAACAGCTAATTTGTGACACCAGTAATTGTATCAATGTAGTCAAAACAAGAGATCTATCAAGATACCTCCTACTATTCCTCTAACTACTTGGAGAGGAAAGATGTCAGAGGTGGGAGAGTTCCCACTGTGGGAACTCATTGCATCTGCCGTTAGATTAATCATCCTAGACTTCAGAGTGACATAGCTGTGCCCCGAAGCCTTTTCCCCACCAAATTGTGCACATACATCACAGTTGCTCAGGTCCAAATGTTTACAGTGCAAAACGCTGCCAATCAAACCCTGGTTCATCAGGCATTAGCTGGAAGAACCAGTCTCCTCGGGCCTATCGAATGACTTCTTGGTTCCCAGAGGAGCAAACGCATCCGCTGGCTGCCCATGSCTGGCGTGTCCTGACAGGCGGTACCTCCCGCTGGATGAGCTTACGGCTTGAGTTGCGCCAGAGAGATGTAGTTTCCCCCAGAAATTGCAACACCTTCTGGCTATTTCACACCAGCTGACAGCTGGATGCTAAATATGTATGTGTGTGCGCACACACATGCATATAAATGCAGCTCTTAATACCAGGAGATTTTCCTTCTCGCCTTTTCCTCTACAGTTCTGTTTCATGGAGCTGTCTGGCTTCCCGTGGATTAGCACAGCCCTGTATCTCTTCCCCTCTTACCTTTCTCTGAGCCACCCTTACTGGTAACTGCTTATGGTAGCAGGCATGAGTGTACTGGAGCAGGGACCCCTCTGCTCTGGGAATTGACTTGGGCTGGGTGAGCATATTCTCAAAGCAAGGTCACAGGCTGCAAAAGCTGCTTCTGCCAGACATGGCCAAGGTTGTGGGTGTCAGCTCTGCCCTCCAAGTCTTCATTAGGAGTCAGGCCTGCTTGCTTGCATGGCGAAATAGCCCTGCTGGTAACTGCTGCTGGAACACTGCAGCGTGCAGTGTAAGGCCCAGGTCAGCATGAGGCTGTCTAGAACAGCACATGGGGATCATGTTTTGGGAAGCAGGAGCTCTTTCAAAGGCTGCACAGAACTCAACGAAGGTGTCCTCACTGTTCAAACACTGGGTTTCAAGCACTTGTTCGGCTGAACATGAAGAATGAGGCAGTGAACTGGCTGGCCCATTGCAAAGGCGCTGATGTCACAAAGTGAGAACCTCTTGCAGAGTTCTAAGGATAGTTTTACYCAACAGCTCTCCCCTTCTTTTGCTCCAGTTGAGAACAAGGGTGCTGGGGTGCCTCCATAGAATAAGGTCATGGGGTGTTTGTGAAGCKCTGCCCGTAATGATCACCTCAGAGAGAACCTGCTCTAGCTCCTGCCATGTGCTCGTGCTCGCGCCTTAATACCAATGGAGCGCAGTGCCTGTGGCTCTTTTTGGCTGAAAATCAAGAGATTCAGGTCCAGATGTCATGATTTTTTTCCATGTACACAGTTTAAATCCTCTTATTTAAATGAAAGGATTAAGACAAGGAGCTGTTCTAGCTTCCTTCAGGCCTCTTTGTGATCACCCCAGGTAACCTGTGCTTTCCTTGGTGCTGTGGAAGGATCCTGGGACTTTCTTTAGTTCTTTCTTTAGTTCAAGAGCAAGCCAGCTCTTGTTCTTCCTCTTCTGAAAAGATGTCCTTTGCCAAAATAACCAGGTAATTACCTTCAACTGAAACCACCAGTGCATGAAAAGCTACCAARTGTCATGACATCAAGACCTGTCTAATGTTGGAGCTATCTCACTCTGCTGAGGAGACTGGAATGCCCTCAAGGCCAAAGCGAACTCTTAAGATTTGTCATCACCAAAAGACAGAGAAGAAAGAGTTGTACAGRAGCCAAGTGCACTGGTTTCTTCTTGGATGTTTTCTGTAGGGATTGCATTGCTGCAAAGTTATCTTTTCTTACAGGACTATTGTGCCATAAAACTGCGAAGCCTTAGGAAAAGTAGCRTAGCCTAATTTCTTACTCCTCGGCACATCTGCCACCACTCCCATGCTCCTGCAAAAGTACATYGGTGGAGGTTCACAAGGATGCTAGGAACACAGAGGGCAATGCTGAGCTGCTCTTGCTTCCTTGGATAAGCCCTTCCCTGCATGTGCTCCTTTTGTTCTGCTGGATATGGTGTGCACGTCTCAGACCGCTGGGAATCCTGCCAGTGGGAGGATTTGATTTCAGAAGTTGCTTTGAGGTTTCTTTGAATAATGTGAAGGATGGAGGTAACTGCTTTTTAAAGGACAGGATATAAGAAGGGAATGGTGCAGAGCAAAATAAAATGACATACTGACAGAGACCGGTGGAATGGCTGCTTGTTCTCATAATAACAAAATACATTGGTATCCAAAAATAGCTTTCCAGGCATAATGTCTTCAGTGGGGCACATGGCAACCTGTTGTCTCCTGATTTCAGTGAAAGGCAGTGGTGACTGCTGCTCTGAAGGCAGCAGTGAGCAAGTCACTTCTGCTGTCTGCTGGTTCACAGGTAAAAGGCATTTTGCAGAACGTCAGAAGAATAGCTCGCAGAATAGCTAATGAAAACAAATGGGGAGCATGGGATAGAAGAGAACAAAAGCTGGCCCCAAACCGAAAATATCCCTTACCTCTGAAACTTCAACATTTTTCTCATCAAAAGGTCCCTTTTTCTATGACTTCCTTATCTGCAATAGCAGCTTTGATGCAAGCTTCCCCATTATCCCTGCATCAGTTGTGACTTCTCAACCTTACTGAAGCATTTTTGAATATTGGTCTCTGATACTTTGCTTCTGCAGGCACTGGGCTTCTCTGATTGCACTCTCTGCGCCCTGGACAGAGCAATCACAGTAGCTACAAGGGGAGAGAACATGGTCTGAGACATCAGAAATTTGTCCAGTCAAGGGACCATGGAAAAATGGGTTTCTCCTTAGTGCTTTAATATCTATGCCAAATATAGAAAACAACGCTGATCCTCTCTGAAATACTTGTGGATCCACTGATAATTGTAGTACTTTAGAGTGTAGTTATTTAAAATACCTATTTCCAAGTTCATTCTCTATATGCAATTTAGTGTATAATAAATACTTTACAACACTCTGAGGCAGCTTTGTAGGCTGTCACTTTAAGTTTATTTTACCACTGATACAACGGCATTCATGATTTTAACTCTTATTCTGGAGCCACTGCAGATGTCTTAGTTCTTTGGCCTATGCAGCRTGGGAAAGTAGAGTGTTGGGGACAGACCACAAAGGCAGACTTGGTTTTTCTTTGGGGTGGGCAGGAGTAATCTCCATGCTGGTAAAAGTGGGCTTCATTTCATTAAATTGGGATTGTTGTCCCTGCTGGAGCAGGGGGGTCGGGCTAGATGATCTCTAGTGTACCAGGGCCCTTTGAACCCTAAAGATTCTGCGATTGTGCATCTCAAACTCAGAGCTGTTGTAATGCAATAGCTCCTGTTTATGCAGAGCTTCTCATCTGTGGTTTTCCTGGGAGGGAGGTGACAGAGGCTGCTGTAAGTGGTGTGACTTCAGTGGGTAGCTGCTACAGGTAGACTTGATCCAAAAAATGTCACTAACGCTACCAAGTCTATGAGAAATCTGTCTTCAGGTACCCTTGTACTGGGAGCCGTTGTACTTAATGGTTAGATTTCTGGTTATTTTTCTTCCACCTGTTATTGCAAGTCACGAAGGTTAGTGGGGTGGTAAAGAGATGCTGATTCCCATGGGAAATAAAAGCAGCACCTTCCTAGGCTGACATCCTTGTCTCTGAGCATGAGGGATGAGTCAGGCCAACCTCTAACAAGCTGTAATGTCTGACGTGGCCCCTGTTTGGAAATGGTGTTGAGGGGTGACCTGTCAAATCTGCCGTTACACCTACAGTTCCAGTTCTGCCTCAGCTTTCTCGAAGCAAACTGCTCTGTGTTTCACCTAAACTCTCTATTTTGGTTATATGAATGCTGTTTTTCCAGAAAATCACAAAGCACAGCTTTACGCTTTAAACTTTACTTGTAAATCCAAGATCAGGGTCTGCTGGCTGCCTGGCACTACTCAGCTAGAGTGATGAAACTTGCTTAGATTCCATTTCAAAAGCTTTTATTTATTTTTTTTTATTGCAGCATTAATTGTGGGAATTCATTTTTTAATGGTTTCTTCAGGACCTGAACACAGTGGACTATAAGCAATCTTGAAATAATCTCCACTTTGCCTAGGGCTGCTTCCACACAAAAGTTGTTGGACAGCCTTTCTTAATACACTACTATTAGCTGAAACATCAGCCCTGGGTGTTGTGGTTTTGCTTGTTTGAGAATTAAATGTGCTTTGCAAATCCATGGCACCTGTCTTTAAGGCAGTGCAGAGTTTTACTGGTGCTAAGAAATGTGGCAAGCAGGAAGGAGGCTTTACATCCTTGTCACCTTGTGTAGGTGGTATCAGTGCCAGAAGCAGTCCCGTGCCTAAGGAATCGCTGTGAAAGCTCACAAAACAAAGTCACAGTTTTCAGGGCCTACAGTCCTTCCCTGTATAGGGAAAGCASTGAACTACTTGCTTAGCTCTAGCCTGCGTATTGATGTATGGAGTTTGAAACCTTTGGCTCCTATCGTTGTCTTCTAGCCTGGTGTCTTGTAAGGTGTTTTGTGCATCGTGTGAGTGTTGGCTGGCAGCCTTGGTGTGGCAGGTTCTCCTGTAGTGCTCTTTGAATCTTTTCAAACTACTTTACGGAGCTGAGGTGGCTGCTCAGCTGTCTCCTGCAAGCAATTGCAATCTCCTGCAGCAGACACACCATCACCCCAGCTGGCCCAAGGAGCCCTCTGTAGTGCTGAGGACCAGCAACGAGCTCTTCCTCTCTTTTTGGGGTGAGGACAACAGTACTGCAAAGTCCCAGCTGTTTCCACCTGGATTCAGGGTTTGAAGACAGGAATAGAGAAGATACGGACAGGTGGTTGCTCTCCAAAAATGTGTGGCCTGCTTCCCTCTCAAAGCTAAGCATCTTATGTGTATGCAAAAGCAGTAGATTAGACTTATGCAATGCCACATGGAAAATATAGTAGTAAATATTGTTTGCTGGTTGCTTTGGTGCGATGAGAGGAACCTGACCACCTACCTGCATACCTGAAGAATGACTCCTCTGAAATGCGTGTAGCTAGAGATGCTTTTCCATTTGTCAAAGGATTGTCTATCACCTAGACATGCTATTCAAAACTGACCTCTATATATATTGTTAAATGCACAGACAATTTAGCATTAACTACTGGCAGCAATAACCAGTTGTACTTTAAGGTAATTATATCCATCAGTTCCAAAATACGTTCCAGAAACTCAACTTTTATGCCTGGCMACTCTAAACTTCTAGCTCGCCACTAGCTTTCCTGCTGCTTTACTTCAAACTTGACAGCTATCTGTGGCTCTGCAGAGGCTTTTTCCCGTCCGTGTTTGTTGTCACACCTCTRTGATGACTGCTTCTCTGACCTAATGCAGCTGAGCACGTTCCCTGAAGGTCTTAACAAGACACATAGGTTGCTTCCGTTAGCTCTTGGGTATTTCAAATATGTATAAGCCACTGTGATACTTAAGTACTGCYTATTTCCTACTTGACTATCTGTTTGTGGGCTTCTCCATCCCTCCCTTTCTTTGAGGAGGTGTGAAATTCTCCCTAGTTAACTAGAAAAGTGTGAATGGAGAGAACAGCTGAATCTTRGTTTTGGCCATCGTCATCTTGACTTATTGGCTAACCTAACCGGACTTGGAGCTGTGTCAGCAAGCACCATGCCTTCCTTTGCAACTCAAAAACTGTCTCCTGGGAGATTTTTGAGCTGTTGTTTCTGTGTTTGAAACRGCACTGGGGATAACAACAGTAGAATGGAGGGTACCCTAGAGGAAAGACAGCAAGAAATGCTAGATTAGAGCCAGAAATCTTTTCAGTCCTGCTGAAATGGCAGTGAGGAACATTCCTGCCAGCTGCCTATGAGGGAGGACSCAGCACCTACCAGGCCCTTGCTGCAAGGGGTCAGCTCTGCTCTAGCTGCATCTCTGCCCTTCTGAGCTCTTTCCTTCAGTGGCCCGGCTGGTGGTAGCTCTGGGAGGTCCTCCAGGTGGGAATATTTAGGTTACTTATAAAAACACATAGAAGAAAATTTATAAAACTTTTTTTTTTCCCTTGTATCTCTCAGTGATAATACGCGCACCATAAAAACTGCCACGTAAACTCGAAGGCTCGTGCAAGCTTTTGAAGTGCCAGAGACATCTGTTCCCAGTGCCACAGGCAGGCTTTGGAAGAGGCAGCACGGCTGACAGGGGAAGGGCTGTCAGGACAGCGTTAATCACAGTCCTTGGCAGCCTCGCAGCTACGAAGCCAAGCACAGATGGTTGCCCGCTCGGCAGTCCTCCTTCAAGCACTAACTCGCCATTATTTGCAGCTCCGTAGCATTTTGTGCAACTTGTTCTGGCAGGTTTGGAAGACCGTTCCCTCTGGGAACAGCTGTGCGTTATACTTGGTAGGTTTAAAGAGTGGGGGTTTTTTTACTGTGGATTTTAAACCCTGTCTTTTCTACTGTGGCTTTGACTGGTTGTACCTACAGTGGAACGAATGCTTTACTGTCTTCAGTCTATTGAAAAAACTGATAGCTTGAGGAAAAAAAGTAGATTAATATACCAGGCACCAAAGGGCTCGGTATAACAGAAAAGACCCTGTCAAAAGGAAGGCTAGAAACAAATTAATTCATACCACTGTTCAAAAGCCTTTTCTTTCTGCATAAATGCAGATTTTTTTCTTCAAATATGTCAAAAATATGGACACAGGGATTTATACAGTGCTGTACATTGCCTTTATACAGGGTTTTATTTCTTCTATTTTTACCAGATAGGGTTTGCTTCAGTTTTCTTCAGCTGTGACACTGAAGAGACAGCTCAAATTTGCCTCTTGGCTGCACTTCTCTGCCATGCTGGGGTAGGATGTGTGGTGTTCTCTGGCCTCTCACACTCCTAAAATGTGTTTCATTTGAATGGGCTCCACTTAGCGGGAGAAATAGGTCACTTACAACCCAAATATTGCTCCTTTTGTCTCCATTCATCCCAATCAAAATATCACTGGGAAACTTCATTAGGAGGAAATGTAGAACATTGCTGAAAATATTCTTTAACAGCTTAGCGTTTGAAAATTATCCTAGAAACATTCTTGCTCATTRACTATTGATTAACAGAAAGTCTTTAGGTCGTCATTAGCATACCTGACTGAGGACTCTGTAGTGATCAGCTATATTAATGTTTTCATTGGGCTAGGAAAGGAGGCAAGGCAAATCTCACTGCACATTTTCAGTGCATCTGTTTAACAGAACTATGATTACATAGATCAGCTTAATTGCCAGATCTGAATGAGCTCCATCCTTGAAATTTTCCTAATGWTGAAACTCTAAATGGAAAAAGAAGATATTCTCAACCAGTTCCTGTAGGACTCCCGAGTTGTCCTTATCCGGGCTACTTTTAAATCGTTAGCATCCATTGGAATAGCATAAGGTGTGCAACACTCTTCCTCCACCTTTGAAACTCATTTTTCATTTGTGATTTTGACTTCCACTTGCCATGTGGCTACAGGCAACTTTTCTCAAATTGTGGCTTTGTGGTCACTTAACACTCTTCTGGGACAACTCATAATTCTTACTCATGGTTTTCTATCTCAGACAATTTCCCACCTAATTTTGTTCCTATCTCTTTTCTATTTTGGACCACTCTGTGTTTATTTTCTTTTTTTAATCTGATGCTTTGCTGATGTGGTTGTCTGGTCCTGAAGTGAACTTCCGCCATTGTAAAGTGCTCCAGAATGATTCCTTTCACAATTCAGGAAAAGACTGTCTAGGTGTTACCTGGAGCAGTCCTTTTCTGTTACTGCAGAAAGACTTCTCTTTCAGCTGGTTTGAATTAATTCAGTKTTTGGAATCTGCAAACTCTGATCTTGAGAGCTGGATTCATTTCAGCTGCAGGTAGTGTTTTTAATCAATCTTTTCAATGCAGAGCTTATTCTGATAGACAGAAGTGCTTATCTGGCATATTTAAAACTGTTATTTGTTAAAATAAAATTGTAAAAGACTCAATTTCTGCATTTAACTGCCGATTTCTGGTCCAGTGCAGCTTGACACAGATTTAAATGAGATATTTATATCAGCACATCCCAATATGAAACCTCTTAATTGTAGAAAAATGGTGTATGTCACATCTCTCCTTGGTTAACAAAGTGCATACTTGTAAAGGTGCTGTTCAGCTGTAATCGTTACCTTCACCACTACTAAAAAGCTGTTTTTCTTTGGTAAAGTTATGTGCATGTGTACAGCCATTAGTCTGTGTCTGCCTGCGCATTTGTCACTGTGTGTGTCGTATATGTGTATGTGGAAATGGAATGAAGGGGATCGAGTTTGCTGATTAAAACCAGTGGCCGTAAATTATTCTAACTTTAAACACCTCCTCTGCCCTGCAGTGTCACTGGTTGATCTTTTCTGCTAGTTCGTTTACCTTTAAGACTTCCATTAAACCCAAGAGGAAACTAACGGTGTCCTTGATGCAATCAGATAGGGGGTGGTCTATGGTCTTTGAATCGAAGCCCAACTCTTAACACAAAACATGGACTCCCTTGCCACCGCCTTTATCCTTCCCTCTCCTTCCCCTTCAGAGAGAGGAGGACCTGATGACAGTTTTCTTGATGGAGCCTCCTGTCCAAACTGGGCTACATTACTGTGCCAAGCAGCCCGTTGGGCCCCCTGGCTCTCCTCTCTCTCGGTGCCCTGTACATCTGTGCAGCAGTTACAGTGCAGCAGAGGAAAGCTAATTCCAGCGTTCATGTTTCACCAAATTATGCCCTTCAGTAATTTTCATTGCGACGATGACTCCAATAAGATGCTTAAAGAACCTGGAGGATTCTTGCAGCCGTGTAATTGTTTGGCAACAAATAAAAGCTAACTATTGGAAAAGGAATGATGGGGAAAGGAGAATCGTGTGGGTTATTTCCTAGCTTTGTATTTCATGTGCATGGCTTTTGCAGGCAATTATGCTGTGCTAGCAGAACAAATTTCAGTGAACAGTTGATAAAATTCATAATTAATGAACTTTGGCTACCATGATACTGATCTTGTTCAAAATAAGCTTGCATTCCACACTCGCTTTTCTAAATACTAATGAGTTTGCCATTTGTAGACTCAAATGCCATTTAGACATATATAGCCTAGGATGAACCACATTCTTGAGCTGCTTAGTGCCTATCTCAGTCTATTTTCAGGTATAGGTTGAGTTTGGCCGTCTGGGTGCAAAGTGGGAAGAGCAGCAACTTCCTTCTATCTTCTAGCTTGTCTAAAATGCTATTTAAAGTGCAAGGTAAGCTTAAATCATGTGAATACTTAATAAATATAGGTTTTACCTATATTTATACCTAATAAATGAAATAGTTGGAGGTCTCAATGTGAGCCAGCTGTTGTCATCAGTGGTTTGTGTGTCTGCTGTGACTACCCTCCCCCCTGAAAGAAGGGGTTACAGAACATTGCATTAACCTTATTTTCTATCCCCAAATCGCCTTGAGAAAACCATTGCTCTTGGAAATTTGGAAAGGAACCTGTGCATGCTGTGGTGCGGGCAGCTTGAGATCCTGGAAAGGCACTAAGCTAACAACCTCTTGTCAGAAACTTGGGTGAACACCTAATACTGTGTTTTCTGACATGAACCCAGCACTGTTGAGGAGTGTGGCAGCTTGCCAAAGGCAAGCCCAGAACGCTGGTGCAAACCTTGTGAGCCCACAGGAAGCATTGTGTTACCCTTTCACAGCAGAAACATCTTGGTTTGTCCTTGTTGACCCATGCCTCATATAGCAAATGGTTATAGTCTGGGCTTTGGAGTGGCTTGGCCAATATGTTGGCAGCACAGATAGAACCATGTGAGACTGCAGATGCATGCAGATCTGTAGAGTGAGACTGATGATAAATGAGCCATTAAGGTGAGTAACACAAAATCGAGTTCTGAAAGACTCTTTCCCTCTTGTCTCCTCTCAAAGGTAGGAAGAATCGCTGTCTACAACTGCTTTCTCCTCACCAGACAAGTGATAACTGCAAAGAGATGTCATCTGTGCTACTTCACACTGTGCAGATGGAGAGTCACCAGGCCAGTGTGGAAAAAGGGAGTCTACGTGCAAGAGGTAACCAGGTGTTTGGGTATGGGTGGGACGAGCAGAAGCTCTTCTAGAGAAAGAAGGCTCTTGTGCATCCAGAGCAAGAATCTGGTTTTGTTGTTTCTGCTAAGCCTGATACAAGTGGAAAAAATACAGGGTCACCAGCTCTCTGAAATTCCTGGATTAGGAAAACATTAAATTGTATAAAATTTAAGACTCAGAAGGTCTGGTGTGTCAGGCGAGTCCAAGGCACTCACAGACAGTGTTTTGGTATTGGGTTGTTCCTTTGCTGTCAGGTTGAGTTGCAGGAGTCAACAAGTGTCCTCGGAGAGGACACCACGGCGTTAGTACCCTGCTGTTCTTCTGTCCRCTGACAGGACACCGGGCGGAATAGTCCCATGGCGTAGTACAGACCGGTCCAATCTGGGGCTCGTTTATTTTTTTCAGACCGACATTAATGGATACAATGCTTGTAAAAAGGAAAGCTGCAGAACGATACAAATTAGCTCTGGCTTTTGGGTAACCAGCAGAATATTAATGAGACGGCAGAAGATGAGAAAAGGTGAACTGGAAAAGTTTAATTGGTGCAAACGAAGGGCGCTTCAGCAGCTAGCTCCAACAGGGTTAAGAATCGTGATGTGATTAGTTGCTAGATTTGTCAAGCCAGAGCAGGGTTTTTAATCTTCAGAACAGTCTTCTGATTAGCTCTGCCCTGTCAGAGTTGTTAAAATTCATTATTTTTTCATCTGATTCAGTGTAATGGTTGCCTAAAGTGTGGCAATAATCCGTATGGGAGGGGAGAGTATTTTCCCCGCTTTCAGATCTCAGAGACTGTGTCTCATAGGAAATGAATCGGTATTTAAGGAGACTTAAAAAGGAAAACTGCTTCACCTCTTCCCCGCTGTGTCTACGGCAAATGTTTATCCTTGGCTTGCAGCCCGTCCTGTTGACGAGCAAAGCTGGCTGTGCAGTTTTGGATGGCTGCTTGGGAAACAGGAGAGATTCAGGTGCCAGGTCGTGGTGTGTGGGAGCCCGCATACCGACCATGTGATATGTGACCGCCAGTTACATTTGGTGACCATGGGTCCCTTGGTGGTAGTACAGGGATCCCCAGGAGCTGCCTTCTCATGTCTTGGACCTCCTTCTCTGGCTGATGACTTTGGGGGAGTCTTCAAAATAAATTCTGTATTTTGGAAGTCACCCCTTCATTTGAAAACAAGTTMATTTTGTGTTCTTTAAACTCATGGGTCTGCAGATATTCAGAAGTGATGCTGCTGTTCACCTAGCTCTGCTTTTTAGTCCTAAGAGCCTTAAAGAATCTCACAGGTTGTGTAGTTTAACACTGTGGGTTACACGGGTTAACCTGGCTGCCTTGCAGAGATTGTCATGTATTGGCATAGAGTTTAATTTGCCTTCATTGTCTAAGTCCATTATASTCTAATGCAGATTTAAGAGTGTAAAAGAAAGCTTGGCTTCATAGCAGGATTCAAAGGAAAAGCAATGAATCATGGGCCCATTGCAAAAAATGATAATCTTCAGATATTTAGTGATATGTTAAGGGGTACAAGAGAATAATGTAACACTCTGTCCAATTTACTGTAAAGCTGGGGTTTGAGCGGACTAGTATAAAGTTACAACCTATGAATTAATCACAAGAAAGGGACTGTATCTAGGTCAGGTCCACACGTGAGCCTTCACAAAACTTCTGCTTCATTCAGCTTTTCCAAGGCTATCTTTACTTTCTGGTCCCTCAAGGGAAGGAAAAAACCTTTGATTAATAAAAACATTTCTGCTGTTTTTTCCCCCCTGCACTTTCTTTTTAAACTTTTCCTCAATCACATTTCTAAAATGGAAGGCTCTTTTTCTGGAGGGGAAAAGAAGATTGGTTTTACGTAATATTTTTTTTTCACTGAAGGTTACACAAATTCCGCTAGCTCTGCTGTGGCTGTAAAGGAACCATGAAATTTCATTACTACCTTTTCACAGAAACCAATTGATGTGACCAAGGTTTAGTCTTACGGTGTCAAGATCTCTTTAGAAATGTTAGGTGCCTTTTTTTCTTATCCTTACACAGCTGTCATGTTCCTTATAGCTTCAGAACTATTTCTGCGGGGACTGAGAGCAATTAATTTTCAGAAGAATCAGAGGCTTTTCTTTGGGTTAGCTCCAAATTTTGACCCTGTGTTCATTAGCATGAGCCTCTGCAGATGATGGTGAGGTTGGATCCTGCTTGAGCTCCCCAATTTAGATGGAGACTGAAGATGAGGGAGCTCCGTTGTTATCTAATATTGTGTCATTAACACTGTTAAAATGTCGTATTTTGTTGACGCTCCCCTGGTGAGGGCCAGCCCCAGGGCTCTGTCCCAGAGACTAAAGTACTAGGCTGCAATTAGACTTACATTTTCCTCAGGCAAGTTTTGAAGTTGATTCTTGTGTCAGCAAATGGAGTCCTTTTTTTTTTGTGTGTGGGGAGAAAATATAGTTTGTTTTGTTTTATTCCAAGTGTACGTACATGTTCCCTTTGAACTCCTTTCCTCTTTCCCTGGCATCACCAGCTGGTTTCTGTTGAGCCCTTGGCAACTGTAACTGTGTTGAGAAATGGACTTGTCCCTACAGTTCTTGCTGTGCTGCCTGTGTTTGCATGACCTCGGATGCTCCGGKCTAGCGTCTGCAGGAGTCTTGCCTGGAGATGCAGCCCTGCTAACCTATGAATGGCTGCAGAAGTCTTCAGTCGGCCTCTATTAGCCTAGGAGATCTTTGTGAACACGGGATGCAATTTTGACTCAGCTCGGACCTCTGTAGATGGAGTATTTAATGCAGACATAAGGGTACATCTATAAAAAGAAAATGTCACAGAGCATGTTGATACCGCATGCCTGTTCCTCTCTGCTCTCAGGATGTTTTTCACTGCACCTTGGAGGTCCATGGGCACTGGCTTAATAGGTTCCTTCATTTCCTCCATCTTAAGAAATAAACTACTAAAATATTATGGTTTGCACCGCTGTATAGCACTGCCACCTGCCTGGAGGGTACGCAGCATGGAAGCTGCAATGCTGAATAAGATTACTTTAAAACTTTATAAGGATCTTTTAGTGCAGTTTCTGTGCATGCCAGTGGGGCAAGGGGTAAATAACGTGCCAGTATTTTTCCTGGAGAAATGTGTTTTTTGCTTCTAAAGTCAGCAGAAAATTTCCTTCTCTCCTACAATGCAGAAATTCTTGGTTTTGTGTGCTGATATTCCTATTAAAACATGTTCTGTTGTGTTATGGGTAAGGATTGCCAAGTTTRTTTGCAACAGGGGCTGAAGGCTGCAGCCCTCGATCAAACAGTGGCAGGTTTGGTTCCTGAGCCCAGAACCTTCTCCAGACTTTCCTGTTTGTCCCCCCCAAAAAAACCCCTTCTGCTATTGCGTGTCCCTGGAGTCTCCTCTCAGATGCAGCATCTCTCACTTTACTACAACAAGTCTGTGACAATTTAGGGAGWGAAAATTGGGAAGGACTGCTTTATTTTCTCAAATTAGGGTTAATGTGTGTAWTTGGCATGCTGGTTTTATGATGTTGATACCTGGCTTTCCATTGTAGTACAAGACAGAGCTTCTCTTTCTCCCTGGCTTTATTTTCCTGCTATGTCCATTCACTGGACTTCGATGTCCAGTGAACCCAAGGGCAGCAGCAGTTGCCCCTGCAGGCCATGGCAAGGCCATTTCTTTCTCATTATAAATCCTGCACGAGGCTTTTCTTTTTGGGGAGTAGACGTGCTGTATTTTAATGTTTTTCATCCTTTTGCCCTCCCTTTGAGTATAACACTGAGATAGGAATTCAATAAGGTTTTTTGCACTCTGGGACAGAAGGAAGAACTATGTAGAACATGGGAAATGGTAGAGTGATTGGGAACATGGGAAATTGAGTAGAGTGATTGCTCTTCATTAAAAACCCTTCCAAGAGCTTTAAAAATAAAGTGGCCGTAAAAATAAGTAATGAAACATTCAGTTTTAGCTTCTGTTTTTTTCCCCTTTATGCAGAATGGAACTCTTAGCATCATATTTCCTTAAAATGTACCATTTTTTCGGGTCTGTGACACTAAGAATAGTTTCCCATAAATCTTTCACCTTTAGAGGACACATGCACAGAGAACTTCAATTTGAGAGTGTGTCCAGAATACTTTAAGGCATTCTCTTGGCAAATGATATCTAGGATGTGCCATGATGGGTAATCATGAGCAGACAGAAATGAGCCTGCAATTTATATAATATTTCCATTTATAGGGACTTGGTGTTGACGTGTGCCCTAGAGAAGGTGTGTGCCTACCCCACGCCCTGGAGAAACAGCTATGTGTTTGTCTTGGCTGCCATGCAGGCCAGTCTTTTTAGGACCCTCGTTAGATGCAGTTGTGCCTTTGGCATCGCAGCATATTTGACATCAATGCACTTTCTCAGTTTAAAAGGCTCTGAGGTGCTTTTTAACTCCTGGGGCAGCAGGTTTTGCAGTCATTATCACTGGTATGTCAGTGATGACTAGCAAATATTTGGATGTGATAGAAGTGGCTGCAAAGTTGAAATAGTCATTGAACTCAGYTGCAAACATCTACCTTGTGCAATTAGTCAGCTTGGAGCTGGTTAAAAATGGAATAACAGCATGCTGAAGTGCTCCAAGGAATTACTTCCATGGCACTAAATGTGACTGGTTCTTCTACATACCTGGCCCATATGCACTTGAGTTGCCTACCTSTCCTTGCATACTGAGGAGTCCCTTGCCTGCTCTGAGCCCTTCACTGRGAGTCTGGTTTTCGTGATCATTTCTAATGTCTTGGTCCTATGCCTACAGCTATAGAAACAACAACAGAAACAGCTATTTTGATTTTTCTGTGCATCTCTGCGTAGTGAAAACATCTTACCTAGTGTCAGTGATGGAAATGGAAGTTAGTACTTACAAATTATYTATAAATATAAGGATGTAACCCTTGCAAGGAGTGGTCAGGTTAGTTCACGGGGTGAGGGAGCTTGCTCTTGAACACAGCTGTAGGAAGTTGCTTGAGTGACTCATTCCCAGCTTTCCCTCCCACCCTGTGTGGATATGAATGCTGCTGTGAACCCTGCTGGACCATCCTTTATGATGGGAGAACCCTTTGGAGGATAGTCATGTCCCTATGTTCTTAGAGTTACTAGATTGCAATGTAGCAACTGGTGGTGCTAATGCTTGTGTTAACAGTGGGTGACCTAAAATGCTCCTGAGATGGTTAGTGTGAGATGCTCTCGGCTTACCCACCTGARCTGGTTTAGGTCCTTCACTGGCCACAGAGTGCTGTGCTGCCGTACCTGGCTGGAAGTAGAGCAGAACCRCGTTGCTTTGGCATGGCTGGACTGGAGGTAGCCGAGCAGCCGAGGCCTGGGTCAGGGCTGCCTGCACGGTGTCTGCTGGACGGCAATCTTTGGGTTTCAGTCTGGAGCTGTGTGCGTTTCGGGTGCAGCCTGTCACTGCCGGAGAGCAGGAACCTTTTGTCATTTTCTGCTGCTCTTCTCCCAAAAGTCTCTCCCTACCCAAAGTTCACTCCGCTGCAGCATTCTTTTTGCACGGCATCTCCAGTGTGATAACCAGCCACTGYAGTGCTGCTCTAAACGTATTTCATCTTCTGATGCTGTTTCTTGGGTCCTTGGATCTCTTCATTTCTCTAGTGAGCAAGAGGATGAGTGCCTGTGTGCCAGGAAGCCCACGTTCTTGGGGAACAGAGTAAGTTTGGTAACACCCTAATTTTACTAAAGTGCTCAGCACCACTTTGTRCGATCCTCATCTTCCCCCGTGCTGTTCTGGGATTCACCTTTTCACTTCAACATGCAGCTGCGCTTGAACAGATGCCTTAGCCACAGATTCACTGGTTACTGGCTCAYTGCTGCAGTAAACCAAACAAATACAGCCATGGACTGCTCACTACTTCCCTCCTGATGTCTTTGCGTTTGCCAGGAACAATTAGGATCCTTTGTTTTCTTCTGTCTGTGTCATACAGGCCACTGTTTTCTCTCAGTTTTGGTAATCCGAGACTCTAATTTTCTTAGCAGTAATACTGTAGRTGTGGGCAGGAGAGGAAGCTTGGGGAGGGAAAAAGAGGTTAAACTCATGACCTGCTGTTAATGATATGATCATTACCTATATAACTAGTCACGCTAAAATACTGGCTCAAAACACACCTTTATTTTTATTGGCTCCAGAGGCTGTGATTTGAGTTAGGTTTAAAATCTCTGTGTTTATCCTCTCTACCAGGGGTTGCTTCAGTCACTGGCCAGCACGGCAAGACTTGATCTTTCATGTGTGAGCATCACCAGTTGCCTGCTCCGTAACATGTCCTCGGGGACAGCAGTGAGAGCTGCCACCACTTTGTTAGCTCCTAAGAGCCTGATTAGGCTTGAGAGGGCTCTAAAGAAATTGCTACTTGTTCTGTTTGTAATTACACAGTGTTCGGCTCGTTGCGACCCCACGTACAAGCAAGCCCTGTTCTYTGGCAATGCTGCTAGCGAACAGTGTGGGACGTTAGAGCATCTCTCAAGCAGCTGCATGTTTTCAGGGCTGGGTGTTCCCTCTGTGCTAAAAGAGAAATATCCGTGATCTGATTACATTGCCTTGGCATGCCTGGCCCATGGAGAGCAGAAATGCATGTCTGGGCTTTCTAAAATGCCCCTGCTAGTTGCAGATAAGGCTGGTCACTSTTCCCGCATGGCCCATGAGCACTAGAGCAGCTCTTACTTGGAGCAGGCCCTCCTGGCAGCACGGTCTGGATAAATCTCTTCCTCACAGCTTTCCATTTTGAGTTTGCTTTTCCTGATGACTTTGCAGTGTCTCTCCACCACCAAGAAAATGGATTTATTTTTGAATGTGTAGCTAAGCTGGCAGCAATGTAACACCTTTTCAGCTCACACTTGATTTAACTGTAGGAATAGCAAACTGCTTTCTTTTCAACTCCCAGGAATAACTGAGCTTCCCATGACTTTTCAGTAGAACTTGATTTATAAATGGTTTTAGCCGTATGTTTGTTTGCATCTGGCTAGAACGATACACTGGTATTGTTTTGGAGTGATAACTACACATGAGAACTGATGCCCTGAAATATAACTCCCAGCAGATCTCTTGTCTCGGACAGAAAGGCAAAGTTTTTTTAGGCGGGGAAACCAAAGACCAGCATAACCTTCATAGAGACAAGGGTAGGGGGAGTGATTACAGAGAGTCTGTAGTGTGAGCTGGGTGATTGGGAGATGCAGAACAAATGACAACTGAGGAGGGAGCTGCATCATCCATCCTTGCACCCACGCTCCTGTTCTTGCTGACCTTGGCCACCCTGGAGATGCTGGGCCAGTAATAGAAGACCATTGGGGTGGGAAAGGTCTCTTGACTTGTCAGTGGAAGACAACTGCAACTTGAAGCTGCCATCTGGGAACTACCTGAGAGGAGGGTTTAGTTTGGTCAGGCAAGGGTCTGTCTTGATTACAGGAATAGAGTTTTTGGTTATGAGGTCAATATTAAAGCAGTGGGGGAATTCTAGTAGTCACCTCTTTGTGTGAAAACAAGCTATTGAATTGGCTGCAGCTTAAAATTGCACTTAAAATTTCAGGATGCTGTTTCTAAAATGGAATTGGACAGATGAGTGTGTGGCAGGCTATTTAGTTCAGATTTCCTTTATTACAGAAGAACTTGGATCGAAGGGTGCTGCAAGCAGAGGATGCATCACAGGGCATGTATGAGAGCTCTTAGCATCCCTGCTAATGAAAGAGCAGGCAGCTGCTCTCCACTCCACCTCCTTTCAGTGCATCCCCTCTGATCTGCTCTACCAGMAAGTGTCATAGCAGTGTCAGGATAACTTACTACTAGTACATCATCTTCTGGTTTTCCCTTCCTCAGCTCCCCAGAGGCTGGAGGAAAGCATTCACAGCCTGCTGTTTCCATGTGCTGTCCTRTACAGATGTCCCTCAGGGATGGTGGTTTTTTTGCCACTGCCACTTTCCCAAAGACCTTGAATCAGACACAGCTCTGCCCCTTGCCCTGAACATGCTTTATCTTGAAATGTGCATTTCAAGAGCAGAGCAGAAGGGTATTGGCTTCTCTTAGGCACACTTGTCTTCCCTCTCTGAGGTGCCAGACCCACACAACACATGCAGCYGTTTGTGCCCACTGTCTAAAACACCCTAAAAAGACCTTGCAATTCAGGGGGGGTGCTTAGTTTTATCCAAATGCTTCTGGGCACGTTTAGGTTTGCTTTCTAACTCTTGCTGCCTGTTTGGAGTGACTGCTGAAGAGCACGATGTCTGCCGAGTGGGTTCTGGTTGACATTTGGTAGCAGTTACGGCTTTTCAGAGCAGTTTCTTCTTGTGCTAAGTGACTGCCTATACAAGGGTGTGACACGTTCCAGACCCGTGGTGGGAATCCATGCTCTTGATCATAGGTGATTCTCAGCTGGAGAGGAGCTGTCCCCTTCCTCCTAGGGACACATGGGACGTGGTCAGCAGGTCACGTTGGGCAGAAGAGGCTCAGAGCAGGGTCTTGCTGCTGATGGCTGCCCGGGRTGGGGAGGGGGAAGACCCTACTCCCACTTGGCCCAAAGCAGTGTGCAGAAAGAGGGGTTTGTATAGGATTAATGGTATAGAGGTGGAAAGCCAGCATATCCCTTTGTTAGACCATCTAGCAGAGCTGTTGCACATGGACCACCTCTGCTGCCTGAAATAGGAGACAACCTGCCCTTTTGACTGCTTTTGCTAACAGAGTTGGGGGATTTATTGCTTCTCTTCCTTTATTCTGGCCTCCCACATGGAAAATAATCCTTCCATAAACATGCAGATAACTTCCTTCAGTAAGGACTAGGCAGGCATGCTCAGAAAGCTGGTTTTGTTTTATTCATCAAATGTGTAAGTGTTACTTGCAGGGTATTGTAATAAAAATAGCTACTGCCTGTTGAGCTTTTAATTCTCACCTTGTTATTTTCCCCTCACCTCTGATTTCAGAGTCACTTGTGATATATGCTGTGAAACCTCTCTGCAGGTGACAGASTTAGTTTAGCTTTCTATGAAATGTCTACAGTTTTCTTACAAAATCAAATTCTGTGTTTGCAGAAGCTGAGTAGTAGTATTCTAAAGCAGAATGTCCACYGCCAGAGTAGACACTGGATAATCGTGGCTTGGATTGAATGATGGTGTCTGAGAGTGTCACCTTAGCCTAGAAATTATTGCTGAGGCTGCTGCTGCATAACTGAACACTCAGGTCGAAAGTGGTGGGAGCAGAAAATCCCCCGGTGGACTGTCGAGCTGCCGATTGTTTGGATTAGAAAATATACAAAAATCTTAAGCTTTTCTGTCAATATTCTGTGGCAGGCAGCCACGTAAGCAGTGGGAGGCCTGATACTTCTCAGTCCGTAGCTTTCCTCTGTAGGTAGCCTGGGATGTAGCTGCCGTGCTGCAAGACCCATGGAAAGGGCAGGTGTCCAATGTGTCCCGGAGCCCTGGCTAGCTGGCACGGTGTCTTCTGGCCAACACGACACACGGATGCTGTCACGGAGGGGGGGGATCGTGTCAATCTATGTATAACTTGCAGCCTCGTCCTTACCATGGAGTTATTAATAAAAATCTTCACCCTCATTTAGTAGCTGCCATCACTTAGTAGATTAACCTTTATCATGCGACTCTGCCATGCCAGCTGCATGGCAAAGTAATTACTTTAAATAGAATCTGCCCTTGATTTAAAGCCACAGGGGAAATAATTAAATTTAATACAAGGCAAAAGCCATGACYTCTAAATGAAGATGGATAGCTTTTGTTATCTATTTCAGAAATTTTATTGTGTACAAGCAATTGGAATCATCTCATATTTGTTTAGATTTTTTTTTTTTTGTTCTGGTAGAGTTTTTTTTGCCTCTAGGGCTGAATTGAATGTCAAAAATACTTGCTGTGGGACTCAGCTTAGAAACAGACCTTTGTATCTCTTGAACTCAAGTTGCTAATGGTTTACAGATGGCCTTTGTGCTGAGCTGCCACTTGCTTCTCAAACCTGGTGTTCATTGTGAAATGTACAGTTATAATGTCTTGGATCACCYGAAGCTTTCATCTTCCCTCCATTTAGCTAATTAGGTAACATTTTCCTTTAAATCAAGAGACATCATATTCTGTTCTGTACTTGTATGAACTTTTTTCAGTCAAGACAGTGAGGAGGAGTTGTCCAGTGTATATCGTACCTGCTTTTATGCTGGTCCTGACTGCATTCATTTGCAACACTGTGCAGTCTATTTTAAAATGATGGCGGTGTCCAGGTTCTTGAGGACAAATTATGACCTAGTTCTTTCTTCAAACAATTACAGGTGTCTGCTCAGAAGGTTTGGCAGGGGAGGATGAGCACTGTGCCTGTTGAAATCACTTTTATGGGCAAGAGAAGCTGTTGGGGGTGCAATGCAATCGGATGCCCTTGTTTGCTTTGCAAATAGCTTCCCTGTGAGGGAGGCAGAGCCAGAGATGCAGGAGTCTGTACAGATTGCATTGAAAGATGGATCTCTAGAGTCAGGAAGGTTAACAAACTCAACAAAATTGAACTTGTTATAGGACCAAGTTGTTTTCCTTTGGGGTCTTTAAGGTGTGTGTTGTGGTGGTGGTTTTTTTGGTGGTGGTTTTTGGTGTTTTTTTTTTTTCTCCCAGGTTTTTCAGGAGTGAGATTAAATGCTCTGACATCAGCACTGGATCCTTGATATTCCCTAGTTACATTCAGGTTGCATCAGTCTGAGAGCACTTCTGCTTGCTTTGCAAAGTCAAATTTTGTGATAAAGGGAGATGTCAGCAGTTATGAAAGTGGAAGGGTACTGCTGTGGAGCAGGAAGGACCTGGGCAGCAGCTTGTAGTTCCTTCCAGACCTTGATGTGAGGAATGAAAAAGACAAATTGCCCTTTTCTCTCTGTGTTAACACTGCCAGATTTGGATTTGTTTAGATGGAGGCAGTCTCTTTGGCCAGAACTCCAGACGGACTTGGCTCCTTCCCCCATCACCATGCTGAGTGAGAGCCACCTAGCCAGCAACATCCTTCCTGCCTCCACCTACCCGCAGCCTCAAATAAACGGTATTCCCTCAGTGTYCTGCTTTCTTGCCAATGGCTGTTCCTAGAGCAAAAGCAGCAGCTTCTAGCAAATGTGTGCCAAGATCCTCTGGGAGACCTATGGAGCCAGCTGGTTGCTTTTGGAGAATGTAGAGGTACTTCCTAAGCTTGGGTGCTAGGTGTAGAGCATCCAGTGCTGCTCCTTCAGCCAAGAGAGGGTCCCTTTGCCCAAACATCTTGGCGATGGGCAGAGTCTTGCTTCTAATTCAGGTGTAAATCACCCCGCCAACCTTCTGAGGGCTGGTATATTCCCTGTTYGTTCTGTTTCTGCTGGGGTTCTTGAACCGCTCTTGGGAGTTAGCCAGGTCTCCCATTTGCTCTCTGCTGTGCAGTAGCTCTGATTTCTGCTGCAGTCTCCAGGCGTCGAGATGGATGCTCAGCTACCAGGAATGCTGACTCTCACGGGCATTACTGGAAAGGCTTTGGCTGGCTATGTAGTGGGATGTGATTAGTAAATGGAGACAGAAAAAGGGTGGACTGCAGCCCAGGCTTTCTTGTAGCTGTCATCTGCTAGGAGRAATCTGCTTTATTCTGCTTTGTGTGTCAGAAGCAGAAAAACTTCTCTTGAAAGGTGCAAAGAAAGGCTGCTTGGGCTTGGAGCCCTGACTTGGCTTTCTTCATTTGCTTCAACTGATACCTGCTTTGTAATCAAATATCCTTTCAGGAGCCTGCCTGGCACTTTGAAGTCTTTATTTCTACTAGAAAGGATGAAGAAGCCAGTAGTTTCTGGCAGACATAGATTAGCATAAAGCATCCCTGCTCTGCCATAAATCTCTCTGCTAATATGGCTGTTYTCCTACTACTTGGATGTGCTTGAGGGTGCTCCTTCAGTAATCTCATTGTTTTTCAAGCTCTAGGATGAGTCCTGCATTACAAATGCTATGATTAAATGGTTGGTGCTGCTGTTGCACCCAAGCAGAGMTCTATTCAGATGGAGTTTTCCTTTACTTCACACCTTGGAAATGCTTGAATTTGGAAATGTTGCTTGAATTGGGGGCAGCATGGGTGGTTATAACATAACTAGATAACTGTGGTTTCTTCTGAGACTGGGAAAGGTGTCCAGTTGCTTCTGACCCTCCTGGAGGAAGGGAATGAGGCAGATCTTCCAATATTATTACGTTTTCAGCTCTGCTGTGAAGCTGCTTTCAAGAGACTGGATTTTCATTGCCGGTGCTTTGGGGTCTATCTTTATTTGTGATCCTATGGTTTTATTTTTCTTCTAGCGTGCCCTTGCAAAAAGGACGATGCTCTTTGGCTGGTGGAGTCAGTTACTTCAAATGCGAAAAGGATTCAAGGCTGCTTTAAGCMTCTTTTGTAGGAAAGAGTATACAGCTGTAGCCTGGCAGTGAATAACTGTGCATGTGCAAGGCTCCGTAAGATTCGTTGCTGCTTCAGAAGTCCCAAAACAGACTTCTGCACTTCTAAACAGGCTTCTGTTTTTTGTTCTGCAAAAAACGAATGCGAAATCAGAAATTGTATGCCCCTCTCAGAAGGACTCGGGAACTGAACCCATCTTTTTTTCTTGCTGCAGTCTGGTGCATTTTTAATCTTGCCCACGAATCTACCTTGCATCAATGTTGACTTTGCAGCTAGTTGCAAGGTTGCAGCCTGCTACTAAACGTCTGTTGAATGATAGTGATGGATATTTTTCTTGCATTTCTACTCGTACAGCTCAGAGTGAGTTTCACACACCAAGTTGCCTGCTAGTCTGGAGCCAGGCAAATCTGATGATTTGGGGAGGTTTGTATATGCGGGCTTCAGTTTCAGAAAGAAACTCRAATAGCTCCCTCAGGAGATAGGTAGCTGTTGGAGCACCAGGTAATTTTATATAATTTGAAAATAAATTACAAGCTAATATACAGCTATGTACAGTGTCTGTGTAAATTAAATGGTGGTCAATATGGAAGGAGTTAAGTCTGAAATTGCAGCAAATATATTGCCTGTCTGCAAGTTCCTAATACCCACAGAAGACCTGGAATCTGTTACGTAAATACAGGAAAAGAATAGTCATTCCCATCAATATGTTAATCTTCCTTCTTCTAGCCAGGACAGTGTGTTGATGTAAGGATATATTATCTTACRTCAACTTGGATAATGAACCTGGATTAATTTGGGATGATTAAATTAGTTCTTTTTGGAAGCAGAATAGCTTTTTGCTTGAGTTACTTTAATTTGCTTTATGGAGCTGGCTGTTCTCAATAGGTTGTTCACACCAGCAACGTTTCTGGAAAGAGACACTCTGAAAGAAAGGTTCTCCTTCCTCTCTGTGAATGGAATAGTTAATATTAGCAATATTATACCATGCGAGTAGAAACCTGTCCTCTAGGTTTATTCTCACGGGGATGCTGGAGGTGGTGAATGCTGCTCCCTGAATCTTGGTGCATGCTGCCTTGCTCTGCTGCAGGTGAGGAGAGCTCAGGAATCGTTCTCAACGCCCCAAAACAGAGGTTTTCTCCCTTCTGCACCTTCTGTTAATGAGTGCAAGAAGGGAAGCGGGCTCTAATGCCGTGACTGGCACAGAGAGGACAAAGCAMATTCCTTTCTTATCTCTCTGCAATAACAGACGTGAAACACCACTGCAGGCCAGGAGATACCCCATGATGAAAAGCACTTTTGCACTTTATAACTTACCCAGAGGATCTATTGTTGTGAGGATCTCTGACAAGCCAGGGCGTCCAGATTCCTGAGGGGGTTGTGTAGGTGAATGGCAATAATATGCCTCCAAGTAAGTGTTGAAGTGAGCTGGGGTTTGGAACATGTATAAGCCCTCATGTCTGGGGCTCTGCCACCTATAACGACTAGCAGACTGAAGGGAGTTCTTCACCCACAGACACCAGCCTCTTCAAAGAAGAAGAGTTGCAATACACTGTGCCTAGGGACCACAGAGGCTGTTTATCTGAGCCTGGATGGCAGCGTGGATGAGTTTCCACAGCATGTCCTAGATCTTACCAGCCTCTCAACAGTCACATTCAGCCTGGAGGGATGGGGAGGGCRCTACAAGTTTGTGGTCAGAAGAAAATCGGGGATGCTGCTGGATTTGCAGCATGTCAGACATGAGTTAGTCTTTCTTCTCCAAAATTAGAGGCTTATCCCTCACAGGGGCATGTCAGAGCTAGCTTGATGCTTTTCCTCAATATAGGCAATGCTGAGTTTTGCAGCTACACAAGGAGGAAAGGTGTTTGCTGTGTATGGAAGGGGCTGTTCAGCATTGCACGACTTTAGCCTTTCCTTGCACAAGCAGAAGCGTCCTTGGCAATGCCACAGCTCTGAGAAAATACAGGAAAAAAAATAGCTGGGACTGAAGTTGCCTGGCTATATTTGCTATGTGTTGACCATCCTACCTTTCCTGCCAGTAGCCTGTTGTCCTTTTGTTATAAAAAGCCTGTCTCGTTTCTATAAAGACARGGGCAGTTGAAAAGATTTGTGTTTCTGCTGAGTTCAACTGCARCAGGGACGTACCCGACCCTTGGGGGCTACTGGGTTGTGGAGATCTTAGTAAAGAGTCAAGAAAGTCAGGAAAATGAATTTATTTAAGGTGTAGGTCACACAGGCGTTTACAGGTGAGCTATTTGCAGAACAGTTGACGAATGCAGGTTCCCTCCTGGGAAGGCGTTTGGCAGGTGTCTCCCAGAASAGGGAGGAGAAATTGCTGACTGTTGCAACACTGGATGCAGTGGAGCACCAGAGCTTGCTCTCTGCTCTCCCCAAGGAGCGCTGCACAGCCTGTTCGCCGTATGCAGGTGCAAAGGTTTGCTTTTAAAAATCACCTTGGTGGAGTCGGGCTCTGCTCCTGGGGGTCTGCCTACAAACCATTCCCCACTCAGACTTTTTCTTGAGAAGAGCTTTAAGTGACTCTATATTTAGTACAGACTTCCTGCAGCCTGAAGACATTCTGACAGCAAGTGRTGAGTGTAATAGGGCCCCCTGATACGGCTCAGGATTTTTCATTTTCTARCACTCTGTAGTTCAGGCTTTGGCTAAACTGCGGGCTTCTCTTGCCCCAGGCGAAGAGCACCTCTTGGTGTAGGCTCTGTTGAGGCAGATGGGACTTGCTAGAGATGGTCTTGATGCAAAAAATGGGCCTAAATGCAACACAAGCCTTTRTGTAGCAGAACTCACAATTATTTCTCAGTTAAGAAGATGGGATCTCTGCCTAGAGCACAGAGCATTCCTGAGATTTCTKGCCTTACAGAGATAGTGTTGTGTGGACCATTTTGGAGGTGCAGACTTGTTTCTCGTGAGAGGAAACTCCCATCCCAAATTYATCGGCCTGCAGGAGGAGAATGCTGCCCCATGAAGCAGAGAGGAATGCCTGAAGGGTCACATCTGGCTGGGTGCCATTTCATATCAAATATAAGGCTTAATCCCTGGCAATTTGGGTTGATTTTTCCTTTCAGTGCCTCAGCCTAAGAGAGATCCAGTGGGTCTCCTCTGCTGTGYAGCCACTCTGAAGAACTGGGATTGCTGCCACTCTGAGGCCAGTGATCGTCCCACTCYCTGGCCCAGTGGCTGTCTTGAAGGCTCCTGACAGCTCTGAGGACCTTGGAGGGCTCTGCTCTTCCTGGGAGCCAGGCATAGCCGTGACTATCTTCTCCTTCCACCACGTCTAGTCTGCTTGGTCCATGRTCTTATGAACGAGCTGGGTCTCTGCTGTGGCCATGGGCCGTGTTTTGGGTTTGTGGCCAGTGCACCGTGGGCAGACAACTGCCAGTACTCCCTGAGGAGAGCTGGTTTGTGTGGCCATGCCTGCTCCTTATTTCTAGGTGTAATATAGCTTGAGTTCAGCTATGGAGCATCAGGAGATGAATCTTTCAACAGGGCTTTTCAGTGGCCTATCTGCTGTTTGCTTTGCAAAGCACTGACTTAAACAGTCTTCATGTTAGTCTGACAGCAGGCACTTCTTCCAGATGCTGGGAGGGGGTGGGAAGCACAAATCCAGTGCTTCAAAAAGTGTTGGATGTGGGAAGCTTTCCTGTGTTATACTGTTTGATCTGCTTGAGTGCTTGCCGTGTTAGAGCCGTTGTTTCTTTTTCAGCACAYGTGAAAGTTTGCAAAATATACCTGGTCTCTGCTGTAGGTTTTACTTCGCATCTGGAATAGAGAGGTGCCAGTGCAGGCAGGATGAACAGCTTTAATGGYTGAACTCTGCAATTTTAACATTGCACAGATGCATGCAATTAAGTAGGTAGGATAGATATTAATTAAAATACTTGGTCTGAGAGACTTGTGGCAGGACTGTGCAATCAATTGCATTGCTCTGAGGAGCTCTCTTGAGAAWTTTTTGACTCCCTCTGAATCTCAGTGGCTCACTCTGCTCGCTGAACTTCTATTTCTCTATCGCTGCTATCTCTCAAAGCAATTGCCCCATAAAACTGCACGGTTAGTGGGCTTGCAGAGCAGTGAATTTCAGTGGGAGCGGTTCAACGTGCATTACATATAAAATGAAATAGTGAGGGTTTAAGGTGCCTTAGTGAAGAAATGAATATACAGGCAAAACCATCCTGAGAGGGGAAGAGTGCAGAATTTTCAGCTGCTGACACACACATGGATTTGACTTGAAAGCCTCTAATAAAATAGTTTCATCATCTTTATGCCCTCTGTACTGRCAGAAAAAGGCATCAGGGCAACTGTGTATCTGCTTGTCAGGATTTGAGAAACCATGATGCAGGTGATGAACAGCAAGGTTTAGGGCTCTGTAGGAATCGCTACATCCAGGATAACAGGGGCACTAGCTTGTGTTTCATTCTCTCTGCTGGCTTTCTGGGGAAGGGATCCATACATATAGGGCTGCTTCTAAACTGCCACTTTTTTTCTCAGGGGTTTGCCATCCTCAAGAGCAGAGTCTAGTGTCTCTAGCAGTGCCCATGAGCTGGCATCATAAGAGCCAGCACAGCGAGGAGTGTGATGGGTAGCTCCCCAACAAAATGCCGAGAAGGGGCATGCACCTGTAATCCTGCCCTCTGGCATCTTGTCACCGCACCCATTGGCTTGGCCAAGGCTGGGGACCTGCCGTCTTCTGCTTCTTCCTTTAGTGCCACATCACTCCCCAGCTGTTTAAAGGAAGATGGGCTGTACCGCCCGAGAGCTTTACATGGAAGCGAATTGTTTGACGTGGGTTCCGTGCCATCACTGGGGATACTCTGCAATTAGCAGGAAGCCGACTGCGTTACACAGTGTATGTCACTATGATCAGCTAATTAGTCAGAGCAARCACCTCAAACTCATCAGCAGAATTTTTCTTGACAGCGACTTGTCCGAAGCATGTTGTAAGGTTGGTTCCCAGAGATCTGTAACCTGCCTTCGGGTGAGATGTTAGTCTGGTACCTCTTGATGACTGTCAAAGAAAAGCCCATCCTGCCTTTCCTTTGCGTATGAGTGTGTGTGTCCTGATGAAAACTGAGTGCAGGTGAATGTGCTTCTGTTCTTTCTGCTGGCAGCCCTCGCTTCCTCCCTGACTTGTCTTTTTGCATGCAATTAAGGATGGATTACTAGGGAATGGATCACTTCTTTTTTTCCCCTCCTAGATCCTTATTTACAGCTATACAGCTCCATGGTCCTCATGATGTGTCTCTCAGGTCTACATTAGGAACTACTGTAGACAGGATTCCTTAACCATCAGTCTAACAAAACAGAGCCTGCAAGAGCACAAAACACAGACCTGATCAGAGTGATCAATTCCGTCCATCGGGAGCCTCGTGTCCAGGGCTTGTGTATGTGTGTTTGCCTTCTGAGTACAGACCCTAAATTAAAAAGCAGGGCAAGCACATTTAATACGTGTCTCCTGGCTGCACTGTTGCTGTGTCATGATGTAGACCTTACTGTTATTCTGGTGACATCTTGAGTCATAGCTATGGTGTACTTGAAAATTTCTGTGCACTGAATATATAGCCTTAAGCTGTTGGATCTGCATGTCATGAGAAACTGCCAGTGACTCTGCRTTTCCACTTGAAATACGTAGTGTATCATTATCATCATCTTGCTGTCTGTCTTATGCTTAGGGATGAGAGGGGTCCTCCTCAGACAAGGCGCAACGTGCAAGTCTTCTGCTCAGTTCTTCTAGGGTAGTCTGAGACCTCAGTGTGATGTGGAGCTACCTTTAACATCTTGGAGAAGTTCAGCCTTCAAGGCAAGCTTGGTTGTTTGTTGTAGTAATGGAGCGGATGCAAGTATAGGATTTGTGAGCAACAGCTGATTGCAAAAAAAAAAAAATATTTTGAAGTCAAAAAAGAAAGCTGCTACTTCAATGCAAAAGTCAGCAGCTCTGAAGCACAGTTACCRACTCAGTGACTGCTCCTGCCTGTATGCAATGCAAAGTGAAAGGTGTGATTGCTGAACTGTTTAATCCTATTTCTTTTACACTGCAGAAAACACGATAACTGTTCATGTTACATGCTATGATTACAGGAAACCACATCATTGAGCACCCAGTGCYAGAATTTGAAAGGATTCAGGTTCTGCCTCTTTGTTGGACTTCCACCTCTAAGATACATTCGTCTTCCACAAAGAGAGAAGTTCAGGCTTCTGTAGGTAGCAATATGCCAGTCCTGGACTGTGTCCAGGATTAGCTGCACCCCTGGTTCTTCCAATGAATGAGCATGGTTGAGAAGCTGAACGCAGTGTTGCTTTGTAGCAAAACAGTTGCTGAGCCTTCTGTGAGCAGACATCTTCAGCAATGTTACTGAAATAGAATTGCAAACAATCTGGAGTGGAAGAGATAAGAGCTCTTTAACAAGCTTATAGATGAAAGAAATGATCAAGCTGGTAGACAACTTGCATAATACAAATTGGGTAGTCAAGTGCATGTACAGTTACTTTTTCTGCAACTCATTAAAGTAATAGACCCCCTTTCTGTCATCTCCTTGTTACGCGAATAGACAATACGTAGTCTTTCTGGGAGATGAACAATGAAGCATTGAGYACGTAGCTGCATTAAAAGTATAATGAGAGAGCACTGGAGTAGAGGAGGAAAGWGTCTTTTCTGCCTTTCTCTTTTTCGTGACTCGGTCATGGAGGTTTTGAAGCCAGGAGGCAATTTAGGTTGCAGCTCTTCATTCTGGTCTGCTGTGCTCCCCTGGGCGACATAAGGTGCAAAGCTCCCATGACCAAGTCGTGACATGATTAGTGAGAGTGTGCTTCTTAAGAGGAGAGGCTGTGAGGGGTTTAAAGCAGAGCCGTGGGACCTTCATGGCCCAGGTGCCTTAGGCACTTAAATGCTGGGCTTTTTTCACAGGGGTTTTTATTTGCAGTTGATTTTTTGGGGAGCATGTGCTGGTCTGGTCTTTAAAATTCTTTTGTAAAGCAAGTATTTTTGCAGCCTTAGACGTTCAGACCCTGACACAACAGTAACACTTTAAGCCTAAAACTTTGCTACAGCTCCCTTGCTACTTGAGCATTTCTTGGGCTTGCATCAGTTTTCTTTGAAGCCAACAGTTTTCCCTTTACTCATATTTCTTTACTCTTCTTTACTCTTGTTTCTTTGGGTTGATATATTCTCCTTACTTTCCTGCACTTAGATCTCCTCAAATTGCTCTTAAACACTAGAGAAAGCAAACTGGGATGACAGTAAAAATCTGAGTTTGATAATTAAAGTGATAGTGTTGCATGTACCAAGCTCATAAACTCAAGCTGAAATCCTATGCATGACTTAGGTTTTTCAAATCTGTCATCATGGCTGAAATAAAAACTGCAAAGTAAGATCATGGACTGCTGCACSGATTTAAATAATTCAGAGTTCCACCGTCTGTGGTCTTGCGCATGGCTAGCTGCCCTGTGACAGTATGCCTGCCACAGTAGTGCTGTGGAAAGGAGTGAAAAGAGTTTTCCCTTCCTTGCCTTGAGGTCAGGTGTCAAATGACTGGATTTAWTTTTACCTAGTGGTTTTTTTTGGAGAACATGGTCTTGGCTGACAACTTAGGCTTGCTTAGTTCTTTGACTATGATGGCTAGCCGGATCTCAGTTTGTGGGAACCTTCCTAGATATGACCTTATTTGCCTGTGTTTGAAAATGTCTTGGGCCAGCAGTCTGATCATGTAAGCAAAGTTTAATCCTACAAGATTCCCTGGAATCTGTGGAACTCCCCAAATGCGGCATAACGCTTTCTCCAGCTATCTTGAGACTGCCTTGGTTCAAAGACTTTTCAACAGCCAATCTGATCAGGTCAGAGGCTTCTTAAAAAATTCCCTTTAAAAATCTTATCTAATATTAGTAGTTGCCACTTCTGTTTTATCACTGCTGAGAATGGAAAAGTTTTCATCATCATTTGAATGCTTCTTTTAGCCCGATTTTCTAAGGAAATGAGGTTTATGATTAAACTGTCTCTTTTCCTTATACCTCAATGACTTTCAAATCCGTTATCAATTTGAGCTGAAGTTAGCTGGGAAAGCTGGTTTCTCTGAGACACAGAAGTTCCTCCAGTCTTTTGAAGACTTTTTTGGAGAAGAGAAAAGCCTTAGCAGGCCTGTCATACAGAGGAACTGTGTGATGGGCTCACCCTGAGRCATGTGCTTTCCTGCATAGAAAATAATTGTTTGGAGTCACATCCCAAGCATGAAAGACGTTAGTGAGAGCTTACACCTTTAGATTTCTGGAAAATTCAACCAGAAATTAAAATCCATTGCCAATAGTTTCTTAATAACTGAGTGGATGAAGCCAAGAGATATTTCTGTCAACATAGAAGAGAAATGGCAGCAGAAGGTGGCAGCTTGCTGATTTCTGAAGCAAAGACTAAGAGAGGAAGTTGTTGAAAGAATTATTGTTTCTTTTGTTTTCTGAAAGATGGAAAGAAAAGTGGGTAATTTAAAATGAAGAAAAGTCGGGGGACTCTCCTGGCAATTCCTGTGGCCAGAGAAGACAACAACTTTACAGCAGAAACCTGCAGGAGTTTCTAATGGAGATAGTGGGGAATGACGGGGAGACAGGGTTTTGACACAAGGGATTACTAAAGCCTTGAAATGTGCTTGCTTTAGAGCTCTCAGCACTGAGGGCTTTACTGGGGGCTTTCCTGAAACAGCTGCTGGGTTGCAAGAACTGGAAGTGCTGGCATGTGGTGTACAAGGTTTGGGACTGCAAGGCTTCAGTGCAGAAAGTAACTTGGGTTCCTACCAACATATTCCATGTTTTTTGAAACAAATGGCCCTATGATAAGTGGAAAATCCGTGCTTGTTCCTGGAGGGTGTAAAGTGTGTGTAGCAGAGTAGCTATTCCCAGTRATAACAGCCAAGAGAAGATGAGGTAGAACTCAATGTCTGTGCATCTGTTCCAAAATTCAGAACAAGTAATTACTCTGTGTGTTATTCTTGATGATGCCATTTCTTGTAGTGCTTTTGCAAGGATCTCTCTTTTCTTGTGTGTTCTGCTGGATGTTGATTTATTTAAGTCCTTTTCCTTCTCAAAAAAAACCAAAAAAACAAAACAACAACAAAAAAAAAAAAAAAAAAAAAAAAAGAAAAAACACCACCACAAACAACTAGAAAGGGATTTCTCTCAAACCCATCTCTCTCTTCTTTCCCCTCCAGACTACTACATCTCTCTCATCACTTATTTGGTCTTTCATCCTCAGACCTTTTAAAACAGCAGTCTTCCCTGAGGGAGGATATTTGTGTTTGTCTGGTGTACCTACTTTTTTTTTTGGAGTGGAGGGGGAAAGCCTACACCTCAACCACCTCAACTTTAGTTAACTTCTCTCTACTTTCTTTCTCTTCCCTATGTTCAGCATGAGTTTTCCCCTTTAGAAACATCAAGCTAGTATTTCACTAGTTTCGCATTTTCTTCATCTGTGCATTAAAAGATTAGTGTGATTGGTGGTGCTGAAGCAAAGGATGACTTTCCCTTCAGCTGTCCTTGCATATTGCTTTGCTCAGACAAAGGTCTATGCCAGCACAACTCTGCAGGAGACCCTGCATTTGAGATACTTTTGGTAAATTGTGAAAGTTTTCTTAGATAAGACTTATAATCATGGAGCAGCTTTGGAAATGTCAAGATGAATCACTCTGACTGCTCCCCTGGTAAGAATTTACTCCCTGCGTCRCGTAGAAGGGGCTTAATGACCCGGGTGCCAGACACCCTCGTGGCTCCGGAGCTGGCAGACYGGGCGCTGGAGATAACGGTCCTGCAGGCACCCGTGGCATGAGGAGATAGTGCCGCTTCGGAGCAYTCCTCCCCTTCTCAAGCAGGTTATGAGCACTCACTTCTCCTATATATTCCAATCATGCAAATTTTTTCCCAGAAGGTTTCAGTGATACCAACTAGGTCAAATTTATGCTCTGTAAATGAGCAATTCCCATTCCTCTTGTTTATTACCCAGGCCCCTAGCATTGGTGGAGAGGCAATTACAGGATTTTGTTCATCCCTCGGTGACTTGATTWATGTTGTTCTTGACATCTTGGGTTTTTTTGTACAAAATGAATAGTCATTTGTTGTCACTTCTCTTTCCCCTTCTTCCATTCCCAACCTCCTTTTATTATTTGCTTCTCACTATTTAAAATCTTCCTTTTTTTCATGTAGTTTCCTAGAGGAGCTGTTTTCCAGCCTGAAAGGAGATGCGAATAATTTTAGTGAGACCTGCTTCTAGGGTCCCCATGGCCTGTCTGTCTTCCATAACCCCACACCTCYATGGCAATTTCAGGATTTTAAACTGCTTTGATGGGAATTCCAACCAGACTTTGATATGTGTCCAACCAATACAAGAACTGTTTCTGCTGCTCTTTGCAACTTCTTATCTTTCCAAATTCCCCATATAGAAGATTTTATTTTGCTTTTTAGAACTTAAGTGTTAGAGATTTTTATACTCGAGCTGGCTTCTGACCCATGTGAACCACTGCTTTTAAAAAGTTCCCTCTGGAGAAATCCTCACTCTCTAAATGCATGCAGGTGGGCAAAGCATCCTTGATCTGAATGCACCACTGATTCACGATCAGAAAYAGGGGTGAGTGTAGTGATAGGAGTTCTTGCTTCAGCTGCTGAATGGCCCAGCTGGAGGTTGCCTTGCTTCAAATGCTGCACAGGTCTGAGTGCAGAGATGAGTAATCCAGTGACTGATGCGTGGAGGACACTTTTAGCCCTTCTATATGACTAAGGGATCACTGATGGACAAGGAGACACAGATGGCTTGATCTTGTGGGTTTCCATTTCTGGGTGAAGTGCTTGATAAGGTCATTGCTATCCAAGAAGGACAGGTCTGTGAGAGGAGGAGAGCATCTCAGGGTCACTTTGCTATCTGAGAGTCTAGACTGTGCTGTTCCCTATATGAGGYGCATTCTTGGAGAGAAGGTTTGTTTTTACTGCTCCCTGACCAGTCCCTCTGCTTTCCTTTTTGGGCTGGTCTGGCTTAGAGCAACTCGTGCTGGAAGCTCTTCTCGGACTGTTATCCTAGGARTCTCCCTGAGGTGAGATGTGGGAATGTTTTTGTTGGTCCTGTGCAATGAATACCTTCCATTACTCCCCCTTGCTCCCAAGGATGACTGAAGACCTTACTCTGAATTGTTCGTGATTTTTTGTTTGTTTGCTTTTTAATTCTAGTTCTTCAGTTTGCTGGTTTGCTCTTCTACACCATAAAATGTCTAGYCTGGTATTGCTGCCCATGTTCCTCTCCAGATGTTTAAAATATCAAGAGTTGGTGTACTTTGCTGCTTCGCTCTGTGCCTGGATGTGTGGGCTCCTTTTCTGCAGGAATTCCTTCYTTTCAAGGTAGCTGTCCATAAGAAACAGATCCTTTGAAGACCTGTTCAGAAAGTGGGTTGGCTTCTTCGTTGCACGTATGAAAACACTTGTTAATTCCAGGCGCTGGCTTTCTTGTGAGAAGTCGGATCATTTAGCTCTTGGAAACAAATTGAGGCAGAGCAGTGGCAGGGCGATCCAACCCAAGCGTTCTGGAGCTGGAAGTGAGAAAGTGGCTTTTTTCTGTGTTTTTGACAGATGGTGCCCATTAGTCTTAAACTAATACAAGGCTTGTCAGCTGCCCTGGGGGTCTCAACAGCTGGGTGTAGATTTCAGATACACATTTGCAGCAGATAAATATAATTTCTTGTGAGCTATTTCAAGTTTGTTTTGTTTCGTTTTTCACCGTAACCCTTTTGCCACTCAGTTTTATGTAAGGTTTTGTAATTAACAGGCRGCAGCTAGCTGCACTATACTTAAGCATGCTAAAACCCCTACATTTGGAGCATGGGACAMGATATGAAGCTAAGGATGTTTCCTCCCTGTCAAGGAAATTTGGGAACGTGTGAAAGATTAGAGCTTCRTTAAGGTTCAGGCCATAGTGAGTCCCTTGAACTTAACAGTGCAAAAGTACTTGGACATGTGTCCTGAGTGACACATTGCACAGGCATTAAAGGTGACTAAGACTCGTGTSACCTTGTTGTGGACCAACTGGCAGGTTGTCCCCGCTCTGTTCTGCTGCCTTTTCCTTGGAGAAGAAAGATGAAGGTAGAAGTGGTAAAGGCTGGGTTGGTTCTTCTGTGTCGGCCCTGGTTTGGTGCAACCAGATGTTTTCTTGCTCTGTTGGAAAGATGGTGAAAGTAGTGGGGAAAGAAAAAACTTAYTGATGGGTACATCTGACCCTTCTCTTCCTATATCGGTGTACAGGGCTGCTGYCTGGATCTGCTGCACCTGATCTGGAGCTGCTTGTGAGGTCTGAGGACACCAAAGTACTGTGGGACCTGGATGTCCCAGGCCAGAGCAGAAATTTGATCTGGGTACTTTSATCTCTRGTGCAGGTGGAGAGAGATGAGGAGSGATACCCAGCTAATAAAGAGAGAAGGTGTTTCGRTGACCTTTCCATTTGCGTGTCTTTTACTGCCAAGGTTGGGGTAATGGCAGGTGGCAGCTTCACCTTGGAAAGTGCCTTGGGATGAAAAATCAATGGACTTTTCTGCAGTGCCCCATCAATATATTGCATAGTGTCCCCTGGGTGAAGTACCCAACAAGATGAATGTCTTGCAGTGGCTCTGGGAAAGGGCCCTTTCCCGCTATTGCCAGCAAAGGTTTTCACCTGGACTCTCTGGAAAAGAGCTCCAAAGAAATTTTTTTTGCAAGMAGATTAAAACTGTAAAATAAAATGTAGAGAGAAAAGGAGAGATGGGGGATGAACACAGAATGGTAACAGAAAGAAAGAGAATTTGGGATTTCTGTGCTGTGAAACTTCTCAAATGTAGACGTGGTTAATAAGGGAAAATCTCCTTGTAGAAAGCACTRGGGTGTGTGCATGTGTTTGTGCAGAAGCATAGACCATTTTTTCCCCAATTTCTTGCTTTTTTTCCTTTTCCTCCTGTGTCTTTACAGATTCCAAGACAGTTTTACACCCTGTTTTRTGGAGTAGCTGGGTTCGGGCTGGCAGGGAGTTAGCAGGGCTGCACAGAGGCAGAACCATCTTCCAGMCAGCGAGATGCCTTGACCACATCCTGTGGGAAAGCAGGAGGGGAGAGGAGMGGTGCTCTCCAGGTCCCTTCTCCAGATGGCCTATCCTGGCAGCAGCAAGGGTAAATGTCTACAGTTCCCATCCCAAAACTCTATGGTCCTGTATCCATCAAATGGCTAGAGGAAAAATCCTGCTGACTTGCTGCTTTCCCAGCCCTTTCCAAATCTAATTGCTGATGCTACTGCAGCCCAAAGGGGATGGAGGGGATGGATGGGGAGAAGAGCAGTCCTTCAAACACAAGCCCTTCTGCATCTTTAAAAACAAACACCTCTTTTCCCAGCTTGTGCCCTGGCAGATGATTGCTCAGAGTCTTTCTGGTGCAGAGATTTGGGGACATAAATTCCAGGCAGGCATGTTTACTTCCCTTGGCCTGTGCTGATGCAGAAATGATTCACATTTATAGCTTTGGGAAGGGAAAGTGCATTAATTCTGTCTTTCTTCCCTGCAGTCCTTGGGAAAACAAGGCTCCTGCTGTCAGCTGCTGGAGGCTGTGGCACCTCGTGTTCCCAAAGAGCCTGTGGGCTGCAAAGCATAACCAAGACTGTGAGCCCGGTACGTCTCATATTCCAAACTGAATTCCAATACCAAGGATGGAGAAGTTCACCTTTTCCAAATGAAAATAGTGGATTTGTCTGTTGCATTGCTTGAGCATCCTTTTTTCTCTCTCCTTTTTTTCTGTTGGTAATTATTTTTGCGGAGACTTTGAGGGACATTAAGACTGTGACCTATAGGGGCAGGAAATTGAATGTCACACTGACCAAGAAGTTCTAGGGCCACCGCTTTGGTGAGTATAAGTGAACACAGCGCTGCTCGGTGATCCATTTGGGAGACAAACGGGGATCCACCCCGATGGCTGGGGTACAGCTTTGCTAAAGAACCTCAACYTCTCTACCCCTCAGCCTAGGGCAGTGAGATATTGTGCAGCTTCATGACAGCTAAAACAGCCCAGAAATAATGAGCCTGATGTGGTGTTTTTCTGCCGACTCCTCTTTCCATCTGCTGAACGAAATGCATCATTTAGCAAGTGAGGCCAATCTCTTTGCTCAGGGCTGCTGTTAATCAGGGAGTGCAAACAGAGCTCTCTTCATGGAGTATCTTCCACTTTTTTTTGTATCGTTGATAGCTGAATAGTCTTTTCCCATATGGCTTCAAATCTGCAAATAATARAAGACCCCAGCAAGTTCTGGGAGGTGGCATAGACCAAGATATTCCTTAGGCTGGCTCTTACCATGGGCTGAGGCAAAGAATAGCCCTTGGTGTGTAACCTTATGATGCAAGGAGAGACAGGACTCCATCGCTTGGAAGACAGAGGTGAATCATTCAAAAATAAAGATGTCAGAATTGCAACAGCAGAAGAAATCTGGCACCTTTTATCAGCTTCCTCCAGCCTGTTTCAGATAAAAACAGATAAAAGCTCTGTTGCTTAAATGGGGCACTGGAAAACCAGACATGTTTGAGTTTTTCTTTAGCACTTGTCCATTTGACAGCCTTGTGGGTCTGTCTCTCCCCTTCCCACTAGACCTCTAAGGTGGTGGGTATGTGTAGGAAGGGAAGTGGTTGGGGTAAGTTGAGAGGAGAATGCAGGACACAAAGGGCAGCAATCAGCTACACGAGTTGGAGTCATTTGAAAAAATCACTGTGCAAATTACCAGCTTGAAATATCCTAATTAGAAGCTCTAAATTATCTCAGTAGGATTGCAATTAAAATATTCAAGATAACTAGGAAAGGAAGCGTATCTTTCCCTTCTTCCTTCAGCATGCCTGACTCCTCTTTTTTTTTTTTTTTTNCACAAAGGGCAGCAATCAGCTACACGAGTTGGAGTCATTTGAAAAAATCACTGTGCAAATTACCAGCTTGAAATATCCTAATTAGAAGCTCTAAAGTATGCCAGCAGGATAGCCATTAGAATATCCACGATAAGTAGGAAAGGGAGCGCAGCATTCCCTTCTTCCTTCAGCATGCCTCACTCCTCTTTTTTTTTTTTTTTTTTTTTCCCCCTCTCCCTCAGTTGTAATATTTCAAAGGCAATTTATTGCTGAAACATGAGGCACTTGTTCCCAAGTGGAACATGCTTATATTTTGGTATTGTCCCAGCTTCTTTTGACTAAGGCCTGAGAAGAGATTCCCCAGCATTTTTGTACAATGCATCGACCTGTACAAAATCACGTGGTGGGATCTTTATCCTGTGCACTTAATTTTAAGTGTGGCTCAAAGACAAATATTAATAAATGTGGCTATACGGGGTGGAAGGCACCAGTATCTTAGGGTGTTTCAGCAGCTGACTGTAGTTTAGCTCTGACCATTGTGCAGAGCAGCGTGTTGATGATGATTCTCCTTTGCTGCCTCCTTCACCCCTCTAACCATCCAGCAGGCAAAAGCCAAACACTGTTTGGTTCCTTCATGCAACCAGGGTAAGAAGCTCTCCTTGCAGAGCCTTGGCACAACCTGGCCCCCGAGCCTGGCTCAGCGGTGTGGGATGCAGGGAGGATGGAGGGGAGATGATGCACATATGCAGTGTGCAGATCTGTGAGCTCGTGCATGGGCTCTTTGCTCCAGGCAGCCTTCCCGTCCACGGTGAGCRTTCCCACCAGCTGGGAGATGTGGCTCTGTCATAACAAAGACCACAAAAAACAAGCAASGAAGGCAGTATGAGAATGCTGATAAGCCAATCTGCCTTGTGTGTAAAGTGGGGAGGGGATAGACTTGAGGGCTATCTCAGTTTTATCAGGAAAAAAAAGTGCTTGCTTTGCTCCTGTGCTCATCCTGCAGGGAAAGCTGAATCCAGGACTCGCCTTTGCAGAAGCGTTGCCGAAATCTCCCTTCTGCAGCACGGAGCCTGCCAAGATAGAGGTGCCTGTGCAAACCYAGCACTTTGCCCTGAGCCTTGTCCCTGGGTGTCAGCTACGTGAGGAGAGAGGCTCTGCCCTGCAGCATGGCAGGGGGTCCCCCAGGGTTTTAAAGAAAATCGCAGCATTCGAGAATGGTATCACTGGAATTTCCTTCCATAAGGGACAGGTTTCTCCTAGTGGATAAATGCAMTGAGCCTTTGAACTTCCTTTACCTTTCTCTGTGTTCTTGCTCTTCTCTCTCAAATGTGGTAGTGGCTTCTTCCCTCTTATGTTTCTATAAAGYTCAGATAGAAACGTGGGCTCATTTCCCCCAGAATCACATAATGCCAGTAGGAGAGCCATTCGAGCAACCAGTACCTCAGCATTTGCCTTGAGGAGGTAAATGGTTTGCAGGGGAGAGCCCAAACATTTGCCTAGCTAAGTGACTTGTGGTGGATTGGGTTTCCTCCCTCACTATTTCTGAGAATTAGCATTTTGTGAGTTTTACCTCAGAGCTGGTTGTAATGAATTGTTGTGTTCTTGTTTCAGAACAAGAAACCTGTCTGCTAGACTCCAGGAGTTTGACTCTGTGATGGGGTAAGGAGGCAACCAGAGCCCTGGTGAGTACCGCCAGGAGGGTGGCGTGCATTCCCGTGTGTAGGGTAGTGATTTTTTGCTGTCTCTGAAAAAAAAAAAGACTCGCAAGGATATATCTAGGCTCTGATTCTTGTCTCCCTTCTTTTCATCTTTCYCCTGGTACAGGTACATGGTCACATAATTCCTAGGTGCTAATTATCTTTAAAGGAAACAGTGCTAAGTATGACACTTCTTTCTCAACTGATAGCAAAATAATGAAGCAAAACATCTACCACATTTTGCAGAGTTTCATTCACAGGATGAACTTCAGTGTTGGGCTGCCAGCATCTTATGAGCTAGTATTGTATTCTTGAAGCTGCACCTGGTGTTCTGACTGAGGTTAGAGATGCTGTTGAACTAATAGATGCTTTGGGGAAATCTTGTTTTCATGTTCTATTTCTGCGAGCTGTGAAAGTCTGCTTAAGACTGGTTGGCACTGTTAAACCTCCCTTGTCCAGAAGTCTGTGCTAGGCTGTAAAATTTTGTCTTGGGATGCAGGATTGCTCACAATTAATCTCCCAGAAAAACTAAATTTAGAATCATCTTCCGTGAGATTTTGGAAAAACTTAGTTGCTACTGGAGGTCTCAAATGACTCAGTGTCACAGGTACTATAGATACTTCATGCTTATTTCAATGAGAAACGCTTGATTTAAAAGACAGAGAATGACATTTCTACTGGAATTACTTTACATGGTCACTTGTACCTGTCTGACTTCTGTACCGGGAAACCCTCCCTGTTGGGAAACCCTGTGCCTCCTCCCACTCCTTTTTAATACTAGACACTTGGAAATGCACTTAGGGCTTCCAAAGAAGCGAACTGTTCCCAGTACTCTCTCTTTTTCCAAGTTAGTGAGGAACTGTGATGAGTTAGTTACCGGAAAGCTTGCATAATACAGAGCTTGAGGAACAGGTGACCCAAGTGTTTGAATCTCAGGGTGTTTAAATTGGATTTCTTAATCTGCTAAGATTCCCTTGTGGCAGRAAAGTGCCTGCTCCCCTCTTCCCGTGTGCTTTTGTTACTGCTGTCAGATGCTCTCCACCACCTCCTCTTCTTCTGTGGAGACCTTCCTGGCTCTGGAGCTGCAGGAACTGGATGTCTGAGCTGGTGCCACATGGAGCCAATGTGTGTTAGCTTTACCGGAGAGCAGGTCAGCTGGAGCAGAGATCTTGTGCTGTTCAAAAGCTGTTTGGAGAGGGAACTGAATAACATGCCTTGGGTGACCACACTGGAGCAAGCAGGTTGGACTAGATGTCCAGAGATCTCTTCCAATCTCAACATTTATGTGATTCTGCTCTCGTTGTGCCATGTCTGGGCTACCACACRTGACATGAGTAGTCTCCAACCTGAATCACCTGGTTCTGGCTGACTAAGCCACCTGGAAGTGTGAAAAGCTGGTTCATAGAGAAAGTGCCAGCAGATGGTGCTCAAGAACGTGCACTGCTAGAGTTTTKCTGTACAGGAAATACCATTTGTAGTGTCCCTCCTAGGGAACCCTGAGCAGCCCCTGTGTTCCTAGAAAAATGTGTTTTCTTCCTACATGCTGACTTGTCTTTACATGGGAATATGCAGAAAGCAGTAGACTCTTGCAATTCTGTCCTTGTCAGATTGTCTGCAGGCCAGATCACACTGGCCTTGCAATGACTAGCCAGGAATTATGCTCCATACATGTGGGGCATGGTCCTCTTTGCGTCCTTCCAGATGGAGAAGCCTCTTAGCAGAGTCACAAGCATCCTGGCTCCTGGAAACTCACCCTGAGGCCAAAGAACATTTGGCTGGTCAAAAATCTCTTGAAGCTTGCTTGTTTTTCTGAATGAGAGGAGGAAAAATAGCTGTGCTTGCAGAAGARTGACTCAGACAGCCTGGGTTGCAAATGAAGCCGAGCTTGCAGGAACATTCGCATATCAGCAGCTAGGATCTGCGTGCAGTGCTAGGCTGTTTCCTGTTCTTACAAGTGTACGAAATCAGATCTTTGGTTTTGCCCTGCTCTCAACTTCGGGTGCACTTGTGCTGCGGTAATAGTAGCACGGAAGATCAAAACTTGTGAGGGAAGAGSAGCAACTGTGAAAGTTTTCTCTCTCCTACTGTAAAAGTGTTTCTTTGAAAGAAAAGTACATAGAGTAGTCTTAACGTACAAGTGTCTATAAACACAATGCTTGAGGATGTCAGGATTTTTTTTKAAATAACTAATTTATAAGCAGTAATTTTGGGGGTTACAATCACTTATTCCATAGTATCATCCTCACAGGGAGTGATTTCAGTGCGGATAATCTTCTGGAMTTTCTTGTGTAAAACGTGAAGACTTGTAAAACCCATTCCGTTTCTTTTTCCAAAGGCTCTTTCTCCATCAAAAGCTCTCAGAAGAGTGGCATCTGATGAGCACTACTGGTCATGTGCAGAGTCAGGACTCAGATGAAGCAGTGGTAGCACCAAGGCTGTAGCAGAGCAGTTTAGAGTTTGAAAATTGACCAGAGTGGATTTGCAGTGAGCTCTGAGCACACCTGAAGGAACTATCTCCTCCTTGGCTGGGCTGCAAAAATGATCTCATTGTGAGAGGATCTGTGTAACCGTTTTGCAGACCTGCTGGSACACATCTGGTATCCTTTCTCTTAYAGGTCCTTGTATTGATTTCAGTATTTTTCTGTTTATTTTGGTTTGATTTGAGAAATGGGAATCCAGGATTTGGAAGTTGTCCTTTTTGGAGCAAATTGCCTATAAAGAAGTGTCCATGTTTGTGTGGTTGAATGAGGTCCAGTCTCATTGTTACCTCTTGTCCCTAGATCCTACACACTGCTGTTTGTTTTTGCAGGTTAAAGCTGCAGAACAAAAAGGGGAAAAAAAMCAGGCAGTTTTGACTGTCTTCTGACCCCTCGTTTACTCCTGCCTTCCTTGGGGAAGCTTTGGGTTGAATTGTAGAGGAAAAGGATTGTTTTAGTTCATCTGGGAGGTGGCCTTGCGGGAGAAGCCACAGACCAGTGCCACTTTGCCCCCACAGGTGAGGGCTTTGTTGAGGGTTGTCTGTTCAGCTCTGTCTTTAGCACTATAAGGTGAGACCTTGTTTCTAAATTAGACCCACTGTCACGTATTTGTCAYCTTTAAGATGCTGTCAAGCAGGCAGCACAGCTGGGAAGGTGCAAAGGGAGAACAACGTGGCCCAGCCGCCGTGCTCTCCAGGGTCAGGCCTATGACGGCATCTGGTAGCAGTCACATCAAGTGCTCAGTGTCCCACCAGCACCCTAGGGAGGTGCGTTGGGAAAGAGCAAGCTGGGAGCATGCAGCTCCCTTCCTCCAACCACCCTTCCAGCAATGGCAGAACTGCCTGAGGCTGGAGTGCGGCAGGCTAAGAAATTTCTCCAAAAACACGATGAAAAAGATACTTAATATAGTGTTTTAGGAGAGCAAGCAACTTAGGAAAGGCTCTTCTAAATTTACAGTTTCTCTCTATCCTGCAGAAAATGACCTTGTGATTTTGATTTAAAGTGCTCCAAGAAAACTGGCAGTTCACTCACTCCAAAGGTCGTGATTTTCCTTCTACCACCAGGAAAGCTAAACTGGGATTTTTTTATTGTTGTTTGAACTGAATCTATTTTTTGTTTTGAAATGGCTCAGCTTCTCTCAAACAAGCAATCCATCCCAAATGTAGGAGGAGGAGACCTTCTTTCCTAACGCCAAGGATTTCTTCCTGTCTTTATGGGCAAAGTAACATTTTTGAGCATGCTGGGGACTCTTTCTCTGCAATAAGAGGAACAAGAACTGCCACTTATCCCTGGCAGAACCTGTGGCTTTTGTGTGAGGACAGGGACAGGCCAAGATCCTGGGAGGAGACTCTCTTCCCAGGGCAGATCATTGCATGGTAGGCCATCTTGTTGGACTAAATAGCAACTGTTGTCTCTCACTTGAGTCTCTGCTTCATTYGCAGTGACATAAGGATATGAACAGTTTTCTCTGGTGTCCCAAGAAGAGGCTTTGGTGAGATATTAATTCAAAATACAAGTTCGGGATGGGTTTTCCTCCGTACTCAGTTCAGTTTGCAGACAAAGACTGTGCTGACTTTTCCAGTTCAAGGTAGTTGACACACGCAGGGCACAGTTGTTTGGGTGACTGTAGTAGCTGATGGTGTGTGATCAGTGTTTTCACCTTCTGGAGGAGGTCTGAACACCATTCCCTAGTGAGGGCTCTCTTTGTTAGCCATGAGGTGTGGGTAGGACATACCGAGCCCTGCAGGAGCCACCTGAAGAGGGAGTTATCCTTTTCTTGGCCCCAGTGGAAATGGGAGGAAACTGCATGACTTGCTAGGTGAATTCTAGTGTGAAATCTTTCCTCTTTGGAAATCTCTGGTGCTCATCTGCAAAAGGRCTGGATGCACCATGTCAACTTAAATAGACTTGACTCTACAAATCAACACTTGCTCAACAAAGAGCCCCAGAATGAGCCTCAACGTGTGTTTTATTTTTGGGCACAGAGTAGTGAGTCTTTCAATTCAAGCTGATTTGCAAGGATAGAGTGAAGTGGGAGAAAAACACTGACTCAGCTCTACACTGAATCAAGAGATGCGTTCGGTGCTAACGTCTGCTAATGATTTATCACAAGCCATAATAACATGGTAAATCGGATGTTGGAGGAAATTCAGATGTCCTGGATGACTTCATGCCCTGGCGTGAAATGGCACTTGTTCCTCCTGAGCAGTTTGTCTTGTCATTGGTATCAGGGCAGAACAGCTGTGGAGGCTGGTGGACTTGCAGAGCCACAGTAGGCTGCAACTGGATGCATGGCAATTGGTGAGATGATACATGTTTCMCCCTTTAAGAATAACCCCTTTTAAGACACAGCAGATCTGGATGTACTTTCTAAGGGATATGAAATGGCTGGAAATCATACATATGCTCAGTAATTTTACCCYCTGCCTGCCTTAGACCTTCATCCTTAGAAGCACAGAAAGTGTACTGTACACTGAGACATAGRCAAGAGTCCTGGGGAAGTGAGTTTTGAGGACAGGCTGCATAATCTTTAGCATTCCTGTTGAGAGAGATACCACTGACCTGTGAGGCCAAGGACCAGTACTAGTCTGCATTCTCTCCTTAGCACGAGGCTGGATTGTCTCCTGCATCTCCTTTCCTCTTCCAGAGCATGGCTGGTGTCTCGGGGTCACTGCATCACTAAATGGACCAGCTTAAAGCCTCTCCTAGTAGAACAAGTCCTAGTCCAGCTTGGCATGTTGTCAAATCCTGGCAGRCATGGGTGTTTGCAGATTCTTGTCCTACATCCCTGGGAACCACAGAATTTGCCCCACTTTATTTAGCAGGTTTATACTGGGTCTGATTTTGTGCATTACAGAGTGCTGGTGGCCTTGGAAGGGACCTCTGTGTGCTGAGCTTGGCCCAGAGAATGGCATGCTCATTCCTCAGAAGAGGAGGGACAGGGAGACTGCTCCTGCCCTGGCACGATGTGAGATCTCAGCTCTAGTGTCCTTCAGGTRCACATGGTGGAGAAGGGGAAAAGCTGCCGGGCGGCTGTGCAGTCTTGAGAAGGGCAGGGGATTTGCATCCACTGAGACATGGATCCACAGTCAAATCCTCAAGAGCTGAAAGGCTCCTTCCCCAGGAACTAGAGGGATTTGCCTTCAGTCCCTTWTATTTATCCTGCCTGACTGCAGTCTGATTTGTCTTTTGTAGAGCATCATCTCATTCCGGTTTTGAGTTTGTGTTCTGCAAGGAGCTGGAGGGATAAGAAGTTAATAGGTTGTGAAATGGTTCTGCCTACTGCTTGTGGCTGGCTTTTCATGGTGCCAAACATTGGAAATGGACAGCGACACAAAACCAAACAGCTCCCGCCCTGAGTCTCCCCCGGAGGAACTAGTCTGCATTTCCCTTGGTGTAGCAGATATGAATATGCACACGTTTTAGATCCCCAGGGGGTTGCACCACTCTAGATGGCTGTGTTCTGCAGTGTGAGCTCTGCTAGTCGCTTGCAAGTAGGGCGATGTTTTCGTTTCTAAATTTCAAGGGTTTTTATGCACTTGGGTATTCACAGTAAATAGTTTTGGCTGCTTTGAAGCAATTATCTCCTTTCACTCAGCAGTCTTCAAAGAAAATGTTATTGCAGACAAGCCATTAGGGAAGCAGATGCAAATGTTCTGGGGCCCAGATGTTTTCAGAAGGGTCAGTCTTTTAGCTGTTGTATCCTGCTTGCCTCCTATATAGCCCCTTCCACCGATAAAATCTGTTGTCCTGTGAAATTGTCTGTGCAGTGTCATGAGCTAGTGTTAGTGCCTTCCTGGAGATYGGAAGGGGCTGGACTATGTCGGGTRTTCTGCCTGAGGATGCCTCAGGAGCTTGGTCACTTTGGGGAAGCAAGCAACAAAAGAAGTGCCTCCACTTTAGCTGCATGCTTGTGCCACAGAGGATGACTTGTCAACAAGGGAAACATGCAGAAATGGAGCTGTGCACACAGTTTTGGGTGAGATGTGCTGTTTCACAGTCGTGCTGTCATTAGCTCCAGCTGATTTTACAATCCTTCTGTAGCCATTGCTCCCAGTATGGACACAGTGCAGATGAAGCCACATTAAGGTCACCYGTCCCACCTGAGCCGTGGAGAGGTGTTGCCAAGGCAGGAGAAGAGTGCCAATCACTGGAGTTTTGTTCCTGGAACCTGAACATGAGTCACTTTTCTTTCCTTGAGAAACTTTGAGACCAGCTCAAAAAGCAGGAGCAAGTATGCCCTGGCTTGGAGTGACAAACAGATGCCTGTCAGATCAGTATTTGCTCTTTTCAGCCTGAATTGCAGTCTGGAGTGAAATCCGCATTGAGAAGRTGTTAGGAGAGCCCAGTGGGTGCAGGCTCCATGCATATCTAGGGAGCTGTGTAATCGCCTTTGCTGCTGGGGGCACATGCTTTTCAAAGGGATGGAAATGGCATCACAAAAGCGTTGTGTCTGGCACGTCAGGGTTTGCATATGACAGTCCTGCAAGGAACAGCTTGTTCAACACCTCCCCAGGCGCTGGAGAGCCTGTGGGGTGATTGCTTTAGTGTTCTTGGATGCTAGAGTGACATGTGCCATCAGACCTCATGGTCCTTGTGTTGCCTGTTGAAATGAAAATTTGGGCCCTTGTCCTGGAGCAGACAGGATGAAATGACTAGTGACTCTTCACCCATCATGTCTTTTCCTAGGGTGGTGGTAGACTTCTACCACTATTATCTTCTTGTTGGCTTTTTAACACAAATGAAATTATTCTTGTCAGATTTTTAACAGCCCTCTGAACAAGAGCRTGATAGGTGGTATCTGGCAGGTACCACCTTCTGCTGGGCCCAAGCTCACTCTGGTCTCAGCCTGGGGCTGTGCCCACAGTGCTGTGTGCGGGAGTGTGAAGAGCAGCAAAGAGTGCAACATCCACCTCAGCTACTCCAGGTTGCTCCAGAATGACTTTGGAAGGTATCTCCTCTGTTGATCTTCCATGTTGAATCCCACAGTGGGATCTTGCACAACCACTGCCTGCTTGCATGCCCRCTGTTTAGGCTGCCAGGGGTCCCGTCCATCTGGAACTATAATCATAGCTTGGGGGATGTCTGCAGGCAGAGAAATATGTGCAGCTCAATTTTGGGGACCTTGGTACTGGAGCTACAAGAATGGGCTGAACGTTGAGCTCATTGCTGATCTTGACGTGTGCGTTGTTATTTTTCATTCCAGTTCAGGTCAAGATTTGAGGAGACAAATTGCATCAACTTCAAAATATTTGTATATAAATTGAAGAATTGGGCGTGGTTTGTTATGTTCACATATATTCAAAGGAGTCATGCCTCGCTTAGCAAGGAAGTACATCTCAGAAGTTCTCATYAGCTCACAAACTGGCTGAAGCAAGAAGCCCACTCAGTGAAAGGAAAAGCCTAGTACCTGCTCTTGGAGGAAGCTGCAGGAACAAAACGTGCTCCCAGCTGCTTCTTGGAAGTTAATCAGCATCATCAAGAGGAGAGCAGGATAGATGAGCTCCTGTCCTGCAGGCTGCCTGTTGTAGAAGGAGCCGGCGTGGACACAAGGGTGCTGCTTTCTGAGAGACGAGGGGCTTTAGGCCTAGTTTCTCAGTGCTTCACGGCAGTGGGCAGTGGATTGCCTTGGTTCGAAACACATGTAGAGACTTTAGCCATTACTGTGTCCCTTGTGAAGGATCAGTTGGGTCCTTGTGAGATATGAGAGGGGACTCTGCTACCCATTAGCTGGACTTAGCACTCCAGCAGCTCAGTATGGTCTGCTCTTCCCCTAGAAGGCCTCTGAATAGTTGATATGCTGCTTCCCTCCCCTCTCTTACATGGACGCTGTCTAACCCACTAAGAAGTTTTTCTATGTAGATATTCTTCTGGATGCATGAGGGGATGGCAAAAATAATCCAGCCAGCCTGAACCTAAGTCACAGTAGGCGCCTGAAAACCTTGCTGCCTGCAGCAGATGAGGAAAGCAGGGCTAGACAGGAGGCTGATTGAAGATGGGAGAGATCAGCAGAAAAAAGAAGCTTGCAGCCCTCTTTGCAGATATGGCTGGATGATAGGTTTGCACTGGCAATTACAGCCACAGGGTGTAATTACTAAATTTCCTGATAGTCCCTTTCCTTTGTGCTYAGTCAATATCTCAAGGAAGAGAAGTCTTCAGGGAGCAGAGATTTATATGCAGAGCAATTTAGCACGGGTACAGCGGCTCTGAGCATCCCTGTGCAGAAAACAGGCAGTTTGCACCCAAGGTCTGCATTCAGAAACCAGGACAGCTCTTTATGTCTCTGTGTGTGAGAGATCCCAAGCTCAATTTTCCTTTTGGAAAAAGTGAGTCCCAGACTTCCTTTGGGGGCTTCTTGAATACTCCTGTATGGGTCCTGTTACTTAGGGCACTTTGTCCTCTGTAACAGAGATAAGCTTCTCTGCTAGACGAATCTGTTGTGTGTGGCTGCAGCCCTTCCTTGCATTTTTTTCAATCTGTTTTCTAAATTTTGCCACCCTTTTCTTCTCAGGGCATTGACTGGAAGCTCAGCAGTTTGGCCACAGCCATTTGCTTAGTTCATGAATCATTGCAAGGAGCAGTGGAGCACAGGTCGTCTGATGAAGGCACCCTATGACCTTGCAGGCCCAGAGTCCAAGAGGAGGTCCAAGACCTCGACTCCCTGCTAAGAGAAACTCTCATTGTAGTGCACTGGCTTTACTCCGAGATGGAATCGTGTTTTCAACTTGTGTTGCTTCCTTATTTATTATGAGCCAGGAGCTGCTCAGCAAGCAGAGCCTTTCAAAGGTCAGGCWGCATCTTGACAGCTGGGGAGGGGAGAAAGCTGTCCAGCCACTTTCCTTTTGCTTTGCAAGACACCTGCTTGTTGAATGTAGCCAGCCAGCTCTGAGACCTCTCCAGTTTTGATCATTGTTCTCCTCTCTTTAATCTGGATAACAAAACTTCTCTCACAGTCTGTGTGAGGTGCGAGTATAAACCAGAGCTAGCTGTGAGAAGAGACATCACTGTGGAGCCAGAGCTCCTCCATCCTCCTGAGGATGTCTCATTCATCTTGCAGTCCTGAGTGTCTGTACTGAGGTATGTGGCGATACGCTTTTTGGGGGGAATTCATGGCTGTGTTTTTTAGGACATCTTGAGAGTACTGCAGCAAATCTCACATTTCACACTTGCCCTCTTTCCCTCTGCAACATTGTGCCTGGAAAACCAAATGCATGCCATGTCATCCTTCATAAAATCTAGTTTTAACTATGTCAAAACCAGAGATGATTTRAGACACTGGCTCTGGGATACAAGAAGCAGCATTACAACAGGCTCCCTGTGACATAGTCAGTACACAGCAGAAGGTGCTGGGGTGATACGTGGCCATGAGTACATTCTGGGTCCTCTGCACGGTGCTCTGCAGTGGAGTGAGGAYGTGGGAGTCCAAAACTATGCCAAGGACTGCCCAGTTGTGCACTCCCMTCATCTGGCATGTGCAGTATAACTTGCCTTGCAAAAGCCTGCTAGCGATGTAGATATGAGTATCTGTTATGTTGGGCTTAATCTCTGTGTGCATCACATCCTTTCCGAGAGCAGAGTGTGTTGGTTATAGTCTGACAGCTATTAGCCTGGCTTCGTTGTCGTGACACAGTATACGGGAAGCAGCACATTCAGATTCTGGCTCGAGTATGTAAGGCACATTTGGAAAATGAAATGTGAATTATGTTGAAACCTGTTCAACCCAGCATGAGTGCACCTTTTGGCTGGCTGTGTGCGTACTCATCTCCTATGGTTTCTTTATAACTTCTCAATGCTTTATTTCACACTTTGTGTTCTCCTGCTGAGTCTGTCAACCTGGAAATTAGACTTGAAGGRGGCTAAGCCAACCAGAGTCAATTGATGCCATTCTCAGCCCATTTCAAACAGTCTGCTGGGTTACCGCAGGCTTTCGGTGCAGCTTCATAAAGTAGGTCAGAATTTGAAGCAGTCTTCAAGGAAGGGACATCTCACCTATCAAGGGACCCTTTCTTTGGGCTCCAAGTTAAATGAATGAGCCCATCTCTGCATGTCTGACCTGTCTGACCAGCTCTGTTTTGTCAGCTCCTGAAAGCTCCTTCAGACTSTCATACCTCTGCCTCCCTCTACGATGGGTCCTGGTTCTGGCTGGGTTGCAGTCATGTTATCCAGCCTGAAATACCCACGAGCCAACTTTTTTCTCTCTGAAAAGAGACCGAAATTGGGTCAGTTCTTATTGGCTGAAGTGTGGTGTTAAGTAGCACTTATTAACCTCATTAAGATTGCTCCTCATAATGATAAAACATCTTGGTGTGATGTATAAAGTGCCTTTGAAGCCTCAGGAGATTCTGGGGGGGAGGGGGGAGGAATCTAATCCTAAACTTAATTGGCATTAAGAACTTGCCTTTTGAGTATTAAAATTCTGTGCCAGCTTAGTAGCTGTGCTGATTATTGCAGGAATGAGCAAGAATTCCTGTGTGCTCGATTTGCCATCAGCCAAGGATGCTTGTGTCAGTTCTCTCTAATTATACAGATCAGTAGTTTTCCATAGGGACTGATCATATTTCAACATAAAGGCACACAAAGTGCATTTATGGCAGATTGTCCGCRCACTGACACGGCCTCCTTTTGCAGTGAAATTACCCTCGATTGAACTAAATTTCTGCCTGTCTTTAGGTCTGAGTAACCTCTTCTAGGAGACAGCCACAGCTCTGATGGCAGCTCTGTGCACTAGCTCCCTGACACACTGTGGGAAATGGGCTAAGAGCTCGTTTGATCATGGGTAGCTACTCTTCTACCCCAACCAAGTGCTCCATTTTTAGAGCTAGTACCCTGGACAGGCGTGCTTTTGGGCACCAGTCCCTCCCTACATTAAATCTTGCAGAATATTCTAGTGATGTGAGCAGCCCTTCTGCAGATCTGTATTTACATCAGCCTGTGTTTTGCAGATCTCTTTGGAGCTTTGTGACAACAGCCATAAGTTGACAAATGCTTCTAGGCCTCTCGCAGTTGTATTTAGATAGCAAAAGATAACACAGAGCTACTCAGATAAGGCTGCTCTATGCCACTCCATGCATTTCTCACACCTCATTTTAAGGTTTTGTCAGTGTTTGTATGTTACCCAGAATTGTTTCGCTTCCCTTTTGTGAGGCATTCAACTACCTTTCTGAACAAAAAGTCTRTTGACTTTGTTGACTGCCAGAGCCGATATCCTGTAGCTGCTGAGTAAACCAAGAAGTKTTTACATCCTCTGGAAAATCCCTCTTGGTTTTTTTGATTCTGTGCAAGTCTTTGCGGTTTCATGTATGTTAAATGAACCTTGTCGGGAATTTCAGGCAATGCTTTATAGTGGAGTGTGATTTAGGAGAGTATCAGCTAGACTTCCACCAGAGTTCTTAAAATATTTGCAGCTCCCCCGTCCCTAGAGCCCAAACTAATTTGAGTTCCTAAACCTGGAGGCCAGGCTTTTAAAAGCTTTCTTGTGCAAGAAAAAGGTCCGCATCTCTGATTCTAATATCTACCATCTGACAGCTGAATTGCCTCTCCAGCAGAAGAAAAGCTATCATTTTTATAGCCAGCTATAGCAAATATGAACTTGGGCTACAGAACGGACAGTCTTAAGGTACCACCAGTTTTATTTCTGTGTTGGAAGTCAAGGGGAATTGGGAGGATGAAGGGATTTTAAGACTATGCACATGGGGATGGTTCTGGCAAGAGGCCTTATTGGTGCCCTGTCTAATGGCAGGGTATTTTTGGCTTTACCGAGCACTCCTAGGAGGGCATCCTACAAGTATTTAGGTAGGAAGTTCTGCAATTTAGGTCTTCAGGGGGTATTCCCATGTCATGTAGCCATATGTAAAGAAGGCACCCCTCATCTCCTGTCTTAAGCTCTGTTTTGACTCAGGTGCTGTATTTTCTATGTGTTCCAGTTCTGTGTGAGATTATATGCTTTGGATCTGTGCTAGCTGTGCCTTCCGTCCGCTATAGTGTCTAACTTTGAACACCCWCACCTCACTTTCTGTGAGCAAGGAACACAGCGGCTTGGATCTCTGAGTCTTGTCAATTTAGGTATGTTTCTAGTGATGGATACTCTTTGTTGCATTGGTTTTGCTGTATATTTTATCACGAGAGACTGCAGGATACATGCATCACGCTGCACTCGCTAAAAGTATTTGACAGTGCAGAAGGATGTGCACATGTTAACCAAATGTATGTCCTAAAGCAGCTGGAAAAGGCCTTGCCTGTTGGCAATGCTTTCACACTGCTGGCAAACACAACGCTGGTGTCACATGTTGGATTTTGTGCTTGTTATGTGCATTGGGTCCCAGGGTGGCAGAGGACCATCAGTGTTACCTGTCCCCAGGTTGCCTGTTGCACCCAGTATAATACACCATAGTGCTTTGTGCAGTTGTAGGTTTGCTGCACTCTAGAGCTTGCTGCAGTGCTCTGGGGTCCCAGAGCTACCACTGCACGCTGGTTGTGCCTCCTGGGTATCCCCTGGCCAAGCCTAAATCCCAGCTGGGTTCTGCTGTGAAAGCACACATCGCCAGCAAGGGCCTCTGCAGCCTCTTGCTGCTGTCTACTGCAGTATTACTGCCTAGTGTGAAACCCTGGGGGACCTTTATGGCATTCCTGCTCCAGCGGATTCAAACAAAAAGAGCTTTGTGTTTGCATCCTGTGTCTTAATTTTATTGAAGGTGTGTTTTTGCCCATGCTGCAGCCAGGAGAACAGCAGGGTGAGCACAATAAGAGTGAGCGGGCCAGGCCCTCCCTCCCAGATTGTGTTTAAGTGCAATAAATAGAGTCTGTTAAATGCTTAACACACGGGAGAGTGTCGTGCCTGCTTGGCTCCAGAGGAGACCTTCCCTCCTGCRGGTCTGGGAAGTCAGCTGAGCAAAGGGGAAAATTTCACAGCAGTGTTTGCAAGCCTTGCATGCTAACAGCAGTCACTGCTGGGCTTAAATGCAGCTCTTGCTAATGAGATGGTGCTGTGCATCCTCCAGACAAGTCATTTCTTTTAATGTGACACATTATAATCCATAAGGTTGTTTCAGATTCATGGCCAAGTCTCATCCTGGGGACTCATGTTCTCACTGACTGACAATTTGTGGTCTAATCAAGCTGCCTTCTACCGAGAGTGGTATTGGTCAGCCAGTCCCTCCCAAGGCACTCACAGGTCTCTAGGAATTTGGGGCATGACCTGAATGGACTCCAACTTTTTGTGGCTTCCGAGTAACTTGAGGCATGCTGAGACAGCAAAATCCCTAGGCAAAAAGTAGCAGGGTCATATTTTTTCACTGAAATACATGTTTGCTTTTGCAAGAGTTGTCTAAAGGGCTTAAAACCCATTCAGCCCATTCATTTAATTTCAAAGACCAGTGGAGCCACAGTGCAGACCACTTTTGGGAAGGCTTTAAGGTAGACCTGTTTTTTTGAATAGAAGTGCATTCAAAGCATGCTTTAGCCTGTTCTTTGTGTTCACATAACTTGACACTGGGGGGTTAAGGTTTTGTTCTTATTTGTGCTTCAGTGAGATTAGCTAGTTTACTACCAGGTATTTGCCAGTTCAGATTGCTTGATTAAGGTGAAATTTAAGATGTGCCTTGCCCTGATGCTGTAGCAGATCATTTAATATTACCATGCAAGACTTAAGTGAATGAGAGGGTTTGTAAATTGGGGCCAATAGAGAGAAAAGAAGAGAGGAAGCACTTTATATAGAGGAAAATGAGAAAATGGTTGTCAGCATCGTGTAGTCCTTGCAGAAAGAGGAGAAAGAGAGATTTCTTTGGTCTCCAGCAGAATCAGCACTGGGAAAGTAACCTTGAAGAAAAGCTCTGCAGGTGAAATATTTTCTTACTCAGGGAGTTCTTAAATTTACTTGAGACATAGCCAGCCTGGAAGCTTTCTTCAAATCTTTTTTGAAGCTTTTCAAAACCCGCAGAACTGAGGATTTTGGCTAAACTAAACTGCTAAGATGAGAGAGCAGATAGATCCTTGAGCAGGGAGGCCCCAAAGCACTGCATCTCACTCAGGGGGATGACATGCTTGAGAAGAGAACTGGTCCAGCACAGGACGGGCACCACGGAGGGGCTGCGGGGCAGGAAGAGCAGTCGGCACGTTTCATATCCAGCCCAAACAGGCAGTTTTGAGGGGGAGAAAAAAAGAAAGTATCGCGGTAGGGAAGCAGTAAAACTTGTGCAAGTAATGTCTCAGGGACACATAAAAGAAAAAAAAAAAAAAAAAAGGTATGGACGAAAGATAGGGTCATGTTTGGTAGTTTAAAATAAACCTACTTCAAACAAACCTTTGTCTTTTTTTTTGTATTAAAAAAAGGCAGATTAGCATCTTCTTGCTAGTTTGAAATTACAGAGTCCAAGCTGGGGACCAGACTGCCAGACCAGCATGTTCTATTTATTGCTAGTAGCAATTTCCTTGGCTTTTCAGAAGCAAGAGGTGTAGCCTGAATGTTGTAATTACTCTGGAGGCCACTCAGCCACTTTCTCCACAGTTTCCCACTACAAACTGTTATGATGCATGTGTAGAAACGAAAGTTTCTTGTAAAACTCAGGCCGAATAATAGCTTTTAGGGGTAAGAGTACGTTCTCTGTGCTTCTGATTGAAGGTCAGTGGTGAGTTTTCTTGTTGGAGAGCCTCAGGCCATCTATTTGTGCCATAAACATGTAAAGTACAATCAGAGCCATAATTTGTTCCTCCCCTAGCCATGTTATCCTGCATTTACCATCTGCACCAGGCCAGATAAGGGAGTGATCCTCCCTCTTCTTGCCCTGGAAGGATCTGCCTCGTTTTGAATGCAGCGCACCAAATATAGCCCCAGATRATGAGGGTCTGGCCGTGGAAGGGGCATGGGATCTATTGCATAGCACTGGTCTGACCTYTGCTAATAAATAGGAGATAGTAACTGGGCGAAACTGAATCCCTTATCAAGAGTGGGAGTATTGCACTTCTTGTAAAGTGCACCAACAAAATAATCCCAGTGTTAGCAGCGTTTCCTAAGGTCCACTGGGCTCTTCCGTGGAGAGAGAGAGGCAGGTTGAAATTAGAGGAATCTCAGGGCTCAGCCAGGTGCCTGGGTGTCAAAGCACAGAGCAGACAAAAGTGGCCGGCTGCCACCTCCATTTCACCCCCGCTGTGCTCTTGGCAATACGCATGGAGCAGCAGACACCTTCGTTCTCTGGCACACAAGTCGCTGTTCYGTCTGCGTGCATGTGGTGCCCAGCTGTCCACGAGCACGCTGAAGGGAGAGGATGGAGCCCCTTCCTCCTCCGTGCCGCTGCTGAGGTAGGAATGCGTGCTCTTCCTTCCTGAGATCCCATGCGGTCAAAGGCAGATGGGGCCTGGGCTCTGAGTTTGTATCTCCATCCCACATGCATCATGTGAACACTGGGGAAGGGAGCTTGGTTTAAGAGCCTTTCCTACTCTCTCTGCTTCCCCACGCTCCCTCCTAGCCATAGCCATCCTGGGGTTGCTTTCTGGGCCCCATGTGTTCCAGTGCAGACCAAAGGCCAGCACCAGATGCAGCCAGCCAAGAGCAGGGCCCTGTGGTTGCTGCTGCACGTCTGGGTGCTTAGGTGGAGATGTTCAGGCTGGTGGCTGCCACAGAGGCGGAATCTGCTGCTAGGGAGCCTGGAAGATGGCTTGGCAGGAGAAAGTTGTATYACAACCCACGGATACGGAAAACAGAGCGGACCAGTTTTGAGAAATAATTCTGTACAGCCAAGTTCAGTGTCTTCTGAATTGTCTTTTTTGAGGAAAACTTTGAACCAATAGATTGCTCGTTGCCTTCTATYCCCTCATAAGTACTGAAGTGCTGTTAGTGGTAGAGAGAGAGAGAAATATCCTTTCTTGCAAAAGGCACATATTCCTTTGCTCATTTTCCCTACTGTTTTCAGCATCAGCACTGGGGAGATTTTCCACACCAAAATGGATATTTTCAGAGAAAATTAATTCTGGTTTGTTTTTTGTGGGTTTTTTTTTTGGGGGGGGGGGGGAGGTTTGAGGAATTTTAGAAATTGTTTGCTTCTTGCATGAGATGAGGTGAGATGTGATGTGATGTCTTGCAGAGAGACCTGTGGGCTCTAGCACCTTGTCCAGCCATCCATGTCAGAAGAGAAGGAACAGCCTGATATGCAGTAGCTCCTGTAACGCTCTGCCGTGCAGTCAGCTCTTTCCTCTCTTTCCAGTCACTCGTGGGCAGGATCAGGCTTTGGYCCAGCTCAGGGGCAGGCGGCAGAAGCGCTGCAGGGGCCAGCAGGGTTGGTGGCTGCGAGAGCTGGGGTGCTGTGCTGCTTGGCTGGGGTTATGCAGTGTGTGTGCAGACATCCCCAGCAAGCAGTGGGCTTGTGAACTCCACGGATGCTCTGGCTGGTAGCTCAGAGCCTGAGGAGGGACCGAGTGGCCCAGGGGGACATTTGGKAGTGTAGCTGTGTATGCACTGTTCCCAAACCCCAAATTGCTTCTTCAGACCAGGGAGAGAAGCCTGAAAAAAGTGGGATGTTTAAGGGGCCGTGTGCTTGGTCCAGTTCTCTTCTGTGGTGATGGGGTGCCTTCATCCACAACCGCAGGCGACTCGCTTCCCTGCCTGCAGCCTTCCTGCTCTYAGTGACTTCCCCGTGCTGCTTGCAGGATGCGCAGGGCACATCTGCGTTCCTTCCTGCGGCGGCGGGTGCATCAAAGGGCTGCCGGGGTGCTGTGCACGTGGGGCGCGTTAGCGGTGGGAGCGCGCGAGCGATGAAGCGGTGGCTCCTGCAGCAACGCGAGCAGCGTTCCCCACGCCGCGTGGGGACGGGGGCTCTTCTCTGCCCTGGTGGCRCTCCGTGTGGAGCCGCCCTGCATATGTGGCGGGGAAGGTTGCTTGTTTGGGAAGCAGCAGCTTCTGAGATGGGGTTTATGGAGGGTTTCAACCTGTGAGGAAAAGCACAGAGCTAAGCTGGAGGGGGTGCTGTGGGAGGAGATCGTATCTCATTAAAAGTCATCTGGAGAAAATGAGCCAGAATGAAATGCAGATTTTGCAGGTCAGCTAATTGTGTCATTAAGCCTGATGGAARCCAAAGGGCAGGCAAGTATCTTGCTCAGCCATGGAGAGGAGTGAGATACTCAGTGCTATCAGACCTGGGGACCAGCCGTCTCTGAACCATGTACAGCAGCAAGCAGAATTGCTTGGAGGTAGCGTCAGCTCTGCCTTGCCTGGCGCCTGGTCCTCACCGGAAAGCTGTTTGTCCTGCAGTGTGTGGAGAGTGTGATGGCTGGAGCTTCAGACAGCAGCCCTAATGCAAAGGCAGCAGATGAAGCAGTGAAGGTTTCAAGCAGAGAAGTTTTCCTGTTTTGTTTTGAGTGGGTCAAAACCCTCTCTCCTGCCTCCTGCCTGTGATGCAAGTACACAGTGGCATGCAAGAGCTGGTGGGGCTCTTCAGGGATGCTCGCTGCTAGGAATCCTTGAGGATTGCTTCTCTTTGCCTTTCTTGAGACCTCTTTAGTCCATGGACCCTCACCTTTCCGCCACAGGTGTGCCCAAGCTCCAACAGTGTGGGTCCAGAGCAAAGGTTACACCTTGCAAGTGGMTTGTGCTTTGCTGCTTATCACTGGTGTGGTCGCGACCTCGCCGTCTCAGCTACTCTGCTGACCTGCCACCAAGCGCTGTGTCACAAGGGAGCAAGGGAGGCTTTCTGCAGTTCCCCGGCAATGATCTATTCTATTATTCAGGTTTTTCTCTTTTTCTTTTTTTTTTTTTTTGGGGGGGGTGGGGGAAGTAGAGCAAGCCAGAAGGAGGAGAGAAAGACACAAACCCCAAGCCACATTTCTAAACCTCAGAGGGACATTGCAGGTCCTCTCAAGCCCTAGAGTTTGTATGGTTAGAAAAAGCATTCTCATTCACTGGGTTGGAAGCAAATGCTTTCGATTCCAGATAAGACATCTCCTAACTAAGCCTTTGGCTACTAAGCCAAGATCGACAAGCCTAAGGTGTTTAGAATGGTTGAGTTATTAAACCATCATCTGTGAGGATAATTGCTGGGGCATTTTCTTTCCCTTATTTTATTTATGCCGTGATCCTCAGAGGCTTTAGTAAAAGTTGCTTCAACCTAAAYGGAGTTTTTAGGAGCACAGGTGGTTATTGAGTCCGTGCGTAGGGCTTGGGATCTAGGTCTGTCATCAGTCTCCTTGTTCCTATTACGCTGCTGCTGTGCCTCACTTTCCTGGCTGATTTATTTTCTAGGACACTTTGGGGTTAAAAACAAAAAAAGTTTCTGTTATTCATTTCTTGAAAAGGTGAAGCCATGGGCAGGGGCTCAGCTTGTGTTTATACGCAGCACTTTCATTCAGAGCCAGATGAAGAGTCATCTGCTCAGCAGACCAGATTCAAAGGGTTCCCCTGCATTCCTCCCATTCTTGGCTGAGCCAGCCAAAGTAGCGGCAGAGACTCCCCCCCCCACCCTCCATCGCCCCTCCAGTGCCCGGCCGGGCACCGGGAAAGGTGCCTTAACCAGCCCTTGASTGGGGATCTGACAACCACTTCATGGTGTCTCTTAACAATATCTGCCCCTTCATCTACAGCAATGCAGAGAGAGGGAAACTACATTAAAAGGCAAAGTCAGTAGAGAATGACATTTAGAGGAAGACAGAAAAAGCAAGTGACTCACATACGGGAGCCTCAGGGCAAATTGAGTAGCTCCGGCAGCTTAGCTGTGTCTGCCAGGTCAGTCTGAAAGGCTCCTTTTAAACTCCCGTTCCTTCCTCGGTTAAGTATTTCTCCTATGCTGATTGACTCCTTCCTAGGAAATCTCTGTGCAATTGCAGCCTTGCTAGTGTTGTGCACGCAGGACAAATATCGTGCTGAAAAAATTTCTTCCATTTGGTGGGATGCTGGTCAGGAGAGAGAGATTCTTCAGCAGCAGCCTTGACCATGGCTAAAATAGTTAGCAAAGCCTCAAACCTGTCGTAGTTGCTAGGAGAAAGAYGTGGTCTTTGTGGTGCTATTTCAGGTTTTGTTTTCACTTTGTTATTAATGCTTTCTTTTTTAAGAAAAAGAAGAAAAAAAAGAAAAAAAGGGGAGTTTATACAGAAAAKGGGATAGAGAAAGGATTTTCCTCAGGCCAGAGTGGGTGTCTGGCCTTGTACTTCATTCCCAGAATGAGTTGTGATGATGCTCAAGGACCTCATGGCTTTAGATGATGAACTGCAATGATGCCCACAATTTTGAGAGGCTGCCAATATTTCAGTGTCAGTAGGTCAGGACCTCCTTTTATAAGCTGTTTCTAAAGGGGCCGAATAGCCTAGGTTTGTCCTGAATGCAAGCAACCACATTTAGCTCAATGCAAAGAACAGACTTGGGGGCAAGCTCATAATCTCTTAAGATAACTTGAGCCTATGTAGCTGTAGAGCTTGAGTTTTATTTATCCATCTAAGCCGTATATTTGGAGCTCTTTGCTCGAAGGCCAGGTCCACAGGAAATGTGGCAATAGCTGGTCTCAATAGATGACTAGAAAAAGCAGTTCTCAGGAAGGCCTAGAAAGTCTCAGTTGCATCTGTCTCATGGTAGACTCACACTTCTGGGAAAAGAAAGGCTGCTTGGGATAATTTCCATTAGGCAACAGAGATGAGAGTTGCTTGACCTGCTGAGGACGGAAGCCTGGTGGAAGACACAATCTGAAAAACAAATGTGTTTTCCTTTTAAATGTTGAAAAATGCACTCCTAGGTGTCCCCCTTGACTAGATGTCACTTGGCTGTAGGAAAGGGCATGGCTAGGAGATGTCACAGTGATTTCGATCCCTGTTTTCCTAATTGTATTAACATGGCTGCAAAAATGCAAAATAAATAAATAAATAATGAAAAGAGAGGTGGAAGTAACAGAGGAGTTTGGATCCTTCTGTAGGATGCTCCTTTCTGGGGAGCATGCTGGGGCTGAATTGTCCCTTTGGAGGTGTGCAGAGGCTGGAGATGCCCAGCCAGGCTGGGTCTTTTTTATCAATGATACTGAGCAGAGGTGAACTGTGGGCCAGGAGCAAGTGGCACCCCTTTCAACCAAAAGCCTTTATTTCAGKATCTGCTTCTAGAAAACCTGAACTTCCCAAGATGCGCTCTGCTCCCTGGCCTCTTCTCCCYGTCCCTATCCGTGCCCTCACCTCACTCCTGCTGCTGAGGTGAAGTGACTACACAGTAAATCTGGTAAAATATTAATGCAGAAGACTGCGGCCCTCCACTAAAAAGCGTGGCCCAGAGAAAGGTCRTTTGTCTGCAGATAGTTAAATCGATATGTTGCTGAATCACTCGGCAAATTGAATTGGTTGCTGGGGAGAGGGAGCCCTGTGCAACGTTAGCTCTTCGGTGCTCTCAAGCCTCGCTGACACTAATGGCTCAGAGCRGCAGCGCTGATCTATGGCTGGGGACAGCGTGCAAGGAGAAGGGGACAGGAGATCCTGGAGCCWGTGGGCCCAAATGCGACTGTCCTAGACTTGCCAGCTGCCAAGTAGATGCCCTGCTCCTCTCCAGTGGGGTGCCAAGCATCCCGTGGGAAGGTCATACCTATGTCTGCTCTTTGCCTGTCCCTATCTCGGCCATATTGCTTTGCCCCTTGAATTGTGGACTGCTTTTTTGAGCACGGCTGCAATATGGGGTGTGCTCAAGTGGTGTGAGCCTAGTACAGGGCAGATTTCATTACCTCCAGGCTCTCAGGCATGCTAGACCCCAGTTTAACCTCTGGGCAGTCCCACAATGGTAGGTCATCGGATCTTTATCCCACAGGTATTTCCAGACGCTTATCTCCTTTAATCATAACTTGGCTGAGCAAGCCTTATTGAACTCCGTGAATCCCTCCCCATAAATCACGTCCTCCAGACCCCTGTTGTTTGTTGTTAATCAGCTCTGAGCTTGCTCCGGCTTGTCAGCCTTTCTGGGCACGGGCTGCCGCAAGCTCAATGCAATCCAGATGAGATTACCCGAGTCCTGTGGAGACAAAGGATTTRCTTCCCTGCTCCATGAGCTGGGGCCTGTCCCCACATAACTGCATTGCCTGCCACGTTGCCTTGCTGTGGGACAGATCCAGGCTAATCCATCAGTGAGTCATACTTCATAGGGAGCAGAAATAATGTAAGGGGATGGTTCAAAGGAAAGGAGGTCTCTGCCTTGTGCAGCTGAGCAGCATAAGGCAGCCAGCAAGGTCAGCCCTGGTTAATGCTGCTGCTTTCAGGTTCCTATGTGTAACGTTTGGGGTTGAATTCCCTCAAGTGGCTTGTGTGGTCGGAGAGTAGAGATCATGTGTTGGCTAAATTTACTTTCAGAGGATTGTATTGCATGTATATGCTTTGGGTGAACTGCAGGATCTGTGACTCAGGAGATACATGTGATCTCGTGAGCCAAGGGTTGATATGTTAAAATCRGGCTGTGGCCTTAGCTTGTCTAGGGACTAGCCATGAATGTGAGATGARCACAACCTTCCTAGCGAAGGATAGGTGTAGAAGTATACCTGCATAGTACGTGCATTCCTTTGTCTCATTYTGTTCACCTTCTAAAATTGCTCTAGGCCCAGCAAGGCCATGAACAGGACTTGCTGCTGCTCCTTACGAGAGGCAGAGCTGCCTTGCTGCGGGAGATGCTCACAGTCTGCACAGGGGATGGGCTGCCTGATCCCAGGGGACCTCCTGTCTGAGCTTGCCCTGGGTTCGATCTGCAGAGCCAGTGGAGGAGAATGGGGGATCCTCTTCCTCCAGGTGGGACGAGGGGGAAGGAAACTCGGCGTGTGCTGCCTGCTGTTTGCTTCAGGCAAACAGACCCCTTCACCCTACAGCATCCATGAAGGCTGGGACCACGCACAGCTACTGCCTTGGGAGAAGAACGGATTATGATGAAAGTCCCTCTTGCTCCTTGGAGGGAACATCTGGGTAAATAAATATCTTTGAGGGAGATCACAAGGAGGGAGATCAAAGTGATTGAGTAAATGAAGGACCTTGTTGAGAGAAGTTGTCAGTCAAGAAGGACAAGCTAAAGAAAGAGGAGAGTTTAATGGCAACAAAGATTGGTTATGTAGCTTCTGAGGCAGAAATGGGGAAACAGATGAGTCACCTCCACAGTCGCAGACTGGAGTTATCTGTCCAAAAGCAGTGTTATCCATCCTTAAAAGCCACTAGGTGACACGCGGGTCCATGGTAAGCTTTATTTTTATTTCTTTGTTTGTTTTAACCAAAAGAATGCTTTTCTATGTCCTGCGGATAGCCAAGCCTGTGCTCTGCTGAGGTGCCCAGCAAAAGAGTGACTCTGCTGGAAACATGGTGGGCACTCCAGGATGTCTGCATCAGCAGTGGTGGCTGATGACAAAGTAATAAGAAAATCAGGTCACATAGCTATTGAGATTATAAAGCAATAAGACTAATGASGAAATAAAATAGGCCAAGTCGCCAGTCCTTAGAAATGGCTGCTCAGAGTGGTTAGTAAAGCAGGTGGAACATCATAGCCTGTGTGACTTTGTGACTGCTTATCCACGGAGACGATGCTGACCGAGCTTTAGTGGAGCACTGTGTGTGTTAACTCTGGACAAAAGTGTTAGTGTGTGGAGTATTGCTCAGKTCAGATGGATTTAACACATGTGCTGGGTGAGGTGGAGTGCACTTAAAAAGGAGGCAGAGCTTCAGGATTTGGTAACGTGGCTGGGCTCCCAGCAAGGATCCCTGTTATCCACCTCCAGTTTACAACACTGACTAGGACCACAAGCCTTGGGGAATGGTCAAGGAAGTCATTGAGCTGGCTGAAGGGTCTTTGTCTCGCACCTTTCCTGCCATCTGCTCCTGACCACACAGCTCTACAAGTGACTGTGTCTCCCAAACCTCCCCCCTTGCATACTTCTGTAGTACCTCCAGTGCCCAAGGTGACTTTTCAGCGTAACACCTTTAAAGACTGTGAAAACACTTTTAAGACTGTGAAGTGCTCGGGTCACAAGGAAAGTAGGTCTCCTCTTTAGCCAGAGCCTTTCTTTCTCTCCTCCTGGTTCTTTGTATCAAAACAACTGCTTTCTGAACAGATGTGGCTTGGTTTTGTGAGCAGGATTTCTTGAACTAATCACTGCTGTATTATTGAGATCTTCCTCCACCTGTACTGCACCTTCTTCAGTCTCACCACACTGCTAGATGAGGTGTGTTCTGGTGCAAACTTGTGGCCAGTTTTTCCATGTGAATGACTTTCACACTTGGCATGGGGATAAGGTCTTAACTAGGCAATGGGAAGCGAAAGGAAGCGGTGGGGTGTGCTGGAGCAGGGTTTTCACACACTAATGAGTGAACAGGCAAAACTGGGGGCTTTAGGTGAGGGGTTAAGCTTTGCAGAGCATGGGGATCTGTTGTTTTACACGTTATGTCTGTCTTYAAACTGGTTGTGTTGCTTGACAAAGTAGGATTTGCAGAGATGCATGGGCAGATGCTTTTCYTCTCCCTCTCTTGGAGGAAGACAGTGTAACTAAAGCTTCTAATGTATAATTAATTTTCATTGACTCTTCATGAACAATTATCAGTGGTCAGAGGGCTGTTAACTTAATCTCTGATCCAAGACTTGTCAAAGTGAATACGAGCCTATTCATTCACTCCAGCAGGCTTTGGATCTGCTATAAAGARCTGTGTGTGTTTTTTAGCATCCAGACCCGTGGATTTTCTCCCTGCACAATCTGATTGTTTTAAATKATTACCTTTCCTGTCTGACCCAACTACTTATACTCCAGCTGTCTAAACTCCGTTCCTCTTTCCTGAGATGTTTTAGGAAAGGTTAGTGTATCTCCCTTGTTTTGTTGCATGAGGAGTTTAATTTCTCTTGCCAGTGARTTTGCTTTCATCTGCCTCATGTAACCAGACTCACTGCAGATCTGAAATCCCTCTCTCCTTTCCTTCTACTAAAACCTTCCCTGCAGACAGACTGCATTTACTTGACAGCTTAATTCAGGCAGCAAGCCRAAAAGCTCCGTGAAGTATTTCTCAGAGTAAGTTCAGCAGTTTTGTTGTCTAGCTCTTGGAAATTCAGGTGAATCCCACTCCTTAGGAAGGTGGCTGGCACAGGAGAGTGGAGACTTGTGTTGCACACCCTTGCTCGTGTGGGTGCTCCAAAGGTGAGGGAAGGAGGGGATCTAGGGGATTTTGCAGAGAAGAGCTGATCCATGGTGAGGAACCTGCAGCAATATGACAGCTCTCTCCCAAGCCATGGCTTCTTGACTGTTGACTTTGTTTCAGGTTTTCTCCCCCTCGCTCTAGCAAGATGGACTGGAAGCCTTGGAGAAAAGGCTTTTTTTTCCCCAGACTACTAGGCCTTCCTGACACGTTAATGGTTTTGAACTTCCTTCTATATCCTAGTTCTAGGTCTATCCAGAGCCTGGAAGAGCAAAGCCAGGTGAATTTATTTAAAGGATGATTTGTTCATGGATTAAAGTCCTGGAGCTCTGTGAATGCCTGAGCTGCTCTTCGCATCTCTAATCAGGGCTGCTGAGGCCTAGGGGTATGAGGCCATGATGATAACCGTTATCTGGGCACATGATGTGTCTGTGTGTAGGAGTTACTCTTTTTAAAAGAGTAACTTATATCACTGTATTTTTAATGACAAGATGAACCTTTTTCAGATATGCTGATCTTAGAAAGTGCCTAGGCTTATTGCTATGTTTTCCAGTGAACCAGAGACCTTTCCTGACTGCTTTTTATTTCTTTCTTCCCCTGTGTCAATCTAGTTGAACAGAACACAGTAGTTTGAACCTTCAATAGGGATATCCCAATCCTAACCCCACTTTAGCTCTTTCTCAGGGGAAAAGCTTTATGGAAGGGCTGGTCACATCCCCCCGCAGTGATGGGGATGTGACAKGTATCAGAGATGCTGGCAGTGTCTGGACAACAGAGCTCGGCACAGATGGCTTTAAAGAGTGGGCAAAGCTTTGGAGGATGGGCCTAGATGAAGGATCTGAGTTCTGGTGCCAAGGAATTACAGTRCAGGGCTAGGTTTTTACAACAGGAGACAAGGCCAAGGAGGAAGATGACACCACAGCGTCAACCCCTGTCACTGTGAGCCTCTTCGCTGTCCTCACTGATCACCCTGTTGAGACAGGAGCTGGATGAGGAGAAAGCAGCCTGTGATGAGGTAGTGCTTCATGTGCAGGAGAGATGACCCCAGCCCTTGCCCATGGCCCATGCAGAGCCCACTGTGCAACCTGCCTCCAGGACTGGAGTGGCACTGATCTTCAAGCACTGCAGTGAAATCTACGATGAGTTCAGAGCCCCAAGGGCTTTTGAAACTTTTGGCTACCAGGTTCTGACAGCTTCCTCCCTCCCCTCAGTAAATGTTTCCTTTTGTTTGATCTCTGAGAAGAGACAGATGATGTAAATGAGAAAAACCCCCTTGCCGGGGCTTCAGGCCTACCTTGTTAYCCTGCCAAAGCCTGTGTTGAGGAGAGCATGAGCCTACCCTGTTCTCTGGTGGGAACGGTGAGTGCAGTCACTTTCCTGAATTCATTTTTTTTCTTTCCTGAGCTGTAAGACATGCAAGAAAGGACCCCAAACCAAGATCCTTGGAGACCGGCAAACTATTGTCCTGAAAACAAAGGGATTTTCCTCAAATGTACCAGCAAGAATTGGAAGTGCCCAAGAGCTCTTATGTCCTGGATCAGGCTTCCCGATCTTTTCCAGGGTATTCAGCTGGTCTGATGGCTCTGCAACTTAAACTGCGAACTCTTGCTGATCCCCCCAGCACCAGGAATATCCAGGGCACACRGTGAAGAGCACACATCCACGTGCTCCAAGATGCAGGAACAACAGAGAGATTATGGAGGAATATAGCAGGATGTGCCCATACTTTCATCAGCATTTTTGGAAGGAAGCGTCCTTCATTTTTTCATTTTGTTTGGAGAAGGGGAGAAGGAAAAGGATGTCTGAAGTCAGCAAGCAGGTTAAAAGCCCCACAGAACAGTTCTCATACCCTGCCACCTGCTACACTTGTCAGACCCACCCTGTACCTCAGACTAGCCTGAGTGKCAAAAAGAGAGATGTTTAGATCCAACATGCAGTTAAGACCGTGGTTCCACATGAGTCATCCAGGTTTCACCATCCTGGATACCTCCTTCACAGGGAAGTAGAAAGCTCAGCCTGAGAGTTGTTCAAAACCTCCTGGAGTTGTCCAGAATTGGAAATGTGGATGCCTGCTTACCTTATCCTAACAATCCTGAACTGAAGAGAGATTTTGCTTTCCTGGGAGGTACTGGCCCTTCTCCAAGCATAGGAGAACCAGATGGAGCAGTAACRCAGTTAGATTTGGGAAAGGGGGAGGAGGGATCCGTTCAGAARTTGACTTGAAAATAGGATCATGTAAAGCAGCTGTTCCTTCAAGAAACATTTGCATTGGTAATTCCAGAAAGGGACAATGGGGGGCTAATGTAGAAATCAGRCCTGAAAACCAGATGTGTTTAGACTGTATTTTGAAAGGTTAACAGGTCAAACCTAAAGATTGCAATTGCAAATGCAAGGGTCTGCTTGTTAAACAGCATGATTGTTCCTTGTCCATTTTCCTGATGGACCCCACTTTGGGCCATTTTGAGGCAGCTCAGAGAGGCAGCACGTTTGCTGCTTCAGTCTTCAGGATTCTGAATTTTTCCTGACAGCATCTTCCTCAACGTGTTACCGGAGCTGTCTCTCCTGTATATCAGCTCCCTRTGATGGAGATACAGCAAGACACATCATTAGGTAACCGTTTATATAAGTGACCCGACGTGGGTTCACCTTCCMTTGAAATTTCACAGCCCTCATGCTGTCTTTGACCTGTGACCATTGACCCAGATATCTCCTGCCTTGCCCCGGTGCATGCTGCCTTGTACAGACCGTGGCACTGCAACGAGCAGGAGCTCTGCCTCTGCRTTCCCACTAAGGTGTTTGCTTCCTTGGATTGCTATGGAGATGGAAGCCAGTGTGATGGGCATCGTGCAAACACAGTGAGACAGTCCGTGTCCTGAGGGACTCGATATAAACTCGCAGAGTGCGTGTTTTGTTAGAGGTTCCAGGCACAGATTTCCCATTAACACCATCAAATGGTGCTGCTGCTTAATGCTCTGAAAACTGATCTCACTCTTAGGACTAGTCTTGAGAGGGAAGAATAAAACTCAGGGAGGATTAGTGTGTGGAGAGAGCAGTTCCTCCTCCCCCTATCAAGGACAGAAACACTCCTCTCTACTGCCTGGTTATAGCAGTATTTTATGATGTTGTGGCTTAGCTACCAAAAACCTCGTTGCCCATTTATTTTCCTTTTACAGCATATTGGCATGTTTAACACAGGACTTRGACCTTTCTATCCCGTTATGAATAGCACGCTGCAGGAAACTTTGGATTCAAGGCAAGTCCTAAACACAATTCTAGGAGAAACTTAATCTGTAACAATATTAGTTAGTGCAAACACGAAGGAGACTGTTTACCCGTTGTGCTGACATAACAGCCTGGCAGATCACACATACAGTGAGCAAAGCTATAACTCATAAGCACAGCATATAGTTTATGTAATTATGCCGTGACAGCCATTGGCAGAGAGGCTTGGATTTATGTTCTGGCGAATGTCTAAAAAAGTGACTTTAGGAATTCAGTCTCCTTGGTGACAAAAGCAACAAATGGAAAACGTACAAAATAAGAAGCTAAAACCTTCCATGGACCCTGCTTTTATTTTCAGAGCTGGGGATAGTAAATCAGCTTGTCTCTTGGAAGACCTGCTTTCATATCTATAGAAGTGGCTGGCTTGCAGCCGAGACCTCGTTCATTCTGTGGCTGTTCACTGCGGACAGGTATCCTTAAGGAAAAGGACTCCAGATCTACCAATGACAAAATGAGAAGGAATCTAAGCCTGAAGGACTAGTGACAAGAAAATCCCTCACCTTTCAGTCAACTGGCTTGTATCTGATAGATGCCTAGAGCACCAGTCATCATCGGTAGGAAGCTGCTTGATGCCTTAAGTGAATTGCGTTGACTTTTTCCTTTCAAATAGATAATTGCTTTCATTGGAGGCTGTGCTATTAGTTGATAATTGGGAGACCCTCAGGGGGTCCCTCCAATTGTCACAGCAGCAAAGGATGGGCGGCAAAACCATGCAGATGCAAGAAAACTGCAGACTTAGGTTGGGGAGGTTGGGGAAAGAAAAAAAAAAAAGAAAGCAGCTACCTAGATGTTTCAGGAGCAATTGCTGTGAGCTTGGCCTGACCAGTCTCAGTCCCAGCAGCTCTACTGTCCTGGTACCCCAATGCTTGGAGAAGAAGCCCAGCTGCCTCCGCTGTCCATGTGAACAGAGCAGGGACAGGCCTGGAAACCGGCTTCCTTCACCCCTCACTGCTCTTTCCTCTAGGATACTCTGGCTCCTCTACACATGGTGCTGAGATGATTCTTGGCTCTGGRCTGTGACAGGCAGATGACAACACTTCACTGAATGATGCTGGCYTCCGTGACCTGTGTAGACTTCCTGGAATGAAGGTGAGTAGGCTCTGAGGTTGCACACTGGTTGGGGGCATCTCACAATGAGTGTTTATCTAATAGCACTGCTGGTTAGAGGTAGAGGGTTTGTCAGCAAGGGTCACTCTTACTGCCTGCCAAGAGTAAAGCATTCTATATAAATACATTGTAGACCTGGGTTTTGCTTGGATTTGATGCTGTTGGTTTAGAGCCCATGAGAGCAGTTCTAACCTCTGTGTGGTGCTTTCTGGAGGTGACTTCATCTTTTGGGGTCACTGCTGGGCTGAGAGCCACCTGCAGAGCCAGAGTGCAGCACAGCCTCCACTGAGAGCTCTCCTGCGAAACGAGTGCCCTGACAACCCCAAATCAAAACATTTTTTGCTCCAGCTCAACAGGCTAGAAAGAAAGATTAGGTTTCCCAGGTGGAAGATTTCCCACCAAAAATATCGGAGCCCTGTTTTCTTTCTGATAATGAACGTAGTGASCCTCTCTCTCCCCAAGTTATTCTAGCAATGTGCTGTGATCCTAATTAAGGCTGAGCCCAGCGGCTTTCTGCATTGTGCAAACACATGGGAAGACTCCAGCCTTCTCCAGAAAGCTTCTCATCTAGTTTGGTTTAGGCAAATGCATCCATTGAAAGGTTTTTTTAACTTTTTTTTTTTCCAACAATGGTACAATGGAGGCTTTCATCTCTACCTCTTGTGTGTATTCCAGTGTCATGCCCTCTGCTTTCAAAGGCTTAGGTTTGCCTTTAATTGTGTTGAGAGCCTTTGTCTCTAAGCCTTTAATAATGGATTTTTCTCCGCTGCTAAAAGAAGAATTTTGTTTCTTTGCTGGCTTTTCTTCTAAAGCTAAAGTGACAGTTCCTTCTTCACGGGGAGATTTACAAAGCTTATCTTTTAATTTTCAAGAGCCAAACAGCAAAGGGAAGGGAGGGGGGTAATGAAACGTCAGTGGGCCTTTTAAGCACTGTCGCTAGGAGAAGGCTTAATGAGCTAGAAATACATAAACTGCAAACTCTTGGAGTTGCCTGAAATTAGTTACACTGAACTGCTGCTCTCTGTGGAGTCGTGCCAAAGGCTGGGACGGCAGGAGGGGGTGACGCCACCACTCTGCTGCGAGCTGGACCGTGCTGAAGCCCCCCTTTGCCGTGGGAAGGGGCACTGCGGACCTTGGCCCGCCAGTGCAGAGCCCAGGCTGCCCCGTGGGGCCGACCCTGTCCTGTCTGCACCCTCACGAGGGCCGGGCAGGGCACAAAGCAGCACATTGTCATTTCTGGAGGGTAAGGAGGGTGTTGAAAGCTCTTGGTGCCAAGTGTTCGTCTCGGTTCAGTGCTGTCTGCGATCCCCTTAGACACRGTGTGACTCTTTTATCTTGGGTGTCCGGTCCCGTGCTGGGCATGTTGTGTGCAGGATCGTAGAGCAAACTCCATTGAGGGGTTTCTGTGCTGAGGAGCTGTCTAGCGTGGCTGGGTGAGCCTCCCCATACACTTAGTGCAGGAAATCGCCACTGGCATTGAGGGGAGGGGTGGTTAGGTCCTTTGCTTCCACTATGGAAAGTATCCTCTATTCAGTATGAGGGACAATTGTACCATGCAACTTGAGGTTATCTCCAAGTAGCAGAAAGCAGTGAGAGACCTCCTGTCCCTTCTGCTCTAAACTCAACATTGTCACGTTGGCGCTTGTGCCTCAAGGGATTCGCCTGAGGGTGTGGGGAGTCTCCAGAGTCTATTGAACTGTGTGGACTTACCTGTTGGAAGAGCTGGTCCTGGACTAGGTCCTCCTCTTGTGCTGACCAATAGTAGAATTTGCTTGATGAGTTTATTTGGAGGGAACATGCAAAGTAGGAGTTGCTGTGTATCTGATTCTCAGTTATTGTGTTGGGGCAGCTTGCCCTGAAACGCTGGACTCCAGAGCCTAGGAAGTACAACAGAGAGAGCTGAAAAAAACACTGCCTTTCAGGTTATAGGAAACAGTGCTGTTCTGAGACTTCATTTTGCGCCTGCCTTAGGCATGGGCAAAGTTTCTGATGACCAAGATGTTCCCCAGCTGTAGATTGAAATGGATGTCTGTAGTATAGTGCTCCCAAAGACCTGACAGGTTGCCTTGCACTGCCCCAGCAATGAATGAAATGCTTTGATCTCAGCCATCCAGCATTTCCTAATGAAACCACTAAACTGAAAGTGTGACCATCTCTGGGGAGTGTTGTGAGGCTGTGTGAGCGCAGTGCTCATCTTCACATGCAGCACAGCAAGGGCCACGTTTAACAAGAACCACCCAGTGCTGCCAATCCCACGTGCAGAAAACACACTAGGGAGGCTGAATGATCAGAACTGCTGTGTTTCTGGGCCTCTTCTCCAATTCCTAGTTGAAAGAGACACACGGGAGACCCTTTTCCTTGAGCTTCCTTCTGCAGTGRTGTTGCAAGCAGCCAGCCTTTCACTGCAGGAGCCATGGGCTGTGGTGGCGTGGGCTGCGTGCTTCATCCTTCCAGATGGCCTGTCCTCCTCCCAGGCCATGGAAGGGCAGGTGGGGTGGTGAGCTCGGCCTAGCTTTGGGGGTACTAACCCAGGGAGGGGTTAGTGAGCTGAATGCAGGATCATGGATGCGTTGTGCCATGCCCTGCTGAGAGCAGCCTGTGTTCATGTCACGCGTAGGCAGCAAGTGGATGCCTTCTTGCCTTCAGCAAGACCTTCCATCCACTCCAGACTCCATCCATGCTCTAATACTGCAAGGAGCAGTACGGCATAAATCTCAAACAGCTGAGTCTTGCAACCTCATTTGGTAAATGACAAAAATGGGATTCCCAGAAGATGCCTTTCACTTTAGATAAATAGGAAAGCATCCTTCTGTCTGTCTCAACTGCCAGCTTCTGCAGAGATCCAAGCAAAGCCAACCTGCTCCGTTAGCTGCCAAGACTGTCAGGTCTCCAACCTGTCTGTTGGCTCCTTCTCTGGATCACCCTGATGTGTGTCTGGGTCTGTGCTTTGTGCAGAATYGGGATACATGGAGCAGTGGATTAGGCACAAGAGGGACAGGACCTCCAGCTCCACTGTGGGCCCTGCTCTGTGAACCTCTAGCAGGCAGCTCCCAAGAGCTGTCTGCTCTGAGAGAGCGATGGAGAACGGATTCCTCCTTGGATGGCAAAAATACGGAGCGAATCCTTCCTCTGGGGACAGCTGCCCCAGTCATGAGGTGAGGCTGCTTGTTCTCCAAGAGGCCACTGCTGCCACAAGTCACTTCAGCCTGGGCAGAAATCATAATAAAGGGATAGAAGACTCACAGGCTCACTCCTCCACCAGCCTCCATCAAGAGACCCTTCGTGTTGGGAGCAGACACAAGGAGAACTGTGTGCTGGGCAGAGGAGGCCGGGACTGGGAAGATCTTCCAGGCACAAGCTGTTGCCTTGGCAGGGCTAGCGTGTGGCTGGGAGATAGCTGGGGTTGGAAGAGAGAGTCAATGATTACATACCAGGCGAGGGTGTTAGCAAGCCATAGGATGTCTGATACCCCTCCCAAACCCTTAATAGCTTTATTTGGGTGAGTTCAGCTCATTTTTCCACTTCTTCCCCTTCGGGATTGGAAGCATGAAAGAGCTTGATACCGAATCTTGTGCCCTCTGAAGTTGCAAGGATGTCCTCGYTGAGGTCGGTGTGGCTGTTGCTCCTGGGGTGCCAAACTGTGCTGTGCTTCCAGAGCAGCACAGCTCAGAGGTAGGGCCATTGCTGTCCAGCCAGGGCCATGCACTGTACAAACTCTCCTTTCTTCTGGCCCTAGAGAGGCTTCAGCTTTTAATCTCCAAAAAGGCATTTCAACAAAATTCCATTTCTGAAAACATCTGAGAGATGCTGCTTTCATTTCAGAGGGAGCAAACTCATTCTGAAAACTCAAGAGCTTCCATGAAATGGAATAGTCTGCCAAGCAGCTCTGATGCCTACATGCCTTACAGTAATCAAGAAAAATTCTCATCCCAGCCTGACATTTGAGTTATGCAGTGCCGTTTGTGAATATTGGGATGTTAGCTGAAATCCTCATTTAGCAATGCAGGCTGCATTTGCAGCTCTACAACAACTCTGTTGCATTTTTAGCTCTTAGGCTTGTTACTCTTAAACCATACAGTAATATTTAGCAAATAACACTCCCATCAGCTTGGTTTTGAGGCTTGGGTTATTTTTCTCATCTTGCTACATACAAGTACTTTTTCTTCCTGTTTTTCCTTTTCCTCTCCTCACACCCTGGCTCGTTTTGCACTTTCTTTCCCTTCCTATGCACACACAAAAAAAAAAAAAAAAAAAAAAAAAAAAAAAAAAATCACAATGAGCCTGGCCAAACCTCCATCCTCCTCCAGCATTGCCAGAGTGTTTCTAGACCTGATCATTAAAGCTATTGGAGCAAATCAGTAAGAATTCTTCCCCTCCACAATCATCTTCCATGGTTGTGGTGGGCTCCAGGAAGCCTAGAGCAGCCCCTTTCCACTTGCCTGTTCTCCAGACTCCTGTCCACGCCAAGTGAGAATGAGAACAGCCATTTGAAGCCGGCTCTTTCGTCAGCAAGTCAAAGAGGACATTTGGTGCAGTGGTGGGAGGGCCAGCAGGACGGTGGCAGTGGCTCATGCCACAGCCCTCTCCAAGGCAGCACCGTGTTTCCTTGTGCCAAGCAGCCAACCAGACAAAACGCTGCATCCGAGCCAAGCAGCTTGTACTAGACCAGCCTTCCAGCTTTTGAAGCTATAAAAATCTTGCAGGGAATGAAAGGATCAGAGACCTACAGCTGCTCTAATCCATATGCTCTTTGATATCCTTGGTCTCCCTGTGTCTTTACTCTCTGGACTTGCAGAGGAGCCTGCAGAGACCGAAGCAGCTTGACCTGCCCTGGAAGCAGGCCAGTTCCCAGGAAGGGAACTAGATGATTTCAGGGTTTTGAGGTGGCCAAAGGCCCTGTGCCCTTCTSTATTTTCTGGTGGCAGGCAGCAGAKGGGAGCATAGAGGAAGGTCACAGCTGTGACACTGTAAATCACAAAAAATGATCAGATGTGACTGCAGTGTTGGACTTTCTCCCTCCTCACAGCCAGTAGCAGAGGAAGGCAGCAGCCAGAACGCAGCATCCCAGAGCTTGCACGGTCCTGGGGGTGAAGATGCCCCTGCCAGCCCGTGGTGTWGGTGAGAAATGCAGAGAAACCCTCTGGAACGCCAGTCTCGCGAGAGGTGAAGGTGCTGCTGCTAAGCTCTCGGCGTCCCCGTCTCAGGGGGCAGCACACCCTGTTTGGAGAGGGAGGCATGCGACTGCTGGAAAGTGCCTGTCATGCTGGGAATTGACATAATGCCACAGATTTAATGAAGCAGCATCACTTGGTGAAAGGCAAAAGCAAATGGAAGGCAATTAAAGGGGATTTGCCACCTTTTTMTTTGGAGGGGAAGAATTATTTTTGTACTTTAACAGTTACTGGCAGTCAGCGTTGATAGAATAGCTCTTAGCAATACGCTGTAAGTTATTCTACCAAATAGGACACTCTCTCCTGCTCTTTCCCTGCTTTCCACCTTTGCAGAGCTGCGAACTCATCTAACTGGAGGTGCTGGCAGTGTGGGCAAAGGCACAGCAACGTAATGGGCTGAATCCTGCCCAGAGCATCAGGCAGGCATCGTTCAGCGACAAACTGCATGATGCTCCTTGTTTCTTAGGCATCAAGGCAGACCCTCCTTTGCCAGGATGCCCAGAGGCTTTTCAGTACCGAAACACAAGGTAGGTTTCCCCCCTGCTAGAAGGGATTCAGGAATCTGTAGCTAGGATCTGTAGTCTTGTTTGGATGTCAGCCTGTATCACGTCAAGACAGATCAGACTGCATCAGGCTGGCTTATGAGGCCAGCACCCCCCTTCGGCATAATCCATCCCCCTAGCTGTGCATATGAATGAGAAGAGGAAATGTTATTTCTATGGTGACGCATCCTTGAAAGCACCTAATCTGGATTTATTGAGGCCGTAAAACTGACTTAGCACTGCGGTACCTAGACTGTAGGATAAATAGAAGTCTTCTATTTATAATGCTGCCAATCTAGCACCGCTCGCAGGAACTAAAAATAAAACTTTTTGCAAAGTAAGTTGAATTGAAGGGTGCGCTTCTTGCACTGTSTGTGAACCAGCTGCTGATGCTGCGGTGTGCTGCGCGCTGGCAGCGCCTGGCAGAAACGCTGCACGACGTCGCTGAGCCCTCCTGCTATGTTGAGAGCCGCGCAGTAAAAGTCCCCGCTCCCTTGGTCCTCCGCTGGCCCCCCGAAAGGTCTGATCCGTCATCCCAACATACRTGAGCTGTCCGTCAGCTACAGCAGCGACTCGGATGATCCCTTCTAAGCATCTCTTAAGCTTTGGCTGCTACCGCAGTCRACAGCCGTTGCTGCTTGTTGCTCTGGGTGGTCCAGCCCTGGTTACTTAGGCATGCAGGGGAGGTTGCTGCACTGGGGTTGCCTGAACACATGCTTCTGCTGTGCCTGCCTGGGCCTAGACCAATTCGAGTTAGCACAGGTCAGGTCCTCTCCTCCTCTCTGGCTAACCCAGCTTGAGCTTCCAGCTGGAGATTTTGCAGGGTTGTTGCTGCTGGTGGCAAGATGTTCCCGGCTGAGCTGGGATTCAGGCTGCTGTTTCCCCATGCCTTGCTACCACTGCTTTCTTCTCCCCTCTCTCCTTGACTTAAAGCAGGGAAATCCACGTGCAGTCTAGACGACTGAGATGGCTGCATGTCAGAGCAAAACAACCTGTGCTKTATCAGGCTCTCACAACCCACTGTATGTTGATCAAAGGTTTCTTTGCATAGGGTTACCTCAGAGAGCTGGTCTGGACTAACTTTTAAGTGGTCTATTTAACCTGCAGGTAAACCCAGCATAGCCTTTCCTTCACAGAACTGAAGGCAGTGGTATCTTCCAGTTACAATGAATTTATGCTAAGTTTAATATAAAACATAAAATTCTTTATGAAACCTTAGGGCCATTTAATTAAAATGTGTAAAAACTGTGTTTTCTATCCTGTACCCAAGGATACCATTGGGCTTTTTGGCAACAAGGCCAATGTTTGATCTAGCTGCGCTTCAGATGGCTAAGCTGGAGAGGCTGACAGGGGAAATGGGTGCTGGGACGAGTTCTGCATTTGACATATGTGRTTTTAAGTGACCTAAAAGAACAGCAGCTTCTCACTGACCAGCTGCTAACCAGGGCTGGCTGCCCAGGGGCTGCCAGGAAACCTGTGGTCACTTTGATGTCCTCCCAGCGCAGATGGGGGAGCTGAACTCAGCCCACACCAAAGCGCCGTGTTGCCAGTCGGGTTGGCAAGACGGTGTAAGAATCTCCGCGCTGCGGTGGGCGAGGAAGGGGAGCCCTCGGTGGGGGTCTCTGTCCTGAGCACAGGGCGCAGGACAAGCTCTGAGCGTTAACACCTGCACGTGGTGCTCAGCAGTGCTTAAAGGACGGGCTGGGGGTCTGGGGTTGGAAGAGCAGCTGTGCACGCTGCACGAGGCAGCTGGGCTTGGCAGGAGCCAGCTGGGTCACTTTGTCCACCATCGGGCAGGGCTAAGAGCCGTTTTGGCTCTAGGAAGGGGCATTTTCTGACCYTGTGATTTCTGCTTCCCAGGAAACTCTGGATCCTCACTGGTCCTTATGCAACAAGGTGTGGAAGTCACAGATGTCGACAGTCTCCCGTTCTCTCAAACTCATGATCAGGTTTGGTGACTTTTCATTTTCTCTTTCTTTCCACGCATGACTTCATTAGTTTGGAGAGAGTATTTGCCAGTTAGAGACGGAGGAGGAGATCTTTCCTGAGCACACGCTGGTGCTGTCCTGAATGGCTGCAGGCACAGTTTGTTGTGCAAGCCAGGCTATCATTGCTCCCAGTGGGACACCAAAGGAGCCCTAAGCAGTGATGGGTTTCGGTGCAAACACTGGTAAAACCAGCAGCAGGAATTCGAAGCGAGTTGCAGACAGTATTCTCGAGCTGTGTTTAWAAAGGAAGGGAGCTGCTCCTGAGGGTTTTGCACGCAGCTAATGGAGCAGTGCTCGGTGGGCAGGTGGCTGCGCCGTGGTAATTGCACAGTTGGRCAGTCTTGGAGAAGCAGGCTGGAAGGCCAAGTAATGCCAGCACTCGGTAAGTGCAGTTAAGCACTGCCATATGGCTTCTTGTGCACAGGAGAGGAGTGCACGAGGCCTGAGCCGCATTGGTAGCTCTTCCTTTAACTTGTACTTTCTAACGCTTCTCCTGAGAGARACTAGAAAGACTTTGAGTCTCTGGAGGTGGCAACGAAACTGCAGAGAGCCCAGGAAAAAGAGCCCCAAGGAGTGTGGCTACACTCAGATCTCAGGTTATTTCTGTTGTCACTCAGTCTACCATAACTGCCTTAAATCACAAGTCTTCCACTGGCTCTCTRGAAAAGGCATCTTTGTAGATAGATTCGGGACTAACATATTTGCTCAACCACTGCTCAAACCTTGGTCTAAGGCTTGTCTGCACTTGAGGTGAATGCCAACCATCTGCCTCCTAGGSAGCTCTTAACCACAGACCTTGGACAACGCTGCAGATCTACCTTCTCCTCTGTTAAAGATGAGGCATAGGTAGGCAAAGTGTCTGCATGCAGTCACTCAGCAGGACAATGATATCACCAGGACAGAAAATATTGGGATTTTCTGCTTTTATTAATAGGGTCATTGCTTTTGTCTCCAGCGTTCCCATTAGCCAATCAGTCTTAGCCCTTACCTCTGTTAACCCACCTGGCATGGTGGCAGAAATYTGACTTGCTGACCAAGTTTTGCTTGGGTTGATCTCTGTCTGCACACGGAGAATGAGAGGGAACCTGCTTAGAGAAAGAGATACGAGACACGATATCGCTCAAGAACCCGGAGCAGGGTTTGTAAGTGATCTCAGAGATAGCTGCTGAACAGAGAGGTGCATGACGTGCGTTCATTCCTTGCTTCAGCAGGCTTGCAGGAAGGAGTGGAAGATGCTTCAAACGAGACAGCCGGAAGGTGGGAGGAGGAAAGGTGCAGAGATTCGCAGCAGAGCAGGGCACCCAAGGAAGTGGCATGTTTGCAGGCGGCGAGTTTTCAGGGCAGCGGGATGGAATTTGCTTAATTGTAGCAACTGGGATTTCGCTGGCAGAGAAAGGTTTCTTCTCCCCCCATAAYTGGCCTCTTCCAAAGCTGAAACACAGCATTTCCAGCAGCTCTCTGCAAGAGTTCATTGTTTGTTTGTGTTTTATTCTTAAAACTTCAACTCTGAAGTCATGCAATTGTATGAGAATATCTGTGTTAGACTTTTCAAAAAAGTCTAATTCAAAACATATTTATGACCAACATCACAGGTAGGCACCAAAGCTTTAAAGTCATTAAGGCCCAGAAGAGGGAAACTACTGTGACTGATTAAAAATCACTCCAACAGCCCTTTGTCCTTCTGGGCCATTCTCAATGCTGGAATGTATGTGACTGGCAGGAAGGCAAATCCAAACCCCTGCTGCGGTTGAAATCAATGTCGCCATCTCCATCACTGTGCACAAACTGCAATAGTTACAAGTTTGCTTTGGATACCCTTCCCTCCTCTCACTCCAAAATTGCCYGTTTATGGTGAAACCACTTTCCTGCCTTAGAAAAGGTGTCTTGGTTTAGGTGCACATCGGACAGTGGCAGTAAGCACAGTCTGGCTTTGGTCACATGTTTTCTGGGGGACAACTCTGCTGCTCATGGGGTAGTGAAGTTCCACTGCACAGGCTGCACCTCAAATCTTGTGCTCAGTTTTGGAGCCTTCAATACAAGAAGGCCACGGAGGTGCTCAAAGAAGGGCAAYGAAGCTGGTGAAGRYGSTGGAGCACAGACCTTAGGTGTTCAGGAAAGAATTCTACACAGAAACAGTGAAAACATTTGAACAGGCTACYCAMAGAAGTGGTGGAGTCACCGTCCTTGGCAGTGTTCAAKAAATGTGTAGACAAAGCACTTAGGGACATGGCTTAGCAGGTGCAGTGCTATTGGGTTTACAGTTTGGCTTGATGATSTTGAAGGTCTTTTCCAACCATAATGTTTCTATGATTCTATAAGTCAGATGGTGTTGGAGGTCTCATTTCACTTKCTATGTTCTCATTTCTATTATATTAATCACCACCTTATAAAAGCCCTGCTGGTGTCCTTTTCTGCTGTCTGGGCTTTGCATTTTTCCCAGCTATCCRTAGCACTCATATCAGGAGTTCGCTGCAGGCCGTCGCTGCTCAGTTGCCTGTGCCTGCCCTGCTCCCTGGCTCTGCTGCCATGCTGTGTCCAAAAGTTACACAAACATCCATCTATTTGACTTCCTATCCCCCGACTGCAGTCTCCCTGAGGCATTTCAGTACTCTGAAGATATGAGGGAAGGAGGCCTGCAGGCTCTGAATCCAAATTCCTGGATGACAGCGTGATGGCARGAGCAGGGACCTGAGAGTAAGGGCACTCCTGAGATTGACAGCAACATCCCCCTGAAGACATCCCATGTTACTGCCAGTAAGTGAGGGCAGTCTAGCGCGCTTTGCCTCTGTGGTGGGGACATTTCTGAACACCTCTGAGGTAGGGAGGGCTCCTGCAACATGGATGGGTGAACCGAAGTGTGTTTTGTGGAGGAGCCGAGGCGCAGGAGCAGGGGGAAGCACAGCCTCTCCCCGCCAGCTATGAGCAAAAAGGCAACGATTGCAGGCGGCCAGATAAACTGGGAATGCCAAGAAGGATGATTAATATGTGGGCAAGGACTGCCTGAGATCCCTGCTTCAGGCCCAGAGCTGTAAGAAATGACTTAGCAGATACTATGATGGATGGGGGGGAAAAATGTAGCAGGCTTCAAACTGGTATTTGTTATTGTAATTGTTTTAAATTCCCACTGTGTAATGAACACGTGCATTTCCTTCACCCAAYGCCGAGCTGAGAATCACCTGCAGAAACGCACGTGCTGCTTCCATATGAGCAGCACCTCTCACCTGGGCAGCAATSTGTGCAAAACCCGGCGCTGCAGCAGTTCCCAGCCTGCGTGTCTCTCGGATGCTCAGCAATGCATCCGGGTCCTGGGAACAGGTTCTTGTTGTCTACTGAACACACTTGACACAGCCTGGGAATGCACAGACGTGCCTGACGTTTCYAGTCTACTTGACTGCGGTTGAGCTTGGCTCTGCCGTGGCTTCCCTGCTCACGCTATTGCTGCAGCATCACTGTCCAAGCATGCCTTTTATTGCAGGCTGTTTTCACTGGAAATACATGCTCAGCTCCTTAAAACCTAGTGTCCAGCCTCCACAGCTCCTATGGCAGTTGCATAATGCCTTGGGCTTTCTGGAGATAGTTCTTAAATGCTGCTGACTCCTTGAATTTTTGCAATTTTTGCTTTTGTGAGCAGTCTGAGGGCTTTTTTTTTGTGCCGAGGGCTTTCTTTGGCCTGTTTCCTATCTCCTAAGTGTGTTCATTTAGTGAARCCACTACATGACTTTGACACCAGTGAACTCTTCCATTCAGAGCACACTGGTTCATAAATCAAGCTGAGCTGGTGCAGAGGCTYTCTCTGAAGCCACATGCTGGGAGCAGGGGCTGTCAAGGTCCTTCCAGGTTACTTGGTGKCTTTCTGTGCTGCTGACCTAGTCATTAGTGGCTATAATAATTAGAAGGAGGCACAAGGTCTGCATTTAAATTTCAGGGGGGTCCTAGCTGAATCTAAACCGGAGGGACTGGGCAGATTTATTTTCCTTTAAAATATCTTTATGGGGATTGGTAAAAGCAGAGGGAGAGCCGCAATGAGCGGCTTGGTAGCTAGAACAAGAGAAGATATAGCAGAACAGCTGAGTGTTGGTACCCATCTCTGTTATGGACTATCTACCTCTTGCAGGACTCCTCAAATTCAAAGGTCAGACCTCAGGAACTGTAAATTTTATTGTGGCGGGGCAGTGCATATCTTCAGCTGGTGTGAAGTAGGTCTTACAGAGGCTTAAGGCTGCAAAGAGATATTGCAGAGTGAGAAGAGTGGTTCCAGACCACAGTCCCTTCTCCATGTTCCCAAAGGCCCTGTTGAGTTTGACTGTGACAGGAACCTTTCAGCAGCTGAGGCCCTTTGCAGGTTGGGGAAGTGCAAGCAGCCCTTGTTTGCCAAATCTGAAAAGCCACAGCCCCAAGTCTTCCAGACACCCCTTTTCCCTGTGCTCCTTTCTTTGGATAGGTTTTATTTTTGTTGTCAGCAGTGTCGTCTCTTGTTACACACATGAAAGGGCCTTTAGGGATTGCTCACTGAMTTTGCAGCCCAGCATTGCAGCAATGTAATCTATCCTCTAGCCTACAGGACTGGCACTGGATCACCGGGACCTGGCACTTCCAAACTGGAGTGACTGCAGTCGAAGGAGCCGACCAGCTGCCCTAGCAGGTGCCTCAAATGGAGCTCAGCTGGAAGGGGTGGAATTAGTCCCGTCTGGACTTTGAGAAAAGGTAATTCAGTCTCCTGTGTTGTCCTGTTTGCTTCTTTTCTCGTGTAACAAACTGTTTGCTGAGTCTTTTGGCTCCTTGGCAAGAAAGGGAAGTTCATTCACAGAGCATGAAACAGCTCAGTTTAACTTTCCCAGGTTTTTATTGATGTTGAGGTTTTTATTGGTGACCTTTCAAAGCAACATAGCCCACAGTGACTGTGTCGTGTGCTGAACAGAGAAGGGAGGAGGACGGAGTGTCCAACCAGCACGGTATGTAGCCAAGCAGGGCTCAGCCATCCTGGTTGCATGCACCAGGGCCAAGGATTTGTTCACCCCAGAAGTCAAGTCTTGGGGATGGGAGGAGCAGGGATCTTCTCAGCTTAGCCTTGTCCTTGTTGAGATTCTTGTGAGGCTCCATGATCATAGCCCAAGATGGTCCTTAATGACTAAATAACATCTGAGACAAGGGGGTCACAGAGCCACAGCCCATGGATACACAGGATGGGGGTCTTGGTACCTCTSAGCTACCTGTCCCAAGTGTGCACTTCACAGAGCGAAGTCCTTCAGTAACTTGTATTTCCTAGCACTTTTTGCACTTTCCTTGGGGGAAGAAGGAAGAGCTTTGCTCTCTCTCTTGCAAAGACAATGGAGTGAATTCTGTTTTGCAGGAGACAAGATCAGGTTGCAATTGGGGCACAGAAAACYCTTTGTCCCAAGCCACTGGAGGGGACTCGGGTTCTTCCAAATCTGACTGGGACACTGTAATTGGCAAGCTCCATGTCAAGGCTCTGAGCATGAAGAGGGGAGGAGCAGCCCTCCTGAGAGAGCTCCCTCCTGCCCCTTGCTCTTGCCATTGCCATCTGTCATTAAGATCCTATAATGCAATTTCTGCGTGGCTGCTCTGGATAGAAACAGATGATGCAAAGCCAAAGGCTACACAGGCAATTTCACTCCGGTTTGTAATAAGGGCATGCAGGTGCCCGTGCTTTGCAGGCATGCTGTTAATATTAGCAGCCTTCAAAAAATTGCTACTATGCTCCACCTGCTCTTTGCTGGWAAGAGTTGTTTGAAATGCACATTTCCTTGTAGCCTCTAGCCACACATCTTCTGTGCATTGAAACCTCCCATACTTAAGGCAAAGAGCAAGCAGAACTGCCTGGAAAACATGTGYTGCAAGGCCGCTGCAATGGTTTTGYTCTTGTCCTAAAATCTCCCTCCTAGACCAGTTCAAATTAACCAGAACCACGTTCTCCTTTCCCTGGGATGTTTCCGAGTGCATGTTGCGTGGGTGCGTGCTTTCATTGCGCAGGTTGGAGGGTGGAAACCAAGGCAGCGGTGGGGACGGCGAGCTCGTGACTCCTGCAGGTGCCAGGCCAAGCGATAGCAGAGCCTCAGCTCGCAAGGACCCGTTTCTCGTGCCGGTCCTGGGAGCGCTCCCTTCTCCGAGAGCCGCCGGCCGTCCAGGCACGCACTTGAGCGGTTTTCTCGGGAGTGACTGCGTAATGAAATGTGTAATTGTAAGAACAGATCTCCCAGATAGTCTTCCATGGCGGAAATATAGCACTTATTTTTATCCCTACTTCCTGTCCGTTAGCCAGCTAATTATCCCTCCGAGGACTTTCTCTAAGACTCTTTTGGGAAGGCAGCTTGGCGAACATTGTCTGAACGTCTGTGTGCATTTCAATGGGAACAGAAGGTTCGATTTTTGTGTTTTGGGGGGAAAAACAAAGTCTTTTCTTTGTGAGACTGTTGAATTGGGTTTTTTTTTTTTTGTTGTTTGCTTGCTTTTTTCTTTTACCCCTCCTCCCCTAACTRTGAAAAGCTGCCAACACCAGAGCTTTCCTCTCTGGATTTTCCCTACATGTGCAAGCAGCCATCCCTGCAGAAAGACTAGGTGAAAAGGAGGCGCTTCTACTCCAGCAGGTTCCTGCATAAATCGCCCCAACACCTGGGCTTGCTGTGAGGTTGCTCATCYCTTGCTGGAGCCCCTGCCCCGAGCYGGCAGCGCGYSGGGCTGCRTCGCATCCCTGCCTCCCTTCTCCTGGAGCCTCGGCCTTTCTAATGGACSTCCTTGAGGAAGCCAACCATTACAGTTGCCATGGCAATGAGTCTTGTGGGAAGGGGAACAACCGGCGCTGCCTGGGGAGGCCGGAGCCGCGCGTTGCTAGGGATTTACAAGGGGTGCCGGTAACGGGAGCGCCAGGCCCCGCCRGATTCCTCGCATTCCTGGCGGTTGCTGGAGGGTGGCGCGGGGAATCCCGCTGCCGTGTCTTCCCGTGCCTCCCGAGCGCCTGCCACTCCGAGGAGGTTACGGCTCTTGCATGGGAGCGGTGTGGCCGACGTTGCTGGACTCATGGAGCAGTGAAAYAGGACGTGGGAGAGAGGCAGTTCCAGGGGTGTCAGCACAGACACAACTGGTAACTCCATTATCTTTGCATCAGACTGGACTGAGAGCAGAAGGCGGCTGCTCTGCCGGCACGGGGMAGTCCCCGGAGCTGCCCTGGCTGGCAGAGTTGATGCAGGTGGGTCGCGTGCTCGAGGAGAAGCGACAGCATCACTCTAGTAGGGCATCTTGTTCATCTCCACCTGCTGCGCCTTGTAGGTCCATCCTTACAGATGTCCTGCCCGAGTGCTGGGCTTGGCAGATCTTATTCCCCAGCAAGAGGCTAATAATGTCAGGAACAGCAGCTTGAAGGGATTAACAGAGGGGACAGTGGTTTCCCACACATGTAACTAAACTGCTGTGTGGGAAAAACTGTGATAAAARCTTGTTGTTCAGGGCAGGAATGGGGCAGCTGGCACAGGGATTCCCCCCTACCCAAAATGTTTTTAATAGGAGTACACAGATCTCCAGATTTGAGGAAACAAAGGAAATTGCCACCTTCCTTCTCTTGTTCTTCCTCTATGCTCTTCTTCCACTCGTCTGCTACTCTGAGTTCTCTAAAGGAGCAAATATGACTTTGGAGCTTCCTGACAGGCTCGCAGCGAGTTCAGGGCTGCCCTTTGAAAATGCTGAGCACCATGACTGTGTCCTCRTCCCAGAACTAGCTGTACACTGTCTGCCCTGCTGGCCCTTTTCCCTTGCTTTCCCTAGGGTAAAGCTGCCCCAGCCAGCAGTGAGTTACGGGAATTGCCATCCTACATTCTGTTACTTCGTTTGCAAAGTAAACGGAAGGGTAAAGAAAAATATCCTATTTTGGGYATTGCTTGTGTGTTTGGCGGGTCATTCTTCATCTGCAAAATTCTTACAAAAGCAGAAGGGGTTGGTCTATTTCCAGTGCAGCTTAAGTAGTGGGTTTGGGGGTTCTGTCCTTCTGTAAAAAAAAAGCTAAGGGCATCAGGTCTTGACTTCTCCTAATTGCCTGGGCTTCTGACTGTGATGTGACTGCACTTAATGCAACAAAGTTTGGCTTGGTAACTCCTTCCTTATATGCCCAGTGTTATGCTGGTGCTGCCTGACACCCAGAGACACTACAGTTAGGCTATGGGATGTAGGAGGTAAAGTGTTTATTTGAACCACATCTATAAAGTCCATTTTACCATGTACTGAAAAGCAGTATGGGCACAAGCGTTGTGACAGGATGTCTGCAATGTCCCCGTGTGCCTCCGTGCTCAGTGGGGAGAACTGCACAACTTGAGAAGGCGAGCGTTTCCAGCAGCTCTGTGCTGCAGGGGAGAGGCTGGCCTGGACTCTCCACCTGAACAGCTTTCCAGTATTCCTCCTGATGTAACTCATGGGGTTTCTATTCTATGCGGTTAAATATGTTTCTAATGCACAAATCTCTGGTGGGTGGGATGGGGCAAGTTGGGGTTAAAGATCACATTTCCATCACAGAGTTATCACATTTTCACCACGGAGTTATCAAGCCAAACTCTGTGCTCTGAGTGTGGATGTCTGCACTGGACCTTTTGCAAACTCTGAGAACTTGGTGTTCACTTAGCAGCCCTCTGACAACTTTTACTCTGTAGAGGGAGAAATTCTCGTTCTGTTGAAATCCGTGGTGCTCTTGACTTCTAGACAGTCAAGATGCTGCTTCTTTGCTCTCTGATGTATGTGACTCTCTTGTCCTTGCAAGACAGAGCTAGTTTTCTTGAAAACAGCAATCCTCTTTATTGTTCATTTCTGGTGTATCTTATCTGAGACAGATTCAGTGTAGCTTCCACTTCATCTTTTAAGCTGAGTTTTGGACCTGTTCTAATTTGGACCAAATCACATTTGCTGTGTCTCATGCAGAGATGTTCTTCACACCAGAATGTGTCACTGGGCATTTGTGCCAAAGGAATGGGACCCATTAATTTCCTTTCCAAATATAGATCCAAMTACATGTTCATCTATTAAAAGCAAAGAGCTTATTAGCGTAGAATTTTCTTCCTCAAATTTTCAAGTATCACTGAGTACTATACATACGCATATTCAAGGGCCTTCCACTCACCTCAACAAGCTAAACTACGAACAGTTGCCCCTTTCTAGACCCAGTCTTTTGCTTCTATCTTCTCTGACCAACTGACAGGGTTGCTCTGAGGAAGGACCTGTTCCAGCCAAAGCAAGTGAGCACTCACATGGACAGCTCAGCTGAACATCTAAGGAAGTAATACTGCTGTCAAGGAATGCTGATGGTCTGATGTGATGCAAACAGGAGAGGTTCGTAGGCCCAGTAATTGGCTAGGTATGTTAGCACCCTCTTTGGATACATTGCTACCTAGAACCACCTGGTGAGCTCAGACCCTTTCTTATGACTTCTTGTTGAAGCTGTTAGTGAGGGATTTCTGAAATCTGCAGAAGGTCTCCCAAATCTCCTGTGAAAATAGAGACTAAAGAGAGAGGTGAATGGCCATGTGAGGAAGAGAGGATGAAAGTCAGTAAGACAGAGGAGGGAYCTGCCTAGGTGAGGATTTCAAGATCAAGAGATGTTTTTTCCTTGTTTTCAGTAAGCTTGGCCCAGGACTCCTTCAGAATGAAGGAATGAAGCAGTGCTTTCATTTGATTCTAGTGAATGGACCAATAAACCAGGAAAAGGTTTTATGGAAAGAAGGCTAAGTCTGAGCTTYCTGACAGAGCTTAAATAGATGAAGCAAAAATGACTTCATCATCTTTTATTGATACGGGATTTTTCTTGAAGTGCTTGGTACTTTGTATCGTGGGAAATATATTGGCTAACCTGAGCATTGCTAGAAACAGTTCAATTGGGTAGGAAACCAGATAAAACTTGGACAATCTGTTATGTTCAGATGTGAACAGTACTGCTCAGGGATTCATTTTGGAACATGTCTTCACTGGTATCTTCTTTAATGAGCTAGGAAAACAATGGAGAAATGCAGGGATCATTTTTGAAGATGAAATAGTTGAGAGCATTGTTATTGTTATTTCACACAGCAAACATGGAACAACCTTTGGAACTGCTACCRAAATGGTAAAAGATACATTACTGTTTATTTTGGTCTATTAATCAAAACTRCCTGGAAATGAAAGAGCTTCCCATTTCAAGGGCTGCAATAGAGCTCTCCGTAATATTGTATCTTCCTTCCCCCAGGCGCCTATCATTTCATCACTTCTGAAGATGGGTGGCGTGATAGCTGGTAGACTTTATGTCTGCATCCAGAAGATGCAAAAGAAAACATCATGATGCGTTTGGCTTCTCTGCGTGTGTTTGTTGGCAGTTTATATGGAGGAAGTAGCCCTACACAGAGAGCGGTAGACACCTATTGCTCACCATATGTTGTCTTATTTTTCRTAAGTCCTGCTGGGAACACAACAGTCGTAGTATTTAAGAGGTGCTCGAGTCAAACAGAAGACCCAAAGTCTTCTCCTATAGTCATTTTCTGCTACTCTTGCTATATATGTAACACTGATGCTCAAAGTTAACATAGTCCCTTTTCTGTCTTCCTAGTGAAGCTGTTCATGTTGCCATGAACGTGCTGTACTGTCTACAGCTATTCTCACCCAGAAAAGCTACTGTTCTAATGTAAATGAATTCACTCGGGCCTGGGGCAAGCTAAAAATTGGCAAGAAAGAGAAAACTACATCCTGATGTTTTCATTTTGCCGTTGTGACATCCATACTTGCAAGTGTGTGCTTGTATGTGTGCATGTGTGTGTGTATCTCCTCTAGCAATCTTAGCTGGCTCCACTTCCATCCTTTCTAGTCTGTAAACTCTCTGTTAGCTGCCTTCCCAGCTTGCCACACAGGAACACCATTAAGGCTATCTAGGCAAGGAAATGATCCCATGTGGCTTTTGTGGAATAATTTAATATTGGAGTAACTAACTGGTGTAACCCTTCATGTGAGTGCTCTCAGTGCCAGAAGCAAGTGAATTGGTGGTCTGATGTTCCACTGTTCCTGCAGCAGTTGAACTGCTCTCCATAGGAGGTTTAGTCTCAGGGCTGCTCAGGGCTGCTCATATCCCTCTGCCCTGGAGGGGAGGTGAAAAGAAACAGAGAGAGTGAATTCTCAGTAGGTTGCTTGCTTGGGAAATGTGAACTTCTGGCTTTGCAAGCCCCTTTGCCCTGTGGGACTGTCTGAACCCAGCCCAGAACTTACCTTGGCATAGGTCTCTTTCCAGAAGCCAAGTTGTGAGTACAGATGACTTTCCGTATCAAAGCAATGAACTCCTTGGGCATAGCAGAGTAAACAAGAGAAATCTTGGCTCTCCAGGGAGTCTGATCTACACTGAAACAAAATGTCCTCGCTGACAAAGACATTACTCTGGCATGTCTTCAGAGCTCTTTGTGCAGCAAAGAAGGTGTTAACAGCAAGCGGTGACACCCTTGTGTTTTTGAACCCCCTCTGGGCAGACATTAGCAAATGAGTCTATAAAGACTTTTCTCAGTAAAACTAAGGAAATCCCCACTGAGGACCCATGAAGAGCAATCATGATTCCTGTTGTTTCTGAGTGTTTGTAAGGATGATCTATTTTTTGCGGCTTGCAGGCACCACTGGATATTGTATGCAGTGAAAAGGCTGTAATGTAAATCTCTTTTTCCACTGGGGCTGTTAACATAATCAAATATTCATTTACAGTACACATTGGCAAATAAAGGCTTGACATAAAGCAATTCAGCCCTGGTGTGCTCCGTTTAATGTGATTATTCTTCCGAGTAATCAAGCTTCCTTTGCCCAAATTGCACTTCCGATGTGAGCCTGTGTTCACCTGTAGTGGTTATTGATTTACCAGGGAACTGCATCTCTGAGGGAACACACAAAGTGGGCAATGTGGCTGGCTGGGCCTGGCTCTAAATCTTCATTGTAGATCTCTGCCRGCTGCGTTCCCTGGCTTGCACCCACTGAGCATCCGACCTATCAAATCTACATCTCTACTCTGTTTATCCTAAGGACAGCGTCGATTTTAAAGATGCTAGAACCAGGGCAGTTTTTAGGAACAGGGCAAGCAGACAGTTGGCTTGGGTAGATGATAGACGGTGGAACCCTCACAGCTTCAAGTGGAAAACTAAGTTGTCCTGGAGCGGTGGTCCTGGCTGGCTGTGTGGCCTGTGTGCCTGAGCAGTGTAGAGGGAGCGGGTCTGCACCTCCTGAGCCCAGCTCACAAGCAGTGTTAGCAGACCAGTGCAGCTGCTCAATGTGGGCAAGCAGCACATCCAAGTAGGGTGAGAATGTAACAGTCAACTCCTGGTAGCCTCCAGGCACTGAAGGGCTAAAGCAACTGATTTTTTTTTTTTTTTTTTTTTTTTTTCTTTCCCCCCCCAAAAAAAGCCCATGGGAATTCTGGCTGTCAGCTGGCACTCACACCAGTTGACCTGGATGAGGCTCAATGAGGAATGATTCATATACTGGTAATAGCAACAGGCATTGCTGGGAGCTTTTCACTCTTACTGCTCTGGGATGTTTGGGAATGGGAGGAGCTTTGGGAGGAACATGTTACACCCTGTCTCTTGTTCTGATGCAGATTTTAGGAAAAAAAAAGTTTTCTAACACCTTCAAAGCAAATGAGTGGTCTCTGTTGTACAGGACACATGGCTAAGTGGAGCACTGATCTAAGCCTCGTGTTGATTGCTCTGCTCCTTTGCTAAGGAGCAATGCTTCCAGAACACAAATAGAAAACAGGCATGTAGTTAGCCCTGGATGGACAGAGCAGTGATGCCATCAGCAGATCATGAGCTTTATGCAACCTTATCTTAAGGTCCCAGCATTCAGAAATGTGGCACCAGAAAGAAACCTCTGGCAAAGAGGAGCATGGATTCTGTGCCTAGCAGGGAAGAGCTGTACAAATGTGGTCAGATTTTACCCAGAAGCTCRGACATTAGGTGAAAGCTGAGATTTTGTGCGGAGTTCTTTGCATGTTCTTGTTTTTAATGCTATCTCCCARCTGTGGGGTGCATCTTTGGTTGTCCTAGGCATGTAAGAAGGTAACGTCACCCTGTCTTCTCCTCTGAACAGCTGTGTCCTTGAGTCTAGGCTCATCAACCGTCTTTGATAGCTTTTGTAGGCAATCTTTGATTTACTGTATGGACCTTTGTTCTGTTCTGGCTGCAGGTCTGGAATGAAAGTGTCGTTTTCCTTCAACAGCTCTGCTCCAGGTGATTATAACTCAGAAATAAAATGGGTTTTGCTGTAAAGTGACAGGCGTTACCTTAGGGMTTTGGGGCCACACATGGGTGATCTGTGCTCGTACCATCCGCTGCAAGATTGTGGCRCCAGGGAAGGCATAGGCCTGCCCCACTTTGTCATAGAATCATAGAATGGCTAGGGTTGGAAGGGACCTGTAGAGGTCATCTAGTCCAACCCCCCTGCACACGCAGGGTCCCCTAGAGCATGTGGCACAGGGTGGTGTCCAGGCGGGTTTTGAAGATCTCCASAGAAGGAGACTCCACCACCTCTGACTGCATTTCCTGGCTGTCCTGGCTGCATTTCCTGTCTCCCTAGTTTTCCATAGCTGCAGCATCTACAGCTTTGTGTTCTACCAAAAAGCGTTTCCCTCAATTTTCCCATCCACAGCTGGATCCATCCTCATCTTGGCACTATGAACCACAACAACAGTATTCCCTTTTCCCATGCAATGATATTTCCTAAATCCCTGATAGAGCAGGAAAATGGCCCTCCGTTAGTAAGACACTTACTTAGGTCCAATGTGCAGCAGAGCTGTTGGCAGGAGCAGGGCTTGTCTGTGTTAAGTCATTAAAGATGAGATGCAAGGTCATGGAGGACTGAAGTTGCCTTTTCCAGCCAAGTGCATCTTCCCTGATTTGTGATGCAGGTTCACTTTGCCCTTGGTCTTGTCCCCTTTGTCTTGTCACCACAACTTCTCTCCATCATTTCTTCACCATATGGGATGTCTCTTGGTGCAGGAGTGGTAGCTGAAAACAAAAAAAAAGCCTAAAACAACAACAAAAAAGAAGCTTGTGACCGTTAAAAAACTCTTGTGAGTCAGCTGTCATCATCYCTCTTTTGAACTGGCCTGAGCAATCAGACCATGCCTCTAAATATTGACTGGGGAGGCAGGAAATGAATGCATGCCTAGCTAATTGGATAAGCTGACACTGACCCTGCTACTGGGCCAGCACTTGTGAGTTTGTGGGGAGGTTTCAGGCATGGGCCTGGGTGCTGGGGGAGTTGAGAGCCAGACAGTGTCTGCGGGACAGTGGGGATTAGGATGTGGAGACCCAATTTCATGCTGAGCACTGGCTGCCGACCGTGCTTCCTCTGCACAGCGGTGACTAATGCGTTAGGAAGGGCCCATTCCTGGCCCCTGCTCACACTCCTCCATGGCCTTCCCAGTCCATGGACACAGCAGAGCATGGAGGGCTGAGTAAAGCCCCCAATGTCTCAGGGATTTTGTGGCTAGATTTAGAGTCTTGGGTGTTTGGTCTTTGTAGCAGACGCCTATGCTGGAGTGTATCGCTAGAAGAGATGTGTCAGCAGCTGCGGCATCAATCTGATACGTCCTTCTGTGGCTTGGTGTTTTATAGCTTGTTTCTGGGTTCCCGCAGTGCAGAAATGCTCTGGCAAGCAGTACTCTTCAGTGACACTATCCCAAGTCAAATGGCTGTGGCAGATGCTGGAGCTGTTTAGCAAAGCTGCAGGGGAGATATCAACAGAGCAAAACAGTCACTGCAAATTTGTCTGGGCGCCTGATTTAGCTAGCAGCATTCCTACCTTGTCTGGAAGGACAAATCTCCCTAGTGCTATGATGAGCRTGGACGAAGCACTGCATTCAGTGTTGTTTCTTACTGGGTCGAGCTGTACAGTCAGCATCCCCTTGCAGCTCTTGTCCTCATAGACTAAACTGTGCTGCTTCTGATTCCAAAGCTCTGGCCGACATTGAGATATGGTTGAACCCATACATGGCCTCAGGACACAAGGCTGTTGACCAGCACCCCAGGTGCTGGTCTCTGGCAGTCGGAGCAGGGTGCCACGGCTCCTGTCAACTGGCTGGGATCAAGAAGCCTCTCTGCACCATCTCTGCAAGCAGTCAGGATGCTACCTTAGCTGCTTCTGAGTTCACCAACGTGAATATCCCTCTCTGGTGAGCAAAGGSCCCTTCTCCAGAGCGCTTCTGATTCCAGTAGGCAAATCAAAGGGTTTTAAAGAAAATTGAACTACAGGAATTATCCAGAGCTAAACAGTAGCAGAAACAACCCATGGACACTGGGCTCTTGTTATCACATTTCTTTCCCAATCACGGCACTCCTAGCCTTTAAAAAACTCCCATAGGCAAGCATGGTGCTTTGCCATCTCTAAGACTTCATTCCCATTCTGCCTTGGCACAGAGGTGGCCTGCTGATCACAGCACCCCAGCCTTCCAGAACACGGTACTGGGMTCTGCTGCATCCCTCTACACCCTCTTCTTTACTCCTGCTAGACTCCTTCTCCGTTTCCTTTGGAATAATGGAATGAGCTGTATTCTCCAAGGCCTTCCTGTTGCCCATGCTTATTACACAAGACCTTCACAAGTAGGCAAGGGACTGCCTGRTGGGGAGAGGGAATGGTCCCTTAGCTTGCATGCAGTGGATGTCTTTAGCTATCCTAAACAGCCTGTCTCTAGCCTTACTGAAATACAGAAGAAATTCGGATATCCTTTCTTTTTTGAAAGAGAAAAACTCAGAACAGCAAGAAATGAAGTCCACTTGTTCTGGTAGATTTTTAAAACATGTAAATCAGTTGTCTTAATTTTCCAGCTTCTCCTTAAGGGTTTGCCTATATGAGTACACTGGATGGCATAAATATGGAGAAATGATGTCTGCAAGGCTCCATTTCTAAGGTCTGTCAGTACAAAACTCTCCCTTCTTTTTTTTCAAAAGCAGCCCAAGGGCTAAAGGAGCAATGTGGTGATTCCTTGGAAATGGCTTGACAGAGAAAGTGGGAATGCAGCTGGGAGCACCCACGTGTTCTCACCTGAAAGGCAGAATGGAAATGGTAGAGAAGCAAACCTGAACTGACTCACTCAGGAAAGTATCCAGCGCTTTGGGCGGACCTGCTACTCGCATCCTGTGGGTGATTCACCCTGGTAGGGGCAGTTCATTTGCACCTTCCCAGAGAATGGTAGCAGATCTGCTCTCGGTTGCTGGAGAAGTTCAGCAAAAGAGCCACTAGACTGAACAKTCGCAGTCGCAGAAGGAGGGTGGGGGTTGTCTATGAGTCATCTGTGCGTTTCCTCTTTTCACTCCACTTCTCTTTAGGCGCTTTCAGCACTGACCACTCCGTCCTCTCTTGTGGTGGTTTCCTTCAAGGGGATCTCAGGCCCTATCTTGAGCTTTTGAGAGTCGTGAGGGAGAGGAGGTAGCAGCAGATTTCCAGTCAGTCCATCGGCTTTCACTGTCCTAGGTCTGAGGTGCCCTCGTGTCTCCTGCCCAAGAGAATGCACAGAAGTCTTGTAGGAAACCAACCCTCAGAAGAGGAGCATGCAAGACCCTCTTGAGATTGTGCATTGTCAGATGGGAGAGGTTGGTGTATCCCTCATGGGACTGTGAGGTTACAGGACTGTGATGGAGAGGTCTYGACTGAACTCTGTGAGCAAGGTTGACTCCTGCCTACCTCAGGAAACAGTTGAAAACCATCTTTGACTTCAGAAGGAGGGCCACAGGCCATGCAATATGCCTTGGTACGTGTCTTTACACAAATGCAACCACCTTGCTGGATGGGAATAGCTTTTCCTCTGTGTCATTACCCACGATGTTCTTTACTGAGATGCTTGGCAACTATAACGTACCTTATTCTGCCTTGGAGGGTGGGTGTTGCCTAGGTAGGGAGGTAAAGAGGGCCTATATCCCAGCAAGGGTGAATTTTTTGATTCCTCATCTTCCAGTGCCCACATCCCTCCAGCTCCCATGCAGATGACACATAGCCCCTGGGGRAAGGGGAGAATCATTCTGAGACATGAACATGGCCAACACCACATCAGCTCTGTGCTGATTGTAAGATGTTCCTCCTGAAACCCCAATCAAACTAATAGGTAGGAAAAGCCTGTGCCAGGCACTTACAGCTTTCCTTTGCCCTGGCCCTTGGGCTTGCTGTCTACTGGGTTTGCTCCTGAGCAGACGTTATGCCTTGAGTTTATCCAGCTGTTATCAACATGTGTGCTTCCCTGGTGACTCATGCCCTGTTCCATAACCACATCCCCTTCTCTCTTATACCCCCACCCACCGCAACTAAGTCACTTGGCCTCCTGTTACGAGCCAGAAGCCGCCTGCTTGTGTCATGCGTGTAGGCACTTTTAGCTGAGTCCTACGTAAGCTCCTCCTGGCTTCCCCTTTTGAAGCAGGGTATACAGTGTGAACTTGCAGGCTGTTGCTCCTGACCTGCCTGTATCCAGTGTACACTACCTAGCCTAGATGTACCCTGACTCTTTTGCTCTTCATATGGACAGGGAAATGCAGTGTTGTCCTCTCTGCCTCTATAATTTCCCAGAGGTCACTCAAAAGCCATTGGCAGCACCTCCAGCTTGTTGGGGATRGCTTGGTGGAAGTAAAAAGTGAGTAAATGGAGGTGGATATTGAAAAAAGACRGTGCTCTCAGGTCAGTGGGCAGCTGGGCCTGTAACGTCTCTCTRCATTTTAGATCCTGAAGCTCTCACCATTCTCTGACTCTCCAATAACCTCTGGGAAGTGACGTTACGACCGTAGCCCACGTCCTGGCGGTTGAAGAACAGCTCAGGGGAATTGCTGCTGAACCCAGRCTCTCACTAGCTTCTCTTCCCAAGTGTCGTGTTTATGCACGGCGTAAAATGCAGCCGCTGCCAGCTTGCTGCGGAGGTTTGTCACACRGCCAGGCGGGTTTGGGTCTGCGGTGAGCACGTCAGACCAAGCCGGTATTTGAGCTGAGTGTATATGGGTAGCTATTTTCCTTAATGCTTCCCTGTTATGGTCAGTGGTTCCACCTATCACACTGGGCTTTTACAAGATTTTTTTTTTTTTTTTATTAATGAGCCGTATTTTATTTACCATCTCTTGCCACCTTTTTTCATTTCTAGCTTAAAGTAACTCATGGAGGACAGTGATTTTTATGAGGTGCCAATTCAGTACTGAATTCTCGCAGTTCTCTCAGCAGATCTGAAATATTACCTGGCCTCTTTCCCAGCATCAGTATCATTGATTAAAAAGTATTTTCAGCAGCTCTTGGAGGACATTTTATCACAAGAAGAGTATTGAAAATCAAGGAGCCTATTTCCTTGTGTCTGCTGATGAGACCTGCTGTGGGGTACCTTAATTTAGGGGTACCTCTGTCCCTCTCTACCTCTAGGTAAGATAAAATGTTTATGTAGTGCTTTATCTTTAGAGTATTGTTGTAAAATGTAGTGTTGTTAAATGTAAAATTGTAATGGCATGAAATGGTGAATCATGGTGGTGGTATTTGTAGGTCACTTCTCTAGAGTTGGGGTAAGAAATGCTGGCAAAACCCAAAGCCCAGATCCTTGTTTTGGAGAAAGAATATGGTGTGGGTGCATGTCTGGGTTGGGGAAAGCTGCATCAAACCCTGGGCCGTGTGGTTTAGTCATCCTGAGTAAGCAACTGCCATTCCTGAGGTCAGGCATGAGGAGGGGGAAGGTGGACAGCTGATTGGATGTGCTACTGAAGAATAAAGCCTAATAATACCCACACAAATGCTGGCCAAAGTCTTTCTCACAAGCCCTCAGCTCTCTGGATGTGCCTTGTAAAAACAGGATTGTTCATCTGCTTGGCACCGGTCGAGGTGGGCTGGCTCATCGCGTTGGCAGTTTAAGGGTTTTGGATGAGCCATTGCTCTTGCAGCAGAGGGAAGGTGCTGCACAGTGTCCTGCCTGTGCAGTCTGACCGGGGGTGGCCTCTCCCTGACGCATCAAAAACGTGCCAGGCTTTAGGTGGGCCAAGCCAAGGCTGTGCGGGACGTCTGTGGCAGATGGATCTGAGTTGTCTGAACATCCTCCCGAGTAGCCCATCCTTGTCCCTGTGCACTAGGGAGCCTGGCCAGGAGCGCTGACCCTGGACACCAGGTCTGTATGAACACTTGCTCGTGTCCCTGATTTATGACAGAAGAAAACCCTCCTGATGTAAACACCTTTCCACTCGGACAGCCAGGCTAATTACCGTGTCGCTGCCTGATTTACTTGGCTTCTGACACACTCCCTCTGCTGACTCTCATTTTTCTCCCACAGCCCTCATGTTTTGCTAGGCCATCCGTAACTGCATCTATTCCTCTGCCCTCCCATTGTACTGTTCCTGTGATCCATCATTTTCTCTCTTTTCCTTTCCCCTGCTGGACTCGCAGGTCTGCGAGTTCCCTTCCTACAGTCATCTCTGCCAACTTGCTAGTCTGGCTTCTCCCTCAGACTGGGAATGCTTTCCAGATCTGAGCAYGAGCTGGTGTAAATTCTGCCTTATCACTGCCAGAAGTGGCTGCACTGTGCCTCATGCAGAAAAGGAAGGAAGAAATCCTGTGTTTCAATTTCCTGCTGGAGGAAGATAGCACTGTACACCTCCCAAAAGTAGTTGTTCAGCTCCAGAAGCACTTTAGGATGACAAAGGAGTGGGATGTTCTTAAATTTTCAGACACTAGCTAGAAATATGGTGGTGGAAAACCAATTTATTTAGAAATATCTTTTGTTTTACTGGTGATTTTCTTTCCTCTTTCTCCTCAGCTTTCCTGAAGACTAGATGAAGCAGGCTGCAAATGCATGGCTTGATTACAGTGATAACTTTCCCCAGGCACAGATGCTAAATGAGCGCAAACCCAGGCCTGCATCCARCCTGCTGTGGACTATGGAAGCAATTGCTGGCCTGGAATGAACCCCACTGCCCACCATGGCACGTGGGGAGAGCTGCTAAACCCCTGTCATCATCAGAGGATAATACTTAAAGGAGAACCTCAAGATCCACAAGCGAAGGTGAGTGCCCAACTCTCCTCTGCCTGTTGTTGTTGTTTAGAGACCCACCTCCCCTTGGTTTCAAAGGGACTGAGTCATGATTCACTCAAAGCCTGATGCAGAGCAGAGGAATAAACCCTGGTTTCCTGAGTGTTCAACTGGTATCATGAACTCTTTGAACTCCTTTKGTTGCATGTCTGTGAAGGGCAGAAGGGGAGATGGGGAAGAATGTCTGGCCAAGATGAATCACTGCAACAAGCCTCAGGCTTGACTYGTCTTCCCTCCCTTCTAAAAAGAGAAGCAGATTGGTGTCCCCTTCACCTACCYTCTCAGAAGAGGACCCATGCCCTGGAAAACCTCTCATGCAGGACATGGTGCAAAAAAAAAAGTTTCACAGTCCAATTACATCCTCTAGGAGAGCCACAAATCCAGCACCTATAGAAACAGTAGCCCAATGCTTCATAGCAAGTCAGGAACCTGAATGCTGAGCATTTGGCTTGGTAATAGCTAGAAATGCTGAAGTAGTTGCTTCTGCTGCTTGCTTTGTGGCAAGGAGAAGGATGTGGAGTTTCCCTTGGCTGTCTATCAGTCAGAATTGAAACTACCTCCCACCATCTTTGTGCTTACTGTTGTCTTTCACTATAGACCCAAGGACAATCTCAGCGCTGTCTAGGATATGCTGAAAACTCTCTTTTGTGTCCAAAGGAAGAAGAGAAGTCTGTGTCAGGTGGGAGGTTACAGCTCAGGGAAGCCAGCATGTGACCATACCTGGAATATGCACCAGTTGGCAGGGGGATTCGCAGATGAGTTTGCGGGAAATGGATCTGCTAGGAAAGTCAGAAATGCTGCATCAGCTGTGACCCTGGGAGGAAGCAGAGAGAAGTTGTTGTTCATAGGAACAAAACTTGCTGGCAGGGCAGCAGATGTGGGGATTTCAGAGCTGGGAACTTCCTGTTGTGCCTCTGTTTCTATTGAGCTTAACCACAACCTGTGCAAGTTTTCTGCAAATAAGAAAATTATTATTGTGGCAAGAATGCTATCTGATGCTTCATAGACACAACTCAGTATGGATTTGAGACCCAACTCAACTGGGTTTGGCACTAGCAAGTGGCTGTCGTCGAGCTCTCTTATTACTCTTATGTACTGGCGCTGGGAGAGTAAATGCCACAACCTTGGCCTTATTTTGACATGAGAGAGAAGCTATTTCCGTGTACGCCAAGCTTGGTAAAGAAGAGGTATGCACAACATTGCCATAAGGAGATTGCCGCATAGAGGATCCATGGTGCATGTGTTGAAAGGAGGGTCAGTTTTCTCCCTGCAGGATCTCATTCCCTCATCTGCTTTATCAGTTTGAACTACAAGATCTTAAGATCAAACGGCTCTCGAGCTTCATTTTATGCATTATCTGAGCTTGGAGAAGCGGTGGATGGATCGTGATCAGCTTAGCAGTCCTCACCTGATCTTCTATGCTAGGTTTGCTCATCCTAGCACTTCTGCCAAGCTTCTCTGGTCCCCCCATACCCGCTGTGGGATCTCCCAGTTCCTTCTCTGCTTGGTGCCTGTAATAGCTGAGATTTGGGGGTGATCTYCCACAGAGGTATTGGGCAGGTCAGGCATGCCGAGCTTCTAAGGTCAGGGACACTCAGTTCAATGTGATTGTAAAGGCCTTGGCTAAGTAAAGGCACGTTTATCCTGGAGTAGAAAACTTTGCCTGCCTCCTCTGAAGATAATGAATATCAGAGCCAGTCCAGTCCTTCCCCCATCTGCAGGTCTTCCCTCATGGGGACTTCCCCGGCTAGTGGGATGTTTAACCACTGGCAGATGATGCTYGGATGAACATGCCTGTGGGGTCCCCCAAGGAGGCCCCAGGAAATGCTGCCCTGAGGCTGGGCCCCAGCAGCTCTTATCAGGTGACTTATTGATGGGGTTGAACATATGGGTTCAGARAAAAGTTGTGAGATAAGTGAGAAAACAGGACGGCATTGATCTTGCTGCAGCTTCAAACCCACATGAACAGGCAGGAAATGCTCCAGCACTGGGGATTTCCTTCAGCCAAAGGTGATGTAGGAAACTGCCTGCAGAGGACCTTCCTCAGAGCCACAGAGATGACCAACTGGAGGTCGGATGGGGACCACCACATGGCTATGAAGCCATCGTTTTGGACAATGTTCTGTCATTGACCACTCTTTCCTTGCCTGGGTTGCAGGATTGCACCCCTTTTCCCAGTTTCACGTATTATCACAGGGCTATAACAACATCCCCTGGTGGCATGAAGCTCATGGCACGGAGCTCACCATGGCCAGGGTGCTAAGTGGCTTGCCAGGATTTCATTCTGCCCCCTTCTCCTATGGGATTATGAGTTCTCACTGAAGATACGAGAGGAGCAGGACAAGATCCCCTGCAGGACAACCCCTCTTTGCTCCTCACATCAGGGCTATGTGCAGAAGTGACCGGCTGCCAGCTTGTTTGCTGCATCCCAGGCTTGCCCTGGGCTCCTGTACAAAGCTCTCTTTCACTTTGGAGCGTCCAGAAAACATAATAGGGCTGCAATTACTGGGGYGGGTGCAAGCTTGGGCCTGGGGGACGTGTGGCGTGGAGCCAGTCACTGTTAATTAAGCATGTTGCTGTTGGCCAGCCTGGGCTCTTGCTGCTGCRTGGAAGTTTTGTGGAGTTTTGGTGCACTGGGGAGCTTTGTGGCTGCCTGAACTGCTGCTTGGAGCTGTAGGTACAGGCACGCTTGGATCAGGGTCAAGCTCAGACCAAAATCTTGTGCTTGGACAATTCCACTCAGTTTTCAGGCCAGGCTTAGCTTGTATGCTTTGCCCAAGATGGAGATGAAGTGACAAGCCAGGCTCTTCTCTTCTTCAGAGGGATAGCATTGTGCAATCCTTTCCTTCTAGGCATTCCCATAASGTTTGCATGGGACCTCTTCTTCAGAAGGATGGGGTGTCAAGGAGTGTGGGGCATTTCTGGCCACCAACAACCTCTAGCAACAGTGTTGTGGCCAGCTGGGAGAAGAATCAAGTGTGCTTCAAGTGATGCCCACCCCATGYTGTCTTGGCTTGTCTCATAGCAAGGATCCTGCAATGGGAGTGCGTGTGGGGAGAGGGGGACTCCAATGAATAATTGGGAGGGCCGTTCAGTGCTCCCCAAATCCCCACGCAAGCTGGGGAGCTCCTGGAGACTTAGGGCAAGATTCCTGCTCCTGGGATGGTGTGAGGGAAAGGTGCCAGGACCCGTTTGGCTAATTGTGATCTTGAGGTTGGTAGCAAAACCCAAGGTGGAGGAAAACTGAGACACAACAGAGGTGGCAAAACTCTGTACTGCCTTTCTGCGGCAGACGAGGAGCAGGAGGCTCCAGGTTGCCTGCCCAGAGAGAGCAGCCAGACGCCCAGCGCTATGGCAGCCTGCTCAGGAAGTGGCCTTTTCGTTAGGCAGCTCCACGCAGCTCTAATTAAATTATGGGATTAGAGCCATCTCATTCCTCACTCATCTGGTGCCAAGCGCTTGTTCCAAGGGAGTGCCCTCCATTAAAGGGAAAACTGCCCGCGTAGCGCTCTGTACCATCTCATCAAGAGAGCCYGGGCTGCCACAAAGTCACTCTTTTATTGTGCTGCATTGCAGATAGTCTGTCTGGAGCAGTGTGACCATGTTCCACAGGCTGGCAGTCGCTTGGGCCCTGACGTCTACTTCGCTGATGCAGGGCATCTCCGTTCCTCTTGCTGGCTTTTCTGAGCAGAGATCTCTTCAGCTCTTGCTTTAAGACTGTCTGGTGAGAACAGGAGGGCTCATCRGTCTCCCAAAGCAAATTTGTACGTGATCTATGTCTTTGTCCCCACGACGAGATCCTGTGGGCCTTCCAGAGAGCTTTTGGGGTGGATAATCCTTTGCTTGCTGCTCGTAGCCATGTGCTAATCTGCTCGAGGGCCTGGCAGAGAAACTCCTGCATGCTTCACAACATGGTCTGCATACATTTAATGAAGTCAGCAACTGTTAGGAAGGGAGAAGAGTGCACAGGTTTGGGAAGTATCTGACCTACCAGGGGAGCTGGCAGCAAGACTTTACCCTCTAGGAAGCAGCGTCAGTCTTAAAAAAGAGCTCAGAGCAGCCAGCAAAAGCAGCAGCAGCAAGATGCAAGGAGTTCCCTCGTATTTGCTTTTGTTTTGCGTAGTTCTTGTTTGATAGGTGATATAAATTTCCTGTCCCACGGCAGGAATGCTGGGCTCTGTCTCACAATTGGAGATTTGGGTGTTTCTTGACTTACAGATTTGTTTTTCTTCTGTTGCTTCGCAGAGATGTTGCCAGGGAGATAACAGCACTGGAAGGAAAAGCTGCTCTTCCTTCTCCCTGCACCATGCTCCTTGCAATGGGGCCCCAAGAGGCACAACCCACACCATGCTCCGGGGAACTGCAGCTCATGGAAGCAAGATCCATCTGAAGTGGCCAGGTACGGAAAAGCAAGGAGTCTCCTGCACATTGGTGTCCCCGTGCTCTCCTACTTATTAATCATATTAAGCACAAACACATCAATAATTCAAGCTTATTTCTTTTGCGAGGAAGCGATGTATAGATGATCAAACCCTGAAAGCCTTTTGAATACTGTGGTGATAGAAAYGGGTACTGAACATTGCAGGGATAGGGAGAAAAGAATGAATGACTGGAGTTTGCAAGGAGAGTATGATGATATTTACTCATGGTTCCTTCTGGTGGAAACAGTGATTTCTRCAGTTTGCTGGAAAGCTTTGAGTTTTGTGTAAAGGTGTAGAATATATTGATTTTGTTTCGGAGGAGAAGGGTTGGTTTCTGGCCAGGTTAACCACAAATGAGCTCTTTCGTGGTTTTCCTTCCCAAGTCTTCCTGCATGTGTCAAGTTCACTGACCAGATGCTGCCTCCTGTAATGCCCTGTGCTGTCACCTCAGCTTGAACTCGGTGCATGAACCACGTGCACAGACAGCAACAGGAGAGCTGCAGCCCTTGCTGGGATGCAGAAGGGACGCGGGGCACCTGAATGACAAGCCCCAGAGGCAGCACCCAGTTCAGGTGCCAGAGGCAAACACCAGATACCATCTAAAAGCCACAGAGTTCAGCAAGCTGAGAAATTCCTCCCCACTTCAGATTTAGAGATGAGTGGAAACAGGACAGGGATTCTGCCTGGTATTCTAGGCAAGCTGCACCGCGCTCCAACACGAGGAGGGGACTGTTATCTTYGCCTACACCACCAAAGGAAAGCAAGCTGGCACGAGGGAAAGGGGCCCAGATCAACCTTCTGTGCAAAGCGTCTTCCCCGTAAGCACTAATCGCAGGAATACATCTCTTTGAAAGATCCCTGCAATGTTATTTGCTAATTCCTACTTCCCACTGGGCTGGCTTGTTGCAGACTGCAATTGGAAGGGCTGTTTCTGCTGCATTGCGCCACACAACCCAGCTGGGGGGAAGCAAGAGGCAAGCACTGCAGGSTTTTTTTTCCAGCTTTAGTAACTAGCTTTTTATTCACAAGGCAGGCRCCCAATTTTTCTTGCCATTCACATCGTGCCATTTTCCCTAGCTCCTAACCGAACGGCAATACGAGGTCATTTTGGCTGGGTCTGTGGTGTAGATAAAGCCCACATTTCCCTTGCTCTGTGTCCTGTGTGAACACCACGAGGGGACCATCAAGAGGTGCTCTTGATGGTGCTGTTGCCAGATGGCCAAGGTGCGGGATTAATCCAGAAGCCCTCAGCTCTCACCCTTGCTCACTCACTGAGCTGCACAGTTACTTTTGAAGTTGTTTGCCATCTTCTACCCTTTCTCAGCTGGAGGAATAATGTGTCTTAGCTTTAACATACTCTCTTCTGTCCCGGATAAGCTCTCGATCTTGTCTCTTTTTGTAGAGTTAAGTAGAACTGAGAGAATCCTGTCTGAAATGCAATCTCTTCACACAAATTGGGTTCATCTGAATCMGTTCTGCACAGGTTCAAATTAAGCCAGCTCTGTGCAGGGTTGAGTTGTGTCTTCCCCTGCCAAAAAAGGGCTTTCTGGAAGTCAGWCGAGGCCCCAGAAAAGGCACTCTGCTTTTTAGCCACTGCCTTCTCTCGTCCCACAATGGGCTGGGGAGGTCGTGGGGGTCTGGATGGTCAGTCTGGATCCCCGTCAACCTCCTGCTGCCCTGCTTGGTCTTCAGCATCTGAACTTGGGAGTAAGGCAGATGGAGCCAGGCCCTGCTCAAGGGTATAGAGGGCTTGGAGGAGAAGTAAAGGACTAGTTGCAGCCTCGTAAATCTCTTTTATATACCAGGAAGAAAGAAGTTAATGCTGAGGGAGGTCAGTCACAGGACCCTGCCCAAGTTGTGGGGTGTCCATCCTTGGAGATATTCAGACCTCAGCTGCACACAGGCGTGAGCCCCCTTGTCTGATGRGACCTGCTTTAAGCACCACTTCCAGGGCTGTTACGATCACGGCCACGGCCGACAGCTGGATCAGCACACCAGGAACAGGAGGGGACCTGCAAGGGTTCAGAGCCAGGACCAAATATTTACCCTGCGCACAGCATGGCCCAGGCAATTAAGGTTGCTGAGSCGAAAGCAGAGTGGTGAGAGGAGCTGTTTGCTTTTCAATCCGGACTGGCAAGCGCATATTGAATTACCTGCGTGCCAGAYAATATTTAGCAATAAATCTTATTAACGGTGCTCTGCGGTAATGCAGATGTGAAGGAAGGGGAAATAAAAGGAAACAAAATGAGGAGGGGACGAGCTTAGCATGATAAAGAAGAAATGAGGTGCACCCTGGCTGATAGCTCAGGAAGCGGGTTGCAGCCGGAGGTTTTATAGGAAGGGCTTCGGCTCTGTGAGGAAATCAACTGGAACAGCTCTTGCAGGATAGCTCTCCAAGTGAGAGCTCTTGTTACAGAATACCAATGATTTGAATCCAAAATAAAGTGGCTCCAAGTAGCTATTTGAGGAGCTTTTTCCCGCACCAGGGCATGAGCAGGGCAGTGGAGGGAGCAGAATACAAACTAACACCTGCCTTGTACAAGAGGAGCCATCTCGAGGATTTGGAGCCGGATATTCACCCTCGAGTGCCTTTGTGACGGAGCAGCAGGGCTTTGCTTTGCGACGTTTGCTTTGTTTTCTTTGTTGCCCTTCCTCCCGTGTGAGGACARACAGCAGTAGGTGTAAAATAACCTCAGAGGTGTGTGTTTGGAGAGGGGAAGGGGGCGGCGGGCGTTTTGTTTGCTGGCGAAAGCTGCAAGAGTGAGTCCAGACCGACTGACCCACTTGGAAAGTGCACTCAGGAAGGCTCTGGGCAGGGCTGTTTGCAGAGGGCTGCCTGCTTTGCAGGCTGCCCTGCCGGGGCTGGGGCTCTCCCAGGAACAGCCTCGTGCTGGTGCTTTGTGCTGCTGCTGCTGGTAGCCAGAAGCAATTRACGGGTAAATGGAGTGAGGACAAAAGATGAGCATGAAATGCGGCTTCGCAGGAGGATGCCCCCAGCCYTTGCGTGCCACAGCCTGGAGGACTTGGACCTGGCACCTGGGCCCCACCATCACGCTTCAGCTTTTCAGCCCGATACACCCATGGAGCCGACAGCATCAGCACCCAGGCCTGCGGGTGGCCCAGACGATAGCGGCACAGCCAGCCAGCAGCCAGAGCCCGCTCTGCTGCAGCCCCCTTTGCCAGCAGGCTCCAAGCTCTGTCCCTAAACTTGGCCATGGGTTCCCCCCAAGGCTTTCCTGCATGGCCGTGGGCACCATTCCATGCGCCGAATCGTCTCACTGCCAGGATCCACAGGTCCTGGCAGGGCCCAGGACGAGGCTGCTTGCTGAGCRAGTCGCTTCCCAGCAGCCAGACACCGTGGCGGCCTCCAACAATCTCTCCTCCCAGAAAACCAGCTTCCTTGCGCGCCGGGAGCAGGCTGACGACGTTCGAAATCGTGCCCCGGGCGCGCTGTTTCCCGAGGAGCGTGGGAGCACATCTTGCAGAACACAAGGCAGCGCCCTGAGACACGTTTCCAGCTCCCTGTGAATCGCTCCCCAGCAGGGCAGATCCCCCAGGCTTGAGCAGAGACATGGCCCAGGGCAGCCCCAAAGCCTCCCCTCCCATCCCGTGCCCCACTCCGCTCCTCAGCATGGTTGGGGACCRCGTGTGTTTGCTGCCAGGAAGAGCAAATTCTAGCTGTCGCTTCACCTCTTCTCACCTAAATGGGGAAGGAAGGGCCGCACAAATCTGCTGTCTCCTGTGGCCAGATGACTGCATGTAAGTGGGATAAACGGTTTAYCACCAGAGCATCACCACATCTGTCACTATCCCACCTTCCAGCAGCCACGTTCTGAAGGCCTGTTATAAAGGTGGGGGCCCTGTGCTCTTTGCATTCAGTGTGTATTTCCCATTTCAAACGGYCCTGGGTGGAGAGCTTGGGTCTTTCCCTCCATGCAGTGCAAAGATCTCAAAAGCTGCTYCCCAGCTCTTGCACAGACTATGCAGGAGAAGTGCCAGGCTACATCCATTGGTGCCAGAAGCGTGCTTGGATCTGGCAGCCAGGAGGCTTGAAACAAGCCTCCACCATGTCTCGATCCACGCTGGCCATCTGTTTCCTGCAGGACGGAGTATCAGTCCAGGATGCTGGAAAACAGAGCTCTGCCAGTCCCTTCGACTCTGCTTATCAGCCGGTGGCAAGGGTTTGGGGTGGGAGGAAGGCCTGAAATGAACAGCTGTGAGCTGAACCCTGCTCTGCTGTTTGGGTCTGGGTCATGCACAAGGCCGGACAGAGCTTGTTTTCACTGTACAGCGTGGAAAATCAGCACGTCGTTGTGCAGAGCCTGCTCCTTGCTCATGCAGAGGGTGAATGTGATTCCCTCCTTGCTCATGCAGAGGGTGAACGTGATCCCCTTCTTCGATGCGGCCCTGGGGCAGCCTGTTCAGCGGCTCAACCCTGCTTACACTGGGTGGGATGTAGGTCCTGCATTGCTCCCACTTGCTCTGCCTTCGCTGTGCAGGTGGCTCGTGTGGATGGCAAGGGACGTTCCTTGGTGACCTCCTTGCTGGGGATTCTGCTATTCAATCCTGCTGTGACAGTGCACCAGCCACAGTGCAGTAAGTGGCAAGGCCACCTGGGCACCTCCTGCGGGGACCTTGCTGGCACGGAGCCATCGAGCAGGTCCTTGTCACTCAGCATCAGCACGCAGATAAATCTCCAGCGCGTCCCTCCCGCCTGCGCTCCCGTGTGGAGGCAGCTCTGGGTGATGGGGCCGAGGGGCCACGTTCCTTGCTGCCTGTTCCACAAGAACCTCGCACCTCCATGAGATCCCACAGAGAGATGTTAGCTGGGAATGTGCTATGGGCCAATGTGCCCTTTTCTCTCCGTCGTGCAGCTGACTGCTGCCCCTGACAAGTGACCCAAGCGACCAGGAATTTCTTCTTTGGTTAACATTTTCCAGCCTTGAGGGCTTGGAAAGGCTTTTTTATTTCTTTATTTCTTTTTTAATTTTTTTTAGGGTTTTAAAGTGTTTTGTTGATGTGTTTAYCCCAGTTTTGTCAAGCCTCAGGGCTTGATATGCAAGTGGAAACAGTTTCAGTTGCTTTCAAGCTTGCAAGGGCTGCTCTAGGCAGGCATCTTCAGCAAAGCGGATCTGACTTCCAAATTAGAGTAATTAAACCACATGAAGTCTTTGCAGGGAAGAGCCCTTGGATGGATGGTATACCCAGCTCCAGGTAATTTTCCAAGATGAGATAATTTACCCCTGTTCCCCCAAACTTCTCCCTCCTTTCTGTTTGCCTGGAGGTACTAACATGTGCCTGGGAATTCCTGTGTTGTAGTGGCATGCTTTAACCTCGCTCTTTGGTTTGTGACTGGTTTAGGTGCCTGCATGGTCTCCGTTGGAACTGCTGGTGCTGCGTTAGGTAGGAAGTTGCACCAGTTGAGAGTGAGTCCGTACCTCCAATGCTTCATCCCTTATTTTGTARGGATGATGCCATCTCTTACCTTTGTCACTGCTACATTCCCCCACAAACTGCAGCTCTTAATGTATGTTGTAGAGGCCTTTGCTTTAGCTACAGTGGCATGTGTTGGCAGCTCAGCTCAGCAGGAGCTCTGATGAGCCTTATCAGTCCTCTGCACGCTTCATGTTCTGGCCAAAGTGGCCAGGGTAGTGCCTTGGGGAGGGACTGTAGGTAGAAGATGCAAGCTCAGTGTCTGCTGGGAGTTCACCCTCAAAGTGGGCTTTAGCTCCTAGCTTTGCCACTGCCTTCGTGTAAGGCTTAGAATTGGTATCTTGAAACAAAAGCAGCTGTGTCAGAGAAGGGGCTATTGGCAGCAGCAGGTCAGATCCCCTGCTAGGAGGAACYGATACTGTTGTGTTGCTTTCCAGATGCTGCAGCCTGGAGTCTCTGGCCTCCAATGACCAAAAACTTCTGTGATTCTCCTGCAAGTAATCCATCTCCAGGAGGCAGGAGCAGGACTGGTGAGCATCTCAGCTGTAATGATGGAGCTCAAGGAGTATGGTTCTCCTCAGTGCACAAGGATCAAACCCAGCCCCAAACCATTGGGAGCTCTTGAGGAGCCTCCAAGAATCTGTGAGGAGCAGCTGTGAGGGAGTGAGGGGCCCTGAAAGCAGWGCCTGGTTCCTGCTCAAGATCCATRTGTTTTCCTGCATCTCAAGATCCCTTTAGAGCCACCATTGCTCCCCTGAGTCTGCAAGGAAGGCTTTTACCATGAGCTGCTTGCAGAGGAGGGCAGAAAGGGGCAGGAAAAATAGTCGGCCCCAGGTTGCCTTGGCTTTGGAGCGCTTGGGTCTGCTGGAGGACCCTCAGCTGACCTTASAGACTGGCATTGCAGAATGGAGAACAGATGCAGGCTAGAGGGTCTTCACGCAAGCTGTCTTCTTTCTTCCCCAGATCTCTGTTTTTAACCGGTTGCTGAAACTCTTTTCTGGGTACTCGATTTGCTCGTTCTTGATTATGTTGTGATACTTCCACGGCTGCTATTTTGATGGGGGGAGGAATGGGGAAGCTAGATGAAGGAAGAAGGATGGAACGGTTTCTTTTTCTTTTCTTACTTATAGCCCTAACTCCCCCACAAAAAAAAAGTCCCAATTCTTTCAAAATTGCTCCTGGGAAAGACTTAGTAGTTTCCACTTTCAGCTACACACTTTGTGCCTCACCTAAAAAGTAAATTATCATATAGCTCCTTTAGAAGGGCARGAGCACTTTGGCTTGCCCACTGTGCCTTGGGCACTGACCTGAAGGCTTACAGAGACTGTTCCTTGACTTTGGCAGGCTTTGAAAAAGAGCCRTTGTCCCTTAACAGTGTTCCTTTATGCTGACCTTCACGTTTTGTGTGCATCTGTCAGTGGTGAGGGGGGACGTTATTGAAATGGATCATAARGGAGATGAAAACAATCCATGCCGGTCTCTGGATAATAACCTGCTGACATTCAGTCTAAGCCCAGCCGATAACAGTTAATAATGAATGGGCGTTAATTAAAGCTAAATTACAGGGGAAGGTGCAGGCTCGGCCCTCAATCCAATTAGAGCTCTGTAATTCMTAATGAAGAGGATCTGTCCGGCCTGTGAATAAATGATCAAAGGCTACCAAAGTCAACAGCAGGGCTGTGTAATGGTTTACATGATGCTTTGATAGGAAAGAAGCCAGAGAAGGATTAACAGGCAACTGCAGCCAGACATTTCATCTGGTTTATGATGCAGCGTCCCAGCAAGATGCACGTTGTACGCCTGCATGCCCAGCTCCGAAGCACAGATTGGTTGCAGCAGGTTTTGGGACAGGCCCAAAGGGAGGTTATGGACCTGGTGGAAGGAAGATAACTCGCTATGAGTCCTTCATGGTGCCAGCTTGAGGGAAAAGCTGGCCAGCTCTCTGGAAGGTGAGCAGGAGGGGCTTTRGATAACTACGGATGCCATGCCATTAAAAGACAAGCTACTGATGGCTATGTCCAAAAGTGTCCACCTGCATCTCTGGAGTAGCATTATGGCCATGTGTGCCTAGGCCTGAGTGATATTTGCTTTGGCATCTAAGCAAAGATGAAGTTGTTACTGGAACTCTCTTCCACCCAGACTTGCCATTCACTTCCCAGGCCRTGAGCAGCTCTAGTTGAGGCAGCTCCACTAAGGATATCCAGCACAAAACCAGGAGGAGTAGCCCACCCTGCAAGTTTCTGGCACCTGGTAAAAGTGATTGTAAATATGTGGCTTTTCTGAGATGAAAGGGAAGAGGTKGTTGTCTTCCGTCCTCACTCTTGGGCCTGGGGCTCAGCTGGTTCCTGGCTGCTATTGCCCCCACAGGGAGTTCTGCACCCTGGTTTTCTRAAGCACCCCGTGTTGGGCACGAAGYGCAGGGCTGCAGGCTTCACTGCCAGGATTGAAGCTGCTGCAAGTTCAGACCTGCTTCTGATGCACCCCGTGTGCGAGGAGAGTCAGAGGAAGGCACCGATGCCTGCAGAGTTGGTGAGACCATGGATGAGGGTGCAGTTACTCACTAGGAGCTCAGGATGTGATCCAAGGAGAGGCTGTGGCACGTGCCATTTCTGTCAGTGTTGGCTGCACTGGCAAACCAGGGAGAATAGGCCACATGGTGCCTCCTGGTCTTCTGGCCACTGATACCTGGATGTACTATTGGATGTGGAGGCTGTCCATGGAAGATATAAGATCAGATAACTCTCCTTATATTTCTGTCTTCTGACAAGAATTAAGGAAGCAAATTCCCTTCTCAGACCAGATGAAGGATATGGCTGCCCTCTCTGCTCTATGAGCGATCATTGGGGAACGTTATCTACCCACAGTTTGCTCTCAGATAGTACTGGAAGAGTTCTCGCCTTGCATAACTGTGATGGAGTCAGAAAGCRGTAGGAGCTCCATCCAAACCACCAGCCTTGGGGTGTTTGACTTCAGCATGGTACCAGTTAGACTTGGATTTTTGAGACAAAAGACTCAAAACCTCAAGGGAGTTTAGAGAAACTGCAAAATGTGCCACCTTCCAAAGGCTCCAGATCTTTCTGTACCACAGCTGATTCAAATGTGACATTCTGGATTAAAGTAGATGCCCTCATTCAATAATTTCTTTTTTCTGTGATGTTTTGAGGATGTCTTTTCTTTTTTTTTCTTCATTTTAGCTCAATCCAGTTTCACGCTACRAGTATCCACAGAGCAGAGTTAATTCAGAAGGCTGCTCCAGTTTAGACTTGCACCCTGTGTAATTACCCATCAAGTGCAGACTGATCCTTGTGGCATCCTTGCAGGAGGTAAGCTGAAGGATGTCTGACACAGCTGAGCCGTCAGGGCTTAGGAAGCRACCACATGGGTGCTGGCTTGTGCTGGTGATGGGTGTAGGGTGGTAGGAGCCAGGGAAAAGGAGCTGGCAAAGATTAGCCTCTCCTGCCCAGCTTTGTCAGGAGCAGGCAGTTATGGACTTAGAGCAGTATTTGCTAAACTGCACAGCCCRTACCTTTCAGGCCAGTGTTTGCATGTGCCTGCATGCAGAATAGATGTGTAYGAATGAGGCTCCAGGCCTAACACACCTACCATCCTAGTGGGCAAGGCTGCATTTGTATTGTCTTTGGGACTGAGCAAGAGGGAACCTGAATCTCTAGCCAGATGGAGACTAATGTGAAGAATGAACTCAGCCTGGAAATACTTTGATTAGCTTGTTTGTTTATTTGTTTTCAAACAAATTAAATTTGCAGTCTTGGTTGTCTCACATTCCTAGACCCTAGTCTGACCACGTTGACAGCAAGAGCAATTCTTCTGTGTCTTTACTTGGAGCACAGTAGTGCTGGGAAAGAGGAGTCTCCTGCTCTGCAGCAGTGTGATGGGTTGATCTTCCTCATGGTTGTAGACTTTGGTAACCAGGTCCGATGTGAGGGTTCGATGTGTGCACTGTCTAAAGTTATGTCTTTGATTCCCAATAAAGTCTCCAGCACYTTAATAGGGAGTTATTGGGTAGGAGGTTGCCTTCAGTGCCTCCTGCTGTATCTGAGATGATTACTTTGCCTCCCTGAGCTCCAGAGGTTATTTTAGAAAGCCGGTTCTGATGTTGTTATGGCAGGAGGAGTAAAAATAGCCAAATATATGAGCTGGTTTACTTGACAGTACAATTCCTTCCACATGCTTGAAGTGCGGAGCAAATGAAGCCTGTAGCAGGAAACAGAGACTACACAAAAGAAGGAAAATTGGGAATAATGGCTAATTTAGGAGAGGAAACTAGGAGCTGTGGCTTGTTGAGACACACTTGCCTCACTAACAACCAGCATCTCAGCACACCGAGTACAACAGGTATGTAATGCAGAGTGCTGGGACACAACCCCCGAGTCCAACAGACCCTTCCTGSTGAAGAAGGAGTGCTAAAATCTCTCAAGGCTTCTCAAGACTGCTCTGAGATCTCAATTTTCTGAGGAATGGTGTGAGACATAAGGTGAAAATACCTCTCACSTGCCAGCCTGGGACCTGCTTCCCACTGAACATCTTCAAGGTGATTTAGAAAGAAAGTTCAGTTCAAGCTTCCAGCACTGGAAGCTATTGCTTTTAAGAAGGGTGATGCCTGAGACAACCCAGCTGTCCTAGGCTCCTGTGCCCTCCTGTGGGTCTCTGCTGTGCAGTGCAATCCTCTTGTTGGCAGAAATGCCACTCAAAGACAACAGAGAACACAGAGAAAGAAAATTTACTTCTGAATTATTGCTCCTTTCTATCCATCTCCTCTTTGCTCTGTTGTGCTGGCAGAGCCACCTTCCTTTCGCAGGGCTTGACTTCCTCAGGGATTCTTGTGGAGGGGARATGTGGAGCTTCTGCTTTGGCCTTTCACTGGTAGCTGCTAAGATTACACCAGAGTGCAGCTTTGCCTGTGGATAAGTGAGGGCTTATATTTTAGAGATGACTTAAAGGGTTTGGAGAAGAGACAACAGATAAGAAAAAGAGAAGCTGGAAAACAGATATGACTCAGGAAAGCCCTCTATCATTTCTAKCTAGTGTAAGAAACCTGGCATTCTTGCTTGAGGCACGAATGGGGAGGGATTGGAAAATAAGTCTCATCTGTGGATGACAGACAGGTCCATGTAGTTGCTACTCTTGAACCTTTTAGAAATCAAAGTCCTTCTTAAATCCCCATGTAAGGCCAGCATCTTGAAAGGGAGATGTTTTGTTTTTCAAGGAGATGGTCCTCAGCCCCCCAGTAGATATTTTCTAAAGGGAAAACCTTCTCGTGGCACAGTCACAGAGCAGGCAGTGAGCTCGAATACATGGTCCTGTGAGCAGAGGCATGAGAGATGTCTGGGTCCTTATCATTTTACTCTATGGCTGGTTTCTTTGATATCTTATAAAGGGTGAATCACATTTGGACCTTTCTTAGTGATTGGGGATTTTATAGCAGTTTTCTCTGGTGTATAATAAGAGCTGAGTGATGAATTCTTCCCTCACTCAGAATATTTATAGAGACTTTCTTTCTTCTCAAACCAGTCACCTATTTTCACAAAGTTTGTAGGTGCCTTCATGTCAGTGAGAATTCAACTGCTCTGCCAAAACAGGGGGAGATTGGCCAAAGAGATTTCCAGGACTGGGATGGTAGRCTAGCTAGCTGGAGACCTTTCCCACACAAAATTACATAAAGCCCTATCACACAAGCTTCARTCTGGAGCTGGTTTCTTGTCACTTTGTTCTGGGAAGTGGGATCATGCTGGGATGCATCAGCTCTGGCCATACCAAGTGGGATGAGACTCACAGCATGTGGTATGGGTTTATTTTGCCTGTTGACAGAGTGGACTTGGAGCAACATGCTTTTTTTTTTTGTGACTGAAGATCTATTCACCACTCAAAATGAGCAAAAGAAGAGCTACCTGACTACACTGCTGTCACAAATGCATGTGTCTGAATACCTGCTTTCACCTGCAGGGTTTAGGGGCAGATAGCAGGTCCATCTGACCAGATCTCACCTGAGATGTCTATCCCTCTCTCCAGTAAGACACTATTTTTTAGTCTGTCTTACAGAGTCAGAGCCACAGGAATAAGTTATTGCACTATAGAGGTTCAAGCCTGGGGGGGGTGTTCCTGTCTAAAACAGAATGAATTGCATTTATCAATGAATACAGACAACCCTCTCTTTCCAACATAAGAAGAGAGTAAAACAGAGAGAAAAACAATATTCCGAAGGCTCTTTCTGGCTGTCTCTCCTCTTAGGCTTCCCTAAGAGGTGATCATCCCCACCTCGGGGCAGGTCCTTCACCCGGGTTAAAGCACACATCTCCCTCCTGCCTCGGCCTGGGGGAGCTGCGTTGTGCTTTGCACCGGCAGCTCTGTGCACTTGTGCCCTCCTCCCCCTGCCACGGCCTGATTTATTGGGTTGATCTTTCCCTTTTACAGCCGCCCATCGCCGCGCTTGATTGCGGTGACCTCTGGTCCCTGCATAGCTCACATTCCTCGGGGGGCCTGCGGGCCGGGGAAAGGCCGGCCCCGTCCCTGGGCTGCTCCAGGTGGGATCAACAAGTCCTTTGACTAGCTGCATTTATGCAGGCACCCAACATAACAATGCTTGTGCTGCCCCAAGAGCTTGCCCTGCACGAGGGCTGGCAAGTGACATTGCACTTTGTCAGGGACTGATGTATTGCTCATGGATCTGAGGTGCGGGACATCTTGCCTGAGCCTCGTGGCCCGCTCTGGAGCCACACACACCACACACAGGGCTTCACACTGCTCCTCCATCCAGCTCTCCTCATCATGCCCTTCACAGACTGTTTCCCTCCCATCCTGAGCCTGGCCCTCGCTAGGATAGATGTAGTGCTGGACCTCCCTGGGGCTGGTGTGTGTGGCGGGGTTAGGGAGAGGCCATTCCCCAGCAGACAGCATGGTAATCTTTGTTTCATTTGTCTTGTAGGGTCACCTCAGAAAAGAGGCCTTTCCCCTTCTCTCTCTGGGACAGGGGCTAAATTGGTACTGGGGGAACGAAAAGTGGGAATCGCTCCAGGTCAAGTATCATGTCTGGGAAAGTCCAGGCTACTCAGGCACAACCTGGTGTTTTTCCCTCAGAGTCGTGTTCCCTGGGTCCAAATAGCTCTAAAGCATCAGGTAGCAGTGGACTAGAGAACATCTCAGCACTGAGAGTTGTCGTGTTTATTAATATGTGTTGGCAGCTCTAGTATGGACAGGATCTTCCTTCTGTGCAACATGTGTCTTGCTAAGGTGAGGTGCTTTAGAAATAGAGCACGTTTTAGGCCAATACTCACTGGAGTCTGAAGAGCATAGGTGGTGATCCCGAGTAGGGAAGGAAGACAAGGCGCTTGCTTATCTGATGCCACACTGGATTTGTACACCAGGCAACAAGGCAGAAATAGTCATTGTCACCTGACTACGGTATTGGCCCATTGATCAGCCTGGAAAGACCAGACCCCTGAGGAGGCTAAACTTAGAGAGGTCTTTGAGAATAGCCTGGTGCTTGACAAATGCACATTTCCTTCCAACGTATATGCAGAGGAAGAGAATTGTAAGGTTTCTTGTGTTGCATTGTACGAATTTCCTGTTGGCCAACTCAACCACACAGGTTTTTAATGTGTTCCACAGGACTGCTGGTGTCTGAGCAAGGCTCTACGTGGGAGAGCTGGAAGGACCACAAGCAGCTGAAAATGATGGCCTGGCCATTCTTGACCTGGGACGTGTGGCTGGTGGGTATTTTTGTGGGGTTTCTGATATACGTCCTTCAGCCACAGCTTGACCTCATGTTTTGGCTTTCTTGGCCTTCTGTATAAATGCATTGAAAATATTGGCAAAGTCAGTGTAGAGCCTGAGGGAAAAGAGGCTTTGAGTTCGTTTTATGCACAAAATTAGCCTGGGGGACTCTATGCTGAATCTGGACGGACCTTAAAAAAGAATAGGAGGCCTTTGCGAGGAGCAAGGACCGACTGACASGGGCTGGAAGTGTTGTCCTGGAAGTGGCCCAAATTCAGCTCTTTTGCGGCTTAGGCCACACGTTCCCCTGTGARGCACTAATGCCCAAAGGTCTTCCAGGCAGGCATCGTCTCCCTTCCTGTGGGCACACTGGGGATGCACTGACCACCTGCATGTGGGAGCTGCCACGCAAATCCCTCTGCTTCTAATTCCTTGCAGTCCTGCTGCAGCCAAAGCTAGACCAGTTGAGTCCAAGGGGATTAGCCCTTCCCTGAGTCTTACCATCCCACTCTGAGCTGAAATACAGCCCCCAGGCAAGGATCAACAAGGGCTCTGACTGAAGCTGGGCCAAGGATGAATTAGCTCCCCTGCTTATCCTCCCTTCCCTCAAATGATCCTGGCCCACACTGTCAACAGAAGTCACATCAGAGGTTAGAGGCTGTCACATTAGAGATTAGAGATTGATGGGCTGAAGGTAAACAAGGAGGGCAGCTAATCTCTTTTGCATTGTGCCTGGGAATTGCACTTTACTAGGAGTCAAATCTTCCTAGGGAAAGAAGCAGATGGGAGAGTAAAATGGTCGCTGAAAGTTTAATTAGGGTAGGCTGAGGCCCAGTGGAATGGAAGAGCTCCGGCCATTTCCCAACACCACACTGCAACTCTGCAGTGAGTGAGGTAAATTAAACTGATAGGCTGCTGCTGGAGACACAAAGAATGCAGGGCTTTTGTTATATTTTATTTTGGCTTTGTCATTTTGTGGTTTTGTCAGGACTGAAGGAGCTGGAGTACTGAGGGAACAGATCAATATAATCAGAGGACTCCTGCACCGTCACCACCTACCACACAGCAGCCATGGCTTGGAGAGGAAGATGCCACCTGCGTTAAATGTGGGTGCTCRTTCTCCATCCCATAGGCCATCAAGAGTGAGTAGTCCATGGGCTATTCTGAGCAAACCCCCTTCTGACATGGACCTTTCATGTCCAGTACTTTTGACAGGCATCTGAGGCCTTGGGCTCCTTTTTCCTATGAAAAGGAGATGGAAAATATGTGAGCTCCAGCTGTGATTTGACTCTACAGTACTCATTTGACATGTCAGGAGTTTCATGGCTTTCTGTCCCATCCTCATGCCTGTGGCTGCAGTTACCTCTCCTAGAGCCGCTCTTGGGGTTATGTCTTTTCACATTTGAAAGCGGCGTGATTCGGGAGATAGGGACAAGGACAGACCTTTGGGAAGAGATTTCCCCAGCTTTGCCAATGGGGGGTTGTTTGAGGCTGGGTGGAAAATCCCATCTCTCTGGGATTGTGTCACTACAATCATCCTGTCTTCTCTATATAACTTCCCTTGCCTTATGCGTTTATGAAGACCTAAGGAAGTCTTTGTTTGCATATTCTTCACAGATGACTGTCAGAGGAACAAAACCACTTACAACAGGCTGAACCAAAAGAGTTAAAACCCTCCGGAGAGAGACAAAAGTCTCCCAAGTCATCCAGCGAGACGACCGAATCCACACTGACCGCMAGGGACGGCTCGTGCCAGGGACAAGCAGCCGACGTGCCACGAGTGATGGGCGAGGGCCTCGCCTCTCCGCTGGGCGCCCGCAGGCTGCCAAGGCTCCACGTCTGTGCTCAGCACGCGGCCCTTGGGAAATCGAGGAGGTAAYGCTTTCTGGAAACACGAGCCTGTGGCCGGGTAGAAGGAGCTCCTCTAAATCCCCTGGGCTAAAAGAAAAAGAAAGAAAAATAAAATCCCTGTGAGTCAGGCTGTTGCAAAATCCTGAAACTGGCAAAAAGCTCATGGGTTGTTTTTTGAGGTTTTTGTTCATCTGCCTTCTTGCCCTAGAGACTGTAAGTTCCTCTCTCCTGACGTAAGGGAAGGTGGAGCACTTGAATAAAAAACTACCCCCAGGAAGTGCAGCTTTTTTTAAACCACTAAATACCAGAAAGTTCTCGAAAAAATTACTGGTGGTGGCAATAATGTGGATGAGTTTTTTCCCTAGGAAGGCAAGGTAAGGAGTAAGGCTCCTGCAAACCAGTAGCTGTTTCACAGTGYATGCAAAGCTAGTCCAGATACCCACAGAGCCTTGTAAGCTTCTCATGGTCAAGGATATATGTGCTAGAAATGTCTTGCATTGTGTATTGCAAGGAGAAAAACCATCATCCCAAATCTGCCCATAACAACACTGTGTTTTAAGTGCAATTCTGGAGATTTTTCCTCAGTGAATCTCCTATATAGCTCTCCGGGGAGAGAGATTACAGGGAGAGACTTCTGCTGACAGTGTTTAAAACGAGACTGTGACGTGAAACGGTARAAGTTCGCTCTGAGGATTGATAATTTCATCTTAAACATTAGCATTCCTCATAACTGTCATCCAGATTGTGAGATGCATCTGACTCGTTAGATACATAACTGATATATGGTGATGATTGATTGCAAACTGGCTTGTCAGACCTTTTAGTGCACATAATTMTGTATCAGCAAATACCCTGAAGTCATTCATTACTGCCTTAAATGCCTTTCGAGTTGAGCTGGGCTCAAGGAATCCCCTTCCCACCTCCTAGTCATTTTTCTTTTTGAGGAAGGACCTGCTTTGTTTGTAATTGGGAAGCTGGAGTCAGTGTTGTAGGGAACACCAGCTACCCAAGGCTGTAGCTGTGTATGGGCTGTGAGGGGGGTGTGCTGTGTGCACACGTGTGCACGTGCACCCTCCCGCACACCCCTCCGATGGATTCACACCCCTCCACGTGCTGAACTGCTGCATCAGAGCAGACACCTGATGAAAGGCGAGAGGATCTCATGACAAGGGCTGACTCCTGAGACTGTCAGATTTCCCAGACTCCCATTTCTGTCCCTTTTTTTTTTTTTCTCTCCCTAATAGAGCCAATTTATTGGCATTTAAAAGTCATCAGGCTGGTTCAAACACATTGYTGTTCTGGATGCTGATGTAGTGACCCGTGTGATGGGATTTAAGTACCTCATAGGTGCTTTTGGCCATCCTACTGTCCCTCCACAACCACGGAAGTTGGGAAGGGGAATTAGGGAATGCTGCTGGAAGATGGAGAGGCTAAAGGCTTTCCATCAGTCAAAAGCACTTCTGGTCTCATGGCATCATTAAACCAACAGCCTCCAAAGTCATGAAAACCAGTTGAGGTGATACCTGCACTGGTGGGGCACAGACAGCTCAGCAGAGCCAAAAAAGATGGGTTGGAGCAAAGCCTCAGAGGGACTGAACCGAGAAGCTGCCCGTGTCAAAGCCCTGATGCTCTCTCCACGTCTTCCTCCTTTCTCCTCCTAACAGGGTTGTCACGTGGCTCTCTRCATCTTTTGGCTGATGAGATGCTTGCTGCCGGATCTTGGTTACATCCATAGGAATTTGAGGTAATTATGTTTTTCCTCCGCTCCCACCCTGAACTAAGATTGTGCCTCTCAACCCACGGGGCCTAGAAAATGAGATTGTGATTGATTTTGTTGCCTGGAGCCTCTGTCAATTTGAGATTCTAGGAGTGTTTTTCYTTATTTGCTGCTCTTTTTTCCCTATTTTCACTGATGGCTGTGAGATGAGGTGCAAGAGGAGCGCTGGGGCAGGGAAGGAGCCTTTCAAATATAGAAGGAGAGCCCCTGTGGGTCATTGCGGGGTTCCCTCTTTGCGTGGGARGGGATGAGGAGCTGCTTCACACCCACATGGGCAGCCCCAGACTCTTGGGACATCTTGAGGGATGTGCTTGGCTGGCTGAGGAGAATAATAAATTGCTCTGCCCTGGCTTCCTACCTGCTGTTTGTTGAGCACAGCTGTGAGAAAAAGCCTCTTCCCTCCCTCCAGCGAGTCTCTCTGCCAGGGCGATCTCAGAATTATCTGGAAAACTAAGAGAGTTTGTGGCCCGGAGCGACTTACTGGAAATTGTGTTTTCTGTGGCAGCTCCAAAGGTGGCCGCTCCGAAGGGGTAAGGCCAGTGAGAAGCTCGGAGCCAGCCTGACAGGGATGTGATTGAAATGACCTGCTGACTCCATTACGGCTTGTAAGCGTCCAGACCTTGCTTGTGGGCAATTAGTGCAGTTGTCTTGAGCAGAACCGTGGAGAGGACAATTAAGCCATTAATAGTAATTAAAAGCACGTTATCCATGAGCATGTTGTCCGTGCTTATTCTGCACAGCGTTATGTTAATGATTAACCTAAACTAGCTTCCCTAAGCCAGGGCAGAAGCCAAGGGAAAAAAGTCTGTGTGGCCTCTAATCCACGTCSCAGTGCTGGGCAGGCTTGGACTGTGCTTACCTTCCGTGTTGACTCCGTTGTATGTCCTGGATGCCTCCAGAGCATCATCCCTGCTGTCACCAAGAACCCAGAGTGGGRCAGAGGATGCTGAGCACCCGGACGAGCTCCGTGTGCTCCCATCTGCGCTGCCAGGACCGGCGGGCCCGGGCAAGGAGGGAGAGTGTTTACACGTGGGTCACGTGTGTGTGCACGGGACAGATCCCTCTCTGTCAAAGTAATATCTGTTTTCTTGATCAAAACTTGGCATTCCACTGTCTTTAACTCATAACAGCACCAAGCAGTCTGATCAATCAGCTGCARCCTGCCTTTATAAAGCTTCCTGCTTTCCCGTGGAGACCCTGGAGCAGCTACGGCAGCGGTGGGCTTGCTGCCCTGCATCCGGGCCCCTTTTAAAGACGTGAGTATKTAGTGTTGGACATTTTGGCCATTCATGTAAGCTCTGTCTTAAGGGGTGTTGTCAAAAGGCATCAACAAACCTCACTCCCATTTTATACCCACTAGATCCAAGTAAACCTCTGCTAATGGCAGGTGGTGAACTTGAGAAGGAAAAAGATTCTCCTTGTGGGTTTGTCTTTTTTTTTGATGTTTTGGGGTTTTTTTTTTTTTTTTTTTTCAAGTGACCCAAGCTTCAGAAAAGTCACGACAAGGCAATGTGAGGTTGGAATAAAGAGTTCAGGTTTAGGTTTAAAAGTGTACCTCCCTTTTTACCTTGAAAAGGAACAAATTGGTCCCTTTCTGAAATGGAGAGAAAATTAAAAAGGTCTGAACTTTTCAGAAATTTTCCTGCAGTTCTGCTACCAATGTTACCTGCTGAAATCAACTTAGAGCTGTGAATATTCCAGTCTCCAAAAAGGGCATCTTTATAAGAGGATTAACCTTTTCAGCTCTAACCACCTCTGCTGCCCCTTCCCTGCAGCTCCTCTTTACCAGGAGAGCTGGAGCCCTCAGGCTTTTCAGGAACTGCCCTTAGCCATGTCCCAGGAGCTGACATCAAGAGAAGAGATGTGCTGGATTCCCTGCTTGCTACTTCTAACCACCCTCATCTTCCTTTTCAGCTTTTCCCCCTGCTGCAAAGAGCAGCTGAGCTGCAGATCTTCAATTATTCTTGTATCTTTGCCCCGCTTAAGCATTGCAGGACATGATAACAGAACTGAGAACTAAATCTGTCTATCAAAGTCACACCATGCGGCGCAGGGCTCCCAGGCATATTCCTGCAGTCAAAAGTCTCCTGCCATTTCTTGCATTAAATCTGTTTATTGAAGCTCCTCTTCTGGCACGACGCTTTTTCACGGGCTATAGATTTGCCCTTGCAAAGGCTCCTCAAAAAAAAAAATGCGTCAGGACTTCTGCCTTATGCGGCACAGTGAGGTTTCTTGAGAGTCCGTCACTGAGCTTGCAAGGCTTGAGCTGGGCCTGGATGGAGGCTGGTCTCCAGCACTGCTCCCAGGGCCTTGCCTGCAGAGAACTGCTACAGGACTATTTGAGGCAAGGGTAGATTTTGGAAAAAGAGTCATTTTTTTAAATTCCTTCCACCCCCACCCTTGGCTTAGCAATTGCATCCTTAAAGCAAAGGCTCTGATTGCAGAGCTGGAGAAGGGTCCCTATGTCAACTAGTGCACGCGGGATAATCCGGAATAGCTATTCTGGGTAGGGCAAAGCCTCGGGAGCAGCACTGAAGGGAATGAAAGACAAACTCCTTTTAGCTCGCTTGCTCTCATYATTATCTGCACATAAATTATTCACATTCTTTGCAAGCTGATTCTTGTCTTGACTGAATGAGTTAAGATCGTTAGGACCCAACAATTTTCTGCATATTTCATGATAAAAGAAACTCAAATGGGGCTGGAGGTTGGGGGCACGGAGGAAGGTAACACGTTTCTTCTGGCGTGATTTCTGGACCTGATTTTTTCCTAAGGTTTCCAGAATAGTGATGCCAGAGACTGCTAGATACTTAAAGAAGAAAAGGACCCATGGGTGCTAGAGTGGCTGCTCTTGCAGAGAATTACCTGGTGCACATCCACTTTCCTAGAGAAAAAAGAGGCCCCRTTGAGCTCCCGTTGAGCTCCTGGTGCTCTTGTCTCCAAGCAGGTCATGTATATAACATCCCCAGGGCTAACTCTTTCCCAAAGCGATTGCGTGCAGATGAGGAGCCCTAACAGTGCTGTGGTCTCAGCAGACAGATCCTCCCCTTCCTCCTCCCATCTCTCTGCCTCACTCTGTCATCTAGCTAAAAATAAAGCAGCACCGGGCACCCAAATCTCCCGTAGGTAAACKGCTGGTAGACAACAGGCCTTGGTTGAGCAGCCCACAAGTAGGGATGGGTTACTGCAGCCCRGAGCAGTGTGTGCCAGTCACTGCCCCGAGAGGGTCCCTGGCCCCAGTCCTGTGGGATGAGCTGGGGAACAAGGATGCTGCTCACAGCCCCAAAGTCGTCTTCTGCAGGGCCATCCCTTGTCCAAGGCTAAGCTCATCTTTGGCCCTTAAGGGGAAGAGCTCTGCTCGACTCGGGAGCATCCTTGGAGGTCAGAAACGCCAACCCCACGCAGCAGGGTTGTGTTTCACAAGCCAGCCCTGCCTGCGATGTCGTGGTGGCTTTACAACCTCCCCGTGCTCCACCACTTCCTTTCACACATGTTGTCACATCAAGACTCTRCTGTGTGCATCAAGGTAAGGTTTTCATGCACTGCACCCCAGCAGTTACTATGGACACAAAGCTGCCAGACCAAAACAAAACAAAAGCTGGTGTGAGGGATTAATAAATGGCTTTTCTCCCCTGACCACTTTGCTCTAATTAAGTTTTGCAGGGAGTGAGTGGCGAGGAGGGAGGAGGGTGCCCCAGGTGGATGATTTGTCTTGGTAGAGGTTCTGTAGCTGATGAGAGATGAATCATCATGGAAATGTTTTATCCCTTTCCAGCCTGGACACACTCTTTCCATCACACCCTTGTGATTAAAAGATGAAGAAAAAAAGAAGAAAAGAAGCAGCGCCATAGGAGAGGCTGGGCTGATCTTCAGCTACTGTAAATTGCTGTGACTTCAAGGGGTAAGGTGGATTCACCCCTGCAGGAGGCCTGAACACTAAAGGGTGGCAAGATTGWCAATGGGGCCAGGAGCTGCGGCTGCAGTTAAAAGGGGCAAGGGAGGGGTTTAGACTTTCCTTGCTCCACTCCTCTGAGTTGCTGGAAGTACCAGAAGAAATTGAGCTCACCCTGAGGCCAGGATGAGCCCCAGAAGCCTCCATTCTCCTCCCTTCATCTTCCCATTGCTCGTGTTTGAGGGGAAGGTGTTTCCAGCATCTCCCCATCACTCTGGGACCCCTGGGGTGTCCTGGACTACTCACTTGGCCATGCTTGGGAGCCACAGACCTGCATATCTGCACAGGTAGCACCAAAAGCCATTTCTTTCAGCCGCGTGGCTCCTGCCATCTCCCAGGGTTTGTTGAAGAAAAAGCAAACACACTCTCCAAGAACGATGGAGGGCTTTATTATTATTACTACTGCAGGTTCCCCCCACACCCAACCYATTGATGCCTAGGGCACCAAGCACCACTAGCAGTTCCCTCCTCCTAAGTCATCAGGCTGAGTCCCAGGCTGGCTGGGAAGGAGCGTAGTCYGTCCTGGGAGGATGCAGCGAGCGAGCGAACACCGCAAGGCCCTGCACTGCCAGCCCCCCTCCTGCCTCTGCATGTTTCAAAGAGCCAGCAGAAGCCAAAGGATGGGGAAGTTGCCAAGAAGTTGAAAGGGCCCCCTTGTTAAAAGGGGTGGGGAGTGAAAGCAGACGGGAAGGGGGGCTTTCCGAGAGCTACTTAAACATTAACCAGCCCAACAATTGCCCTGTGTTTGTGCTGCCCATCACTGTGTTGGTCTTTCGCCTCCGTGCCTGAAGCTACATTTGGATAGAGCGAGCGCAGCCGCTCTCGCCCCCGTGCCCTGGCCGGCCGTGCAGCCCCTCCGTGTCCGGGCAAAGGTCCCTCCAGCCTCACATCCCGCTCTGGACTCTGCTCCTGAGCGAGTGCTGATAGACGGTATGTGTCCCCCTCGCTATGGCCCTTTCCAGCACTTACTTGCCAAAGAAACACACATCAAACATGTCCCGTGAGCTGTAGCTGGTGCCTGGCTCCAGTTTCCCTGAGCTACTGGCTCTGGGTGAATGTGTCAGGAGGGGTCGGAGGTGCCTCTGTGGCTGGCAGCAAGTTCAGGCTAATGGATATGGTTGTGGTGGGGCGTCCGGGGTCCTGAGCTCTGCACTGCATGGCACTGCTGCAGGCACGGGCACGCATGCTGTCCCCTTCATCTCCCCAGGACTTTATTCACCACCATGAGCCGTCTGCGTAGCTGCAGGGAAGACGACGGGGAGGGGGTTTGGGTTGTTTTGGGAAGTTATTGATTAACTTCCTCACGGCAGTCGGAAYTGGCTGGAGGTCTTGAGAGAGTCGCTGCTCATAAAGGCAAAGGCAGCATGACACGTCGCTCCTCGCTGCCCCGTGCCGGCCCAGGCACCGCTGCCCCTTCTGCTGCCCTGCCAGGGGCAGCCCCGTGTCTCCAGCATCTCCTGCACCAGCATCTGCGCATGGCGGCTCCGCCAAATTCGTTTGTTAGCCTTGGGAGCGGGGAAGAAACACTAGGAGCCCCCTTTAACACCAGGAAAACTGGAGTCCGGAGGGGACGGAGTGATGAAGGTGGTGCAATGGCCAGGGCACACGAGGTCATTCCTGGTCCCTTCTCAGMCGGGTATGACACCCAGGGAGAGTACGGGCTCGTAACTCGCCTCCCAGCAGGASCCTAGCGCGGTGGCTGGAGCGGCGCTCTTGGCTGTCGGCTTTCCACCGCTCGCCCTTGCCTCGGTGTTTGAGGGAAGCAAATACAAACGGAGCCGAAACACACAGATTGGTTTATTAGAGCAAATATTCCCAGGCTCGGTTCTGCGTATTCCCTTGTGAGCACATAGCGCCTTCAGTAGCAATATACTTGGGCTGAAATGTCTCAATTTTGCTCTAATAACAGAGTGCCTRCTGTCTTTTTAAAAGAGTCCACAGGCCCTTCATTAGGAGATTCCTCCTCACCTGGCCCGAGTTCGAAGCGAGAGGAGCCTCTGCTCTGCGAGGAACTGGGTCTCCTTGCGTTGCCCCTTGCTTCCAGGGTTCAGCTCTCTAGGAATCGCATTAACCAGGATGATCCATTTAAAGCAGGTACTTTCTTGGGAGCAAATCGCCTTTGAAATAAAGCAGAGGGATTTAGCTTGATGAGGCAAACGGGGGGATGGCTCACGCTGGGCACAGGGTCCTTCCTTGTGGTCAGGGTGGGCCTGTCTCTAGCTTTATCCCTCGCTGCTCCTGGATGGATCCTGACCCTGGCATGTCCTTTGCTCCCCACCCATCCCATTTCACAGGACCCCAGGGTCAGTGAGCTCCTTGGGGGGYGTTTTCATGACAACGGGGCTTGAACATGCAGCTGCCCCACTGGGAAAAGCACTCTCCAGCTGGGGAGAGAGGCCACAAGGAGGGTTTCCAGCCTCGCRCCCGAGGCACCAGGAGCTTTGCTCACCAGAACACCCGGATGCCCCCAGTTCTGCTGCTCCCAGGGCACTGGCTTTGGCAACTGGGTCATCTGGAGAYGTCCCTGCTCAGGCCGCCCTGCTCGCCAGGCTGGGACAGCAGCTCTGGCTCCAAGGGTGTCACACACACCAAGCCACCCCCTCTGGCACTCCACAGCCCAAACCTTGTCTGTCTGTCTGACCGACTGCCCGGAGCTGTGTCCTGTCCTATGAAACCAGCGCCTGCTCCAGGAGCCAGGCGGCTCTGCCCCCAAATGCCTGCATCGGGTCTGGACCAAGCCTGAGCCCAGCTCTGCTCTTGGGAAGAGCGGACGGAGCCACTTGCCACAGGGAGGAGGTTCTGGGTACGCGGGTGTTCCCCGGCTCCCCACTCCCTCCCATAGGGGAGGTCTGCATGCCCCTCAGCGGCACAGCCCTCTGCTCAGCAGCCCCAGAGAGGTCCAGGCTGTGGGGCTGGATGCCACCTTGCTGTCCTCCGCCACCTCGGCCAGGGGGCGAGGGCAGTCTGAGATAGCTGGGCACGAGGAGGAGCGATGATGGAAAGGAGCTTCGCTGGTGTCGGCACCTGCTGCTTGCAGAGGAACATCGGGGAGAGGAAGGGCAAGGAGAGGAAGGGCAAGGAGACCTCCTGCTCGGGTATCCCCTTGAAAGACCCCTCCCAGGGCAGTGGAGCCACGAAGCCGGAGCGCAGCTCGAGCCCGTCCTCAGAGTCCTCCTGCGGCTTGGGTCACGCTGCCRCCGTCTCCTGCCCAGGGGCCTTGTCGTCACTCGAAAGAGAACCGCCCGCTCTCCGGCCCCGTGTCTCCAGCACCGGCAGCCACCAACACTCGGTGCCTCCCTTAGCCCCCGAGGAGCTCCGTGACACCCGTAGCACGTCACGCGGGGCCACCAAGGCAGGGAAGCACTGGGGCCTTGTCCCACATGGTCCTAAGGGGGTACAGGGCTCACCTCTGTGCCCAAGTTCTACCCCCCTGGGGACAAGGACCCACTGTGGAAACTGCAGTGGAAACCAGCAGCAAAATGCAGTCTCGATAGAGAGAAATAATCAACAGAACACAATTCCTTTTTTTATCAGACCCTTTCAGTGTATAAATAATTTATTTCAGTTCACAGCATTATGTCTGCGTCTTTTTTTTTTTTTTTTAGGAAAAAAAAAAAAAAGAAAAAGGGAAGACGGGAGGAACAGAGAGTGACGGACACGGGAAGGAGCAAGACAAGGGCAGCAGGGTTTCCAACACCGACCGCGGGAAACGCGGCCGGCACCTCGTGACATCTGCTAAAAAAAAATACGGTCATTCGGGCGTATTTGTAAAACCCRACTGCATCTGGTTTGGTGGGGAACCCAGATGTAGAGCTTGCCTCTAAAATTCTGTCCCTATCCAGAGAAAAAAGGAAAAAAGCTTAAAATGTTCGGCTTCTGTGGTGTCAAAAATAAATATTTTCTCTCTCTCTCTCACTCTCTCTCTCCCAATAGCAAGTACCAAAGTGTTCCATGTGAAGGAAATGCAACGAAACGGCCCGAAGGCGCGTGCAGAGCCGCGGCCTCGTGGGACCAGCCCACTCGGCGATGCGGGGCCTCGCGCGGATGCGGGATGCGGGAGCCGCCCGCGGAGCCGCTCGGGACAACCCCGCGGGCTCGGCGCCGCGGAGCAGCAAGGCGGCGGCTCCCAGCGCTGCTGCGTGAAGCCTCTCTYGCTTTGTGTCCTTGCGGTTTTTTTTTTCCTCTTTTTTTTGTTTTTTTTTCAATAACACACGGTTTGGCTCACCCTGCTGGGAGCACATTAGCACCTCGGCACGCGCCTCTGCCCAGGCCCCAGAACGACCCGCTCACGGTTTTGCTCAGAAGACCTCAGCAATGAGCCTGGGAGCACAAGAAGCCCCTGGAAAGCCCCTGTCCGGCGGCGCTCACCCGGGATCCTCTCCTCTCCGTCTCTATTTCCGAGCGCACAACCCAGCTCGCCCCGGGGGCCTGCAGCACGACGACCCCCCGCAACCCGTGGGGTCCTTGCTCAGTCCTCGAGCCCCACCTGCCCTTCCCTGGCACGGGGCAGAGCTCCCATTGCCCTTGGTGGTCGCCCCCCATCCCACCCCATCGCATCCCACTCCATTGCGGCCCGGGCGCTGCCGCCCTCTCACGGGGGCAAAGGGAGGCGGGGGGCGCCCGGCGTCACCGCGCGCTGACCTTGCGGGCGAGCTGGGCCCAGGCCATGGGGCTCCCGGCCCAGGCACCGTCCCCTGAGCCCCGCAGTGCTGGCGTGTCCCCCCTGCACGCACCAGGAAGCTCCAGAGCACGTCCAGCCYGGCGCAAACGCGCGTTTAACAGGGTCCTGCCCTGCTCGTCCCGCGCGGCACGGAGAAGGATGCAGCGGCACCAGCTGCGGGCCCCGTTCCGCATCCCGCCGCCTGCGACGTCCAGTCCTGCTAGAACATCTCCGTCCGCGGCTCCCAGCCGAGCGGGGGCTCCGCAGCTGCCCCCGGGCACGTGCTGCTGGCCCACGCTCCCCTCCTCCAGCCGGGCACGGACGGGTGGCGGGGCGAGGAAGAGCGGGAGTGGGAGATCCCGGCTCCCACCCGCAGTCAGGAGCTGGGCTTGGCTAGCAGGAGATGTATTGTTATCACCGCTATTGTCATCTTTTCATTTGGAAAAGGGAAAAAAAGGGGGTGGGGGGGAAAAGGATCGCTTTGGTTCTCTCTCCCCCTCGGTTCCTTTGTCTGTTTTCCCATCTGTTCGTGCACCCGTGGGCTTTACCGCTTCTTTTTCTGCTTGAGGGACTTCCTCCGCTTCAGRATCATCTCGTAGAGCTTGTCCATGCCCTCCGTGAGCCCCTCGCCGATGATGGCGCAGGCGGGCTGGACGTGGTACGTGGTGGAGGGGGTCAGCTCGTGCAGGGCCAGCTGCTTCTCGATCTCGGCCACGGGCAGCGACTTGGGCAGGTCCTGCTTGTTGGCGATGACCAGCAACGGGGTGCCCTGGTTCTCCGCAAACTTGGTCACCTTGTGCAGCTCCGTCTTGGCCTCCTCCAGCCGGTCCACGTCCACCGAGTCCACCACGTAGATGATGCCATCGGTGCAGCGGCTGTAGGACTTCCAGAGCGGGCGCAGCTTCTCCTGCCCGCCCACGTCCCAGAAGTGGCAGCTGATGCCCTTGGCTGTGCCGTTGCTCAGCCGAATCTTCTCCGTGTTGAAGCCGATGGTGGGCACCGTGTTGACGAACTCGTTGAACTTGAGCCGGTAGAGCACCGTGGTCTTCCCCGCCGAGTCCAGGCCCAGCATGACGATGTGCAGGGACTGGAAGGCGGAGATGTTGGACGAGATGTTCCCCATGGCGCCGCCGCTGCGGCCGCCGCGGGGCCCCGCGCCT